>CAEFZP010003975.1:0-445000 GCA_903064625.1 Mallotus villosus
TGTGTCGGGGGGCCGTCGGTGTAATAGTGGTTTTTAAGGTCGTTCTGTTGACTATAGGCTCGTTTGACTGTTTGGTTATGTGCTCATGAATATTCAGAGCCGCACATGAGAGGCCCCGTCGCCGGGTCGCTCCATAACAGCTCCTGTTATCTCCACCAAACGCGTTTCACCGTCAAACGTACACTGGAGCAGCGCTTGATAACACCCCTCTGCCCAACCCCCCCTCCTGCCACCCCCCTCCCCCTGAAAGACCCCCGGCGCTTTGTTCAAGCTGTCATGTGCTCTGTAGTTTTCCAAAATAGCTGATTTTTGTATTTTTTCATCCCGTGGCTTTATGGTTAATCTATTGGCTGTGGCGACCTACCACTCCCTTTTTATGTTGCGTGTTCACCTGCTGAGTTGTGTGTGTCGCGTGTGCGGCCGCAGAACGCATCGTGTTGCCCCCGCGTTTTGACGAGGCGCTAACAGAAACGACGTTTGGCTAGATCTGGCAGACTAGATCTGGAGGCCTGGACTTTCCCGCCTCTACGCGACCAGAGCCGCGGCAGGTCTTCGTCTCCCAGCTTCGAGCTCGTCCTCGTCTCTCACTCTCCACTCGCCGCCCTCTGGTTCTCCAGGTCCCCACGCAGCTACTGTGCCAAACGGAGTTTGCCGAATCAAGGCTTCTGGTATTTCTCTGTTTACCTACGCAGTTACACAATCATATTTGCTGGGAGTGACAAGACCTTTGCAGTGCCAGACCAGATCCAGTGAGGGCTGTGCCCGACCGGGCCAAATGAGAGCTCAAGAGTGTCTGGGACCTCTCCAGGACAGGGGATGTGGTTTAATATTTAATTACAGCAGCTCAGAGTGGCACATCTTTAATTCAGCCAACAATGAGGCGAGGAGACGCGGGCTAAGGGTTGGAGCCCTGGCAGGGAGCCAATCAACATGCTGTTGCAATTTCCCACAAATTTGTTTTCTGATTTGGAATGCTCGCGTGCCGAGCCTCCTCTCTCCCTCTCTCTCTCTCTCTCTCTCTCCTCTCTCTCTCCCCTCTCTCTCTCCTCTCTCTCTCTCTCTCCTCTCCCTCTCTCTCTCTCTCTCCTCTTCTCTCTCTCTCTCTCTCCCTCTCTCTCCCGCTCGTCAGACAAAAGGAAACGGGAGCATGCCACTACAGGCACCAGGATCACTAGCTCCTCACGAGGGGGACTCGATATTCATCCCTCACGCGCACCACTACGGCACGCTCGAGGTCGGCCCCTCCTCTCGCCGCTGCGTCGGGCAGGCGCGTCTGAGAACGGACGGTGGCGTCGGACAGAAAGCCCACGTTCGTTTATCGAAGTTTTTCGCTTGAATAACGGACTGAATCCTAACGTAACGCTAAGCTAGTGTGTCTGATGGAGAGTTGGGTATAGCGTGCAGGTATTGTGTTTTGGCTCAAACTGATTCTTGGACAGTGATTATAGTAAGGTACATCGGGACACTTTCATGTTGAAAAGCTGTTGACATTCCTCCGGTCCACTACCCATATCTATTGTTCCACAGGCAGGCAGGCAGGCACACTGCCTTGAACAAAAACCCATCCAAGGTTTTTTAGCACCGCTCCAAGGTGACACAGAGTGTACGTGCGTCATTCAGCAGACTGGAGGAGGCCATCCAGGCTCAGTCTTTGATGGTGAGAGGACTTTCAGAAGGTTTTGAGTACATTTTATCATCAGTCTCTACAGAGACACGAAAAACTACTTTTTTTTACGACACACAATACAGACAATAGAGACTGTAACATGAGGAGGGCACGGGTGACACAAGTCTACCGAGAGAGGTGGAGAGAGACAAAGAGAAAAGAGAGACGTATAGAGAGAGGGTAAATAAAGAAATGTTCGACGAGATAGAGTGTGTAAGAGAGAGAAAAGAGACAGAGTCCATGAATAGAAAAGAGGTGTGAAACAGAGAGGTGGAGGGTGTACAGATAAAGTACAGATCACAGAGAAGAGAGAGCGAGAGCGAGAGAGAGAGATAGAGCGCGAGAGAGAGAGAGAGAGAGAGAGAGAGAGAGAGAGAGCTGGAGCGAGATAGCGAGCGCGGGGTGAGAGCGAGTAGCAGCGAGATCTCTAGTCTGAGCTCTCGCTCTCTATATCGCGCTACTCGCTCTCGTCCTCTAGAGACTCTCTAGATACTAGCGCGATAGGTTTTCCTGGCTCTCTCTCTCTCTCTCTCTCTCTCTCTCTCTCTCGTTCTCTTGCTCTTTCTCTCTCTCTCTCTGCTCTCTCTCTCTCGCTCTCTCTCTCGCGATCGATTTCGCTACTCTCTCCTCTCTGGCTTGTCTGAGTTCCTGTTTGATAGTACACCCTTGCTGTGCACTTCGGCGGCTGCTGCCTCGTCCGCTGGTCGTGTGGAAAATGGGGATCATGAGCGGAGACATGTGACCCTGGACCTGCTGAACAGAGAGGGAGCGGAGATCAGAGAGATGCCCCGGCACACACACACACACACACACACACGGGCACCCAGGGCCATGGAGCCAAGCGGGGAAGAGCAGATCACAGAGCAGCCTAACGTGTCCTGACAGGGGCTTGTCCTCCGCACACGGCCCCTCGTGACGCTCGCACAATACCTGGCCCGGCCACGCCACAGCATAATCCCAGACGCGATTTCACATCGGCACATCAAAGCAGCCGGCACACGTGTATTGTTCCCCCCCCCTCCCCCCTCGGCCTGGTGGGGTGTGACAGGAAGGAGTCTGGGGATGGGAGGAGGGGAGAGGAGGCAGGGTGGGAGGGAGGGAGGGAGCGGGGGGGGGGTACCTGTGGTGGGACATGTTGGGTAGGGGGAAGCACTGACAGTGACTGATAGGGAATGATAGGTACAAGCTGGAGTGGGGATTGACTGAAGCAATGTCCCGAGGCTATCAGTTACCAGGGTGTCAGTGGTTGGAGTGGCACGTGAGCACACACACACACACGCTCACACACACACACACACATGTACATGCACGCACTCCCCCTGACTGACAGGGGAGGATCAGCTGAGATATACAGTACAATTGCTCCCCATTCCTGTATTTTTGAACAATAATTCATAAAGATGATAAAAGCCTGAGCGCGGCCTAATTTACTACCCCTACTCTCAACCGGGGGGGGGGAAATAGCATGCATCCCAAAAGTGCTGTCCGTTTGTGATATTTCATCTTAACGTCCAGAGCCATTCTCTGCGGCCCTTGTATCAACCTCTGCTTCTCAATCTGTCTAAACTGCTCCAGTCTAATATTATTAACCTTCACTGTCCATCCTGATGCTGACTCTCATCTCTGAATAAAAATGTGCTGCAAGTGTTTAAATGAATGTCTGTGTGTGTTTGTGTATGCAGGTGTCTCTGTGTGTGTCTATGTGTGTGTGGGTGGGTGTCCTATGTGAGTCTGTGTGTGAGAGAGTGTATGTGTGTGTGTCTGTGTGTGGTGTGTGTGGTGTGTGTGTGTGTGGTGTGTGTCTGTGTGTGTCTGTGGTGTGTGTGTCTGTATGTGTGTGTGTCTGTGTGTGTGTGTGTCTGTGTGTGTGTGTCTGTGTGTGTGTGTGTGTGTGTGTGTGTTGTGTGTGTGTGTGTGTGTGTGTCTGTGTGTGTGTGTCTGTGTGTGTGTGTGTGTGTCTGTGTGTGTGGGGGGTGTGGGAGTAGTGGATGTCTCAGAGCCAGTGTGTGGGGAGTCACAGAGGTGAGGACACATGTTGAGAGCCAAGGCAGAGTCCAATCTGGCTGTCATCCCCTGCTTCCTGTCTGGCTGTGACGGCCTGCAGTCTGGCTACTGCAGCCCTGAGAGGGTTAATCCTGCATCAGGGCCTGCCCACCTCAGGGGAACCCGCCTGGAAAACAGGTTAATAAAGGTCACCCCCCTCCCCGCCCCAAAATAAACACTTTACAGAATGTTTCTCCATTCATCCCTCTTTAAAATCAACTCGTAATAAAACGGGTCTGGGCGCAATTACCGCCGCTGCATTGGGGCATGAAATCAACCTGCTATGAGCCCACGACTTTCCCCCCGCGTTCTCGCTGAGGTCTGCTTACGATCTCCACTTTTCACCCCTCCTCGCACCGTACCCCCCCGTCCCCTCCCACCCCCTCCCCGCTCCCCACGCGCCCTCGCCTGGTGCTTTCCCGGGGAGCGAGACGTTCTCAGGACCACTCCATCGATCGCTCCAGAGGTGCCGAGGTAAGACCGAAAACGAAATAAATACAACTGGTTTTTGTCAACGGTGAGTTTTTGGGAAAAGTGCAAGTGTAGACGATATGAAAGAATGAGAACATGTGTGACGCTTGTTTTTTATATTTTCAATTCATTTGTCGTGCTGTAAAATCAAAATGTATTTCTGTAAAAAAGTGCTGTGAACGGGAGGAGAAAAACAGTGACCTGGGAGATCAGTTGAAATGATCCGAGATAAAATGTCTGTTTTATAGGAGCTGGTGTTCCAGGTTTCCAGAGCGAGAGAGAGGATGAGGGATGGCTGTGGGCCCAGCATGTATAGAACATATGGAAAAGTGCAATAATGAATGTCCCAACATGAGGTAGGGCCAGTGGCAGGCGGAGGGATACACCAGGGAGAAGAGGCGCACTCTGGGTTTTGAGTGCCTGGACTATAAAACCAGATGAAGTCTTTCTCTGAATGTACTTCACTGCTCTCTCGGCGGAGAGCGGGGCCTCCACGGCAACCTCCGTCCCTCCGAACGCGTCGTCTCCTCTGAAAGGTTGTTAAGGTCGCTCGCAGACGTAATTGCGATTAACCTTATTCACATTAAACTAGCAAAACGAATGGAGCTAAAGCTGTGGTGTTAGAGAGAGACAGCTGCGCCGAATGTGGAACTGATGTGGAACTGGGATTTTAATAAACAGCATTCAGCTCCTCGGCTCTATCTCCCGCTCGGCTAAATTGAATATCACAGCGATAAACAATTCAGGATATATATTTTTAATAGCGTCGGTCTGTCAGTTCAATTATATAAAATCCGAGTGAGATAGTGTGCATACAAAGTGCGTTTAAATGCCTCTGTTGTTATGACAGTAATTGCTGCAATGAAATTCAACTGAGAGAAAGTCAATAGGAGAATATAAAAGATCAAATAGACTGAATGTTGTATTCCCCCAAAGATAAAGATAAAGGTAACATCGGATCCGTCAAACGGCATTGTTTTTTAAATAAAATATATCTAATATACAATTATTATGCCAACAATAAAGAGATAAATGTGCATTTGGGGAGAAAATAAGATTGAAAATAATGGTTGCGATTTGCTGTAATGAGCTCCATTCATTAAACTTTAATTTAGCCAACTAATGTCAGAAAAAGGAAATCAAAGCCAGGGACTCTTCAAAGAGGTAGCTAATAGCGGAGGTTAGCTGCTCAGGTTGTCAATTAGGGGCTGGCATGCTGGCAGTGCAGACAATACCGTTATGGATTGAAACATGGCATCGCTATTATTATTGGTTTGACTGGAATTATCCGGAAGGAAGAAAACAGGGATACGTTTGGATACATTACAGATGAACTCACATCTCAAACGACTGGGAGTCTGTGTGGGTGTGTGTATAGTTGTGTGTGTGTGTGTATAGTTGTGTGTGTGTGTGTGTATAGTTGTGTGTGTGTGTGTGTGTGTGTATAGTTGTGTGTGTGCATCCAACATCCCCCTTCCTCCCTTCCTCCCATGCCTCCACACAGACACCCCCACCCTGAAAGAGTTAGCCTCAAGTTCATCTGCCTGTGGGCTGGCTGCCCAGAATCTTTCTAATGCCAGGATGATCTTGAGGAGTCTGAGGAGAGAATGAAGTGGAGCAGATGTGAGAGGGCCACTTGGGCAGCGTCCTCCACCCTCCATCTCTCTCTCCATCTCTCTCTCCATCTCTCTCTCCATCTCTCTCTCTCCCTCTCTCCATCTCTCTCTCTCTTTATCCATTTCTCTCTCCATCTCTCTCCATCTCTCTCCATCTCTCCATCTCTCTCTCTCACTCCTTTTATGACTGCCTCTCTCTGTCCCTGGTTCTCTCTCTCTCCCTCTTTGTAAACACGCAAGTGGCATTGTTGCCCTGACAGCAACCCCTCTTTGTCTTAGCAACCGCTAAGAACTGGATAATGCCATTGCACACCATCTGCCCCCCGACTTCATTAAAGATACATGAATGGGCTATCTTATGAGGAACAGGTGCTATTGTTTGTCCCTGAAGACTCGGCACTAAGGATCTGACTCTGAATACTTGAGGAAGAGCATCTGTAGTGATCAGTCAGACAGAGACTTGGCTGTAGTTACGGTCTCTCTCTGGAACACACTGACAGAGGTTTCCACAGGGAGATCGGAAGAGGGGAGAGGGGAGAGGGGAGGGCGGGGGGCAGTGAAAGGGGAGAGAAAAAGAGGGAAAGAAATAGGAGAGGAGGGTGAGAGTCGGGAAAAGGAGAGACAGTGGGATTTTGGTAACTTAAAGTATCTGCATCATTAATTCAGGAAACCCAGAGCAGGCCAGTATAGTCTGTGTTCCCCCCTAATGAGATCCTGCGTAGCAAAAAAAGGACTCACATATTGTGCGACGATAAATATATTGTATCAAAATAGTAATGTTGTGATCACTGCTTCAGTTGAATCGATGGCATTCGAGGAAGTGATGACTTGCACTACGGTCTTGGACTAGTGCAGAGCTGTCGCTAATCTGGAAGTCAGGTCAGAGGTTTCAGAGGCTGGGGCTGGGGCCAGGGGGAGGCTAGGGCCAGGGCTGGGGGACATGACATCACTTATGTCAACAAGAATACACACATGACTGTTAGCATGCATATATGTTGGGGAGTCGAACATTGCAAGAACAAATGGAGATGTACGAGCCATTACTGTATTCAACACAGCTCCTGTCAACACCCATGTTCCTCACTGTCTGTATGAACCTTTACACGCTATGCAGATACACACACACACACACTGCACACACCCACATGCAGATCTACACACACACACACACACCCCACGGCTCTGTAGATGACCAAGCCTGTTCTCCTTCCCTATCAAATGAGGAACAGTAGGAGTTGTTTAAACATGTTCAAATTCCCTCTATGTTGATGAGATAGGAGTAGGACAAACCGTGGTTAAAAAAAGGGGGAAAAAAACATCTGCTTTTTCCCCTCCTTTCCCTGTTTTAAATGTTTTCAAGTTGCTGAAAGGCACAGTAGGACTCGCAGGTGTCATATCCTGCATTCTGCCTGTAACTGACACCTTTCAACATTCAACCCACCAACTGTGTGTGTGTGTGTTTGTGTGTCAAAAACGTTAATTAATTGTTTTAAGGATAACTAGCACCACCTAATAAATAACAGGTCATATGGAGCTGATTTCCTAGCAGGTGTACCTCACAGATTTCAATGGTCGGATGAGTCCACGACAAAATCAAATAAACTGATGCAAGATAACTTTGCAAGACGGATAATAACATTAAAATACAGTAGGGAATTTATCCATGCACCATGTCGATAACAAATTGCTTAAAAGTGTTTCTTTTTACACCTAAACTATTTCTGCCAGCAGTTCAACAGCTCCTGAAAAAAAACTCCTTTTCACATCTTCCAGAGGAGTTGGAGCAGAAATCGGGGTGATATAATTTCACCCAGGGAGGACAGTCTCCAGCTGTTACTGTAAGTACTGATAGTTGACACTTTGCCCCCCACTCTCCCCTCCCCGTGCTCTCTACTGACATGCACAGCACACGCCTGCTACAGGATCACCTCAGGAAACCCAACTGAAGGTAAAGCAATCTGAGAGAACCTGGCAGCCTGGCTTCATCTCCACAGTCGTGGGCACCGACACCAAACAGCAGTGTGGTCCCGTCAAATAGCTGGAGTACTGTGTGTGTGGACCGCTGTGTGTGTGAGGAGTGTGCGTGCATGCGTGTGTGTGTGGGTCTGTGTGAGTGTGCAGAAGAGACCAGTGGCTGGGCAAATGCTTTTCTGGAGCCTAACCAGGAGGAAAATCACTGAATGGAACCACTTGTGGCCTCCAGACTCTCTGTGTGCTACTTTGTTCTAGAGAGGTCAATTCATAAAACAATCTGAGAGTTCCCTCTCCACACATTACTCCCACATCACAGGTCATTTATCAGTTAACCGCACTACTCCAGTGTGAATAGCAGAGCTGGTTTAAGCCCAAATCCCTCCCACACACACACACACACACACACACACACACACACACACACACGGGCCAGTGTTCTGTTATCAGAGTCCTGCTCTGCTGTGTGGCCTGGCTGTGTTTGGTCTGCGATGGTAATCAGGCGTGTGGATCGATAGATCTGAGGGGGAACTTTGATCCCTCTGACTCCTGCCTGGAATTAAGGCCAGACCTCGGCTTCCCTGCAGCCCCCGCCTCGGCCCCACACCGCCCCGCCCAGCCACCCACACTGAAGCACATTGTTCCCCCTGACCTGGACATGAGCAGACTGAAACAAGAGGCCGATCCCCTACACAGAGCTACAGGTCACTGACAAAGGGTCCTTGTCCTGGTCGTGGCTCTGACCCCTCTCCCCTCCGACCCCCCCTCTCACCGGCCTCCACCAGGCCTCCTATTTAACCAGCAGGTAAAAGATTAACATCTGTAACCAAAGGACCGCTCCCCGTTCTGTTCAAGAGATGCTTGAGCAAAGGGCCTGACACAAGTCTAATAAGGGTGGGTTACACCCACCCACCCACCCGCCCAGGCCTTGGACAACAGGGAGAGCCATGTGGCTCCACAGCAGCCTGTGTGCCAGGGAGTGCAGGCCCAGGGAGCGCAGGCCCAGGGAGCGCAGGGCAGGCCCAGGGAGCGCAGGGCAGTCCCAGGGAGCCATGCAGGGAAACCAGAAACTAGGGTGAGGCTGCCTGGGCTGTCTGGCGGAAGAACCAATAGATGACTTCTTGTTACACTAATTCCTTACACAGTAAAACAAGCTCTCTTGGATAAGGGCCATTCCAATATGTCTATATTAAGTCTGCTGCTGTTAAAAAACAGGGCACTCCACCTCCCTCTCCCTCTCCTTACGTCTCTCCCTCCCTCCTTCTCTCACTCCCTCCTGACTTGCCCTGCTTCCCGGCCTCCACACTAAAGAAGGGATTGTGTGCCGCACCATTCACCCTTCATATGAACAGACGAGAGTATATAACTGTTATAAGAGAGAAGTACTTAAAGACATCATTGTCAAAAGGAAATGGTAACAATGTTATCAAATCATGTAAGATATCATTGAATCTCATTTGCCATGTGGAAAACCGTTTTTAAACAAGAAAAATGTCAAGAGTACAAAGCAATAAAACTGCGCTGGTCCCCCGAGATTGGACATGAAACGTGATCGATGTAGATTCAAGAGAAACTGTGTACTTAAGGGAAATTCTTGTAGAGCCTCAAAGACCTTAAATGTAATTTAGGTTTGTAAATATTTCTGGTAATTGGATTTGTATTGAATATAAAATATCAAAGATGGGCCTTGGGCTCTGTTCTGGTTAAAGCTTTTGGAGTCGAAGTTAAGTACGTATAGAGATGTTTCGTGTCTGTCTGTCTCTCTCTCTGCGACTTTGCCTCTTTACAAACCGCACACACACACACACGTACACAAACCTTTTCCCATTTCCATTACAGGATCCTACTTCATCCAACTTTTCGTTGACCAAGAAATATATACAGTATATCGATCATTTTAGATTGAAGACAAAAAGAAAAACAGTTTGGCAAGTTGGCATGGTCTGGGAATGGAGTTAAAAAGGTTTTGCGGTAAACTGCCTAAATCCACGGGGACTCCCTCAAACAGCATGTGTAATGACGGGGAGGACGGGAACAGACATAAACAAACCTGGGAGTGAATCTGGGGCCGGCATCATTATCCCACATGCCCGACCTTGCTCTCTGGAAATGGGAATAAGCTCTCTGCCATGGTTGCGGGGGGGGCCAGTGTGGCTCTAAAGCATGTTGGACACGGTCTGGGTCAGACAGCCAGCCATGAACAGGCAGGGGAGGAGGGGATGGATCCAGTCAAATAAACCCATCCAGAAGTATCAGGATATGTGAGCTACTCGTGAGCTACTAAAGACATATAGATGTGCTGTATAAATATCCAATAAAAGGAGTGAGGATGTGGCTTTGTGGTGAACATAGCTTATTCGGAGTAAATATATATTTTGGTCTAGCGCATGATATCGTCAATGCAAATACAGTCAGTCGACGAGAATATGTGTATTTCCATTTTTGCTTAATTCGTTAATTCAAGTCAAACAAACATGATGCTATAGATAATCATTGATTTAAGGACCTTGCGACGATCGTACCTTACCACGGTGAAAGGTAGGGAGGGGATTTCAGACAGGAGTTACTAAGAGGATGCAGTGTGTCTGGCTTTGGACCACCCCTAATCTAATAATGGTATTGTCCCACATTCAGGTTGGCTGAGCCTCACTGGGCAGGGTGGAGGAGCAGGAGAGGGGAGGACTTACCCCCGAGCCTCTTCCTGTCCTGGCCTCATAGACTGAGCCTCACTGGGCAGGGTGGAGGAGCAGGAGAGGGGAGGACTTCCCCCGAGCCTCTTCCTGTCCTGGCCTCATAGACTGAGCCTCACTGGGCAGGGTGGAGGAGCAGGAGAGGGGAGGACTTCCCCCGAGCCTCTTCCTGTCCTGGCCTCATAGACTGAGCCTCTGTCTTCAGTACTGCCTCCCAGCAGCTGGGGCCAGGAGAACAACAGAGAGCACTCTGTTGTCTGCCAGAAAGCCTGATTGTTACGAGGGGCCACTTGATTACAGGCACATGAGTGTGTCGAGACTTTAAGACACGCTCAAATGTCATGCGCACGCCCAATGACGGGGCCAGAAAAATGAAGAAGAAAAAAAAAGTGGCCCAAAAAATAAAAAGAAAGAAAAAAAAATATTCTGTGTACTCTATTCTGTGTCTGTGAAAAAAATGGCGCAGGACAGACCGGCCCATTCATTGTGTTCCGCGGGGGGAATGCTCGGACTCTCCCTCCGCCCCGAAAACAAAAAGGCCCCTTTTTTGCAGCGGGCCATGGGCTGAATGCTTTGCTTTGCCACCCCGGCCCTAAGAAAACACGGGCCCCCTTTCTACCCTGCCGGCTGGCTGCGCACACTGGGTCCCATTAATGCAGGCCCTTCTCCCTGTGAGGGAGCCCACTGCGGAGGCCTCGGCCCTGCGAAAGCCAACGCAAAGACAAAACAGTTTGCTCAACATTAGCAGGGAAAACACAGGCGGCGCGGAGCGGGAGAGGAAAACTAAGTCAACATCACACTGAAGGATGTGTTCTCTCCCCTCAACTGATATTTTCCTTTTGGAGAGTCGGGGATACAATGAGCGCTAAGTATGGAGGCCGCCTCCTCCAACCAGGGACGGACTGTGGTAGGCCGTGGAGAGAAAACAGGTGCTTCGTAATGATATTCACGATAAATAGAGACTGGCTTATGTACCTCGCAGCTACTGCTCGGCGTCTCGCGTCGGGATCAGTTATCGTTCCGGTAAAAGAACTCTTGTACGGCTGATGTCGTTGATTTGGCACTATTATTTGATCACAAAGCTACTGTCTGATGAGGTGCACTAGAGCTCCCGTAAGCCCCAGATCTCGTGTTGATTACTGTTCTCACTCGCTGCTACAGAGGCTGCAGGTTTCGGCGGCATAAATTACCACGCAGCCCCCGAGCTTGTTTAGAAAACCCTCAGGTGTCTCATTTAAGGCAAGACACTCAGGTGTGACTTCACACGCTACAACTGTTCATGTGACAGCCTTTCTCAAGACGCAGCCTGTTCATTATCAGAGCTTAAACTGCCAAGGTGTGGGAACACAAAGGCAGGATCCTGCCCTGCTGCTAATTACAGTGAGCCACGGAGATCTCGTGTAATTAACATTAATAATGAATCTGTGTTTGTCTACACGCACGAGCCGGCGACAAAGACTTTTGTCTCTCGACATATGTTTCTCACAAGTGTTTCTCTGTCTGTTCTGCAGCCTGTGTGCGCGCGTGGGAGGGGTGTGTATGTGTGTGCGGTACTGTTTATCTGAGGGATTGTGCGTGTGTGTGTGTTTGCGTGTATGTGTGAGGCGAACGCTTAGTTTGTTTATATTTCAACATACATGTTTGACCCCTACAGCATTCGGCGCAGTGAAGTGGTAATGCGTCGTTCAGCACAACCCACTCTTTTTTTTTAGAAGAAACACATCCCACTTCCAAATGTCAATACTGGGCCCATTCCACAGCCCGTCTCTGTGTGTGTATCCTCCCTCAAGCCCGCTGGACATGGAAGGTAGACGCCTGCCGTACTTCGACAGGACAAGGAAAAGGAAAGCTCCTTCAACTGTGCCCTCAAGACATCGTCCGACCAAAACCTACACAGCTAATTGGCCCAGACAGTCTCCTCTGTTTATATTCCTGATGTGTGAATTTGTTTTAACAGGCCCGGCGACGTTACGGTGCCGGCCCCTCCGTCCACTTAGCTTGATTTCCAAACCATCGCGGCCGCCGCCGAGGTTGTATCTATTAAGGCCTTCCCGTGCATCATTAAGTCTTAACAGGCTCCATCGCTTTATTGTTCCGACTGCGCGGGACTTTATTTCACGTCAGCGTTTCTTCTGCTTCCTGACAAGAAGTCACATTTCATAACTAATTAAATTGATCCCTCTTTCCCCACCCAACAGAGGGCCACTAAATGGAATTATTTGTATCCAAGTGTCAATATATTAAATCACAGGGGCTAATGAGTGGGGTCACTGCTTTCTTTTATCTTCAGTCTCGCGTGTGCACATCTTCATCAGCTAACAGTCTCCTTACATGGGGGATGAGGCGCGCTGGGCCGTGGGCTCCCTGGGCTACAGCCAAGCCCCGCGCAAAGAGCCTGTTATCTGCTGAAGGCCCTGGCAGGGGGAAGCTCTACTCGCAGGATAATACCACATCCTTCAAACACGGGAGAGAGAGAGAGAGAGAGAGAGAGTAGACAAGGAAGAGGGAGGAAAAGAGAGCGGGGAGAGAAGAGGGGAGTAAGAGAGAGAGAGAGAGAGAGAGAGAAGAAGAGAGTGCGAGATGAGACAGTGTGCGTGCGCGCGCGCGTGTGTGAAAGAGAGAGAGAGAAAAAGCAACGACTATCTATTGCTTCCCCTCCTCTGTTGTTCTGTTATTATCATACTAACAGTTCAACTCTCACCCTGCTAATTGGGAACTTACACATTCTCTTTAACAATATCTATTTCTGTGTGTTTTGCCGATGCATCACTAAGAGCCCTGCTCCAAGGAGATCATTTGCGTTCTGGGAAACAACAGAAGCTTCTGAGAGACACAAATGAGGACCATTATCTTTCTTCAATTACACCATGCAGCCTTGTTCTTCCTCCAAAGTTCATGTTTAATTATTCACCATTATGTGGTCGTTGTGTGCTTTGTCCCACTAGAACATTAACCAAATAAAACATTGGATTCAATTACGGCTCATTGGATTACAAGGGCAAAGCATATTGTACACAGTAGATTGAGCCAGTTAGACCATGCTATTAAATAACTGGCTCGTGTCACATGGTGCTTAGAGAGCGTAAAAGGTAAGAGAGATGGTACGATAGCTTACATCATCAAAACCACAGCAGGAAGCAGAATGGCACACAGTAGTACCTTATAAACAATCTTATTGGCCAAACCATGAGCAAGTGACATGATGCTGACATTGCTGCGAATGAGAATGAGGTATGTTCCAGGTAAGAAGCCACACCTCTGATAAAGACGAGGAAAGGGTAGGCGCTGCTAAGCAAGGGGGAAGAAAATCAGAAATGTCTTCTCTGGCATGGCCCTTCCACATGTTAGTCACACCAACAGAAAGCGTCCATAAACGTGAGGGGCGTAGCTGCTACTGGTTAACCCTTTATCAAGCCCCCCTGCCCCCCTCCCCCAGGCCAGAGGGGGCCTCCTTGTGATGAAGATACGAGGGGGGCGGGGGGGATGGGGCGGGGGGGGTTGGGGGTTGTCTCGTTAGGCCTGGGGAGTCACTGCACATATGAAAAGAATCAGGCCCTCATTTAGCCAGGCCACATGCCTGAAACATACCCCTCGTCTTTCTGCCTGTCGGCCTGTCTGTCTTGAATGTCTACCCGTCTGTCTGTCTGTCTGTCTGTCTGTCTGTCTGTGTTGCATGTCTACCCATCAGCCTGTCTTCTCTGGCAGCTATCCTCAGGCTGATGTTCGAACGCTGTGTTTAGTCTGCATAACGGCAGCGTGCTGTAAGACGACACCGTACTGTGGAGGTGGTTAGCCAGCTAGCCCTTGTGTAATTAAATGGTATCTTTAATCTGGGAACTGTCTGCTACTATTATCATTTAACCCTTGGTAGTCCCCCGCTGGTCCCCCACACCATTTAAAACCACATGTGAGGAAGCCTTGGCCACTTTGAAGTATGTTCTGACAACAAGACCCTGGCCTTTGCTGCTCTAATGAAGGAAACAGCCCCTCTATCAAGATGAACAGGATTACCCAGGCACGCCGTGTCCCTTAGGACCATATACAATGAGGGACACATTTTTCAGTTTTTGTGTCAAGATTCTACACGACCAAATTGAATTTTCTTTGCTCCATTCATCCTGAATAACCGAGGGATCTACATTATGTCACTTTGTCTGACGTGACAATAAACACAAATTACTGTACAGTTGTTACCTTTCATCAAAGATAAATCCAAGAACAGAATTGAATAGAGATGACTGGAGAGTGTCTACAGGCAAGGGAAGCAGAAGAGGTAAGGTGAGGAGGTGAGGAGGTAAGGTGAGGAGGTAAGGTGAGGAGGTGAGGAGGTAAGGTGAGGAGGTGAGGTGGTAAGGTGAGGAGAAAGGTGAGGAGGTAAGGTGAGGAGGTGAGGAGGTAAGGTGAGGAGGTGAGGAGGTAAGGTGAAGGCAGGAGGTGAGGAGGTAAGGTGAAGGTGAGGAGGTGGTGAGGTAGGTGAGGAGGTAAGGTGAGGCAGGTGTAGGGGTAAGGTGAGGCGGAGTGAGGAGGTAAGGTGAAGGCAGGAGGTGAGGAGGTAAGGTGAAGGCAGGAGGTGAGGAGGTAAGGTGAAGGCAGGAGGTGAGGAGGTTGATATTTACAGCCACGGGGAGGTGCCTCGCAGCAACAGTGGAACCAGCAGCTTGGAGGGAAGATAAGAGAGAGCTAGCCTGCCCAGATGACAGCAGTGTTCACTGTAACGCTGCAGGGATCAAACCAAAACTGATCGACTGAGATCAACAATAGGGCTCATGACAATATCTCTACAGGTTTATGGTGCATCCCAGCTCTATACAGCACGACGATGCAATCTCAGAGTTGCAATTCCAGCTGAAGCTAATAAAGAACGTCTCGTTGGTGCAGAAACGACTGAGAGGACACATTTAAATGGACCCAACAGAACGATTCTGATTAAAAGAATCCCACTGTTTCATCAGGGGAGCTCCTTTCTCTAACCCTGCGTGTGAAGATAAAGTTCAGCCTGACCTTTCGGGCAATATTTATTCTCTTGATGTGCGTCTGCCTCTCTGTGTGTGTGTGTGTGTGTGTGTGTGTGGGTGTGTGTGTTTGCATCTCCTGCACCTCAACAAATTCATTATCTGAGGTTCTGAGTGAGCGTGTGCTCATCTGTGTGTTTCTGTACATGCCTGTGTGTGTGTGTGTGTGTGTGTGTGTGTGTGTCGCCTCGTCTCACACCGTACCAGCCCCACCTTGGAGGAATGCATGGACTGGTGCCATCCCCACCAGCAGGAAGCACATCGGCCTCGGGAGACTCCAAAGAGACAAGGAATTTCCACCTGGCCTGGATCTGTGTTGCAGCCCTCATCAGCGGTGTGTCTGTGTGTGCGCGTGTTGTGTGTTGTGTGTTGTGTGTGTGTGTGTGTGTGTGTGTGTGTGAGCTCTTGGGTTTACGGACAGCACACTGTTTCTGGAGCGCTCTGCTCTTCATCACAGCCCCACAAACCCCGCTGACCCCTTCAAATCATCACTCCTGTCATGTACTGCCCTCCCCAGGGCCAGGGGGCAGATCAAGAGACTAGCCCAAATGAGCAGCATCACTCTGGGAAACTGGGGGTCGAGAGGTCCGCTGGATGTGAACCTGTCTCGGAGCGGAGCACACAAAGCCATGGCACAAACCTATAATTCAAATGTTGCTCATGGAATTCCTCACGTCCATGGGATGACACATTCAGTGAGCACAGCTTTCCCACCATTAAATAAACTTGTTTTATAGACTGCTACCCATGCTGGTATTATAAGCTTGTCTGTCTTCTAATGTGGTATAATTAGAACAGGGTTATGAAAGAAGTAGCCCCGACCTCGAGGCCTGGACAAAGGCAGGCAGAAGTTTCATACAACATCCAGACCACAGTCTTCCATTTGCTCATGCTGGCCATCGAACGATTTTGATGTAACAAAGCTTCCTGCCTCTGATTTGTTGTCGTGGGAGAGAAGTGGGAGTGATTGTTGAGCGGGCCAATCAATGAGCCTGATTCATGCAGAGGCTAAGCAAACAAACAGATCACGGCTCTGCTTATCGTCTAGTTCTGTCTGTGTGACAAAAGCCCAGTGGTCTTACTCAACGTTTTCATTCAGGCTTATGCAACAAACGCCGATCCGATCGAATTCAAAGTTTGCATTTAATTGTCGCAATCCCGTCGGGAAATCCATAATGGTGTTTATCTGTTTATACTTGGTTCTTAGTAATCCTCTCACCGGACTGAATTAGTGGCTGTTTGAAACTCGACAACAAACCCCAGCCTAAAGGAACACAAGAACTGAGGGGAAAAACACTAGTCCTTGAGTATTTCTGTCTGATAAGCCTGTGACGCTGTAATGAAAACATCTGCTATCTTAAAACAAGTGACATTGTAATCCCCAAGGACAAAGACTCAATCTCTCACCCCCTTCTTAGCAGGGAAGTAGAAAGGATGAAAAGAGAGAAGGCTATTCAGAAGGCTATTCACAACCGTTTCAATCGGTTTGCCTTGTTCCAGACCTGTTTCTGTACTCCCTCCCTCCCTCCCTCCCTGCCTCCCTTCCCATCCTTCTCTCTGTCACTCCCTCACTAACACCATTCCTCAGTGCATCCTTTCCTTCTGTGTTCCTCTTAATCTCCCTCCCTCCCTCTTACCGATTCCATTCCTCCATGCCTCTTCCCATCCCTCTCTCCCCTTCCCTCCCCCTCGTTCGATGAACAGCCCTAACAGCGCACGTAGCGGTGTAGTGGGGGTGTTGGCTTACAGCATAGGTGGTTTTATTTGGACAGAGCCACTCCAGTTCACAGAACACCAACTGATCGGTTACATCATCAATATGAGACCTCAGCCCCAGCGCTCGCCTCCCCCAGGGCCAAGGCCGGGAGTTCTTTGATGGCCAGAGGATCGCCAGTAAAGCCTACTGTTCTCCAGACTAACAGCAGGGTAACCAGATACGCCACCGCTGTTTTACCACGGGGCTGACAGTCTGCCACATGCAGGCTGGAAGCTTGTTTAGAGTACTAATTAAGTCAAAGCTGTTGTATATTAGGAGGACGGGGGCACCTTTAAAGAGCTGGCGGTCGTGAAAACAGAGTGAGGGATGAGGTGCCTCACTCTCCACACTGGCCACGCTTCATCCCTCCCCTCATCCCTCCCCTCATCCCTCCCCTCATCCCTCCCCTCCCCTCCTCCCTCTCCTCATCCCCACCGTCTTGTACGATCGGTCAGTGTGTTGGTGGATGGGGCGGGTGGGTGGGGGCAGGGAGGGAGGGGATGTTGAAAGTGGGTCACGGGGGAACAAGACGTCATGAAATAGGCATTAAAGAAACTTGTTGAGAAATGTAGAACACGATCAAACCGATTTGAAGCTGCGGGAATAATCTACGCCGTGTCCTCTTTTGTTTGATTGTAGATGTAGAGTTTCATCAGGCCAGATCAGAGAGGCACTGCTGCGGGGGGGGATTCTGTCTCCGGCCGGCTTGGCTGGACATAGCCGGACCTCACAGAGCCGGACCTCACATCTCCACGTCCATATTTGAAACATGGATCCACGCATACTTAGCAGCGCTAACTCCGACCACTAACTCCAACGAGAGCCCTGCGAGATGAAAACGCCTTTCTCCACACGCCATCTACACGTTTGTTTTTGTTTTTTCTTTTTGTTTCTCCTAAAAGTGAAACACTCTTCGAGTAGAATTAACGACCGCGTGAAAGTGACAGCCTCTCGGAGAGAGGCGCGTCGGGGTTGCGTCGGAGAGTGTGCGTGCGCCGAGCCAGCCCAGGAGTAAAGAGTCCTCCATGTTATCACAGAGGACACTCGGCCCCTTCGGTCTCCGTTGTGGAGAGTGTGATGGAGAGAGTGCGGCTCTGTTCTAAAGAGCCGTTCTGGAGTGCGCTGGAGGGTCCTCCTCCCTCCACCCCGCCGCAGAGACGCCGGCGCTAGCACATCTCACTGGACACTACAGAAGGAGCACATATCGACAGAGCGGACATTCTCTTGAGAATTGTACTTGAAGCTTCTTTTTTTTCCTTCTTTTTTTTTACGGCCTAGCGCTAAATCCCGTTGTTGTGGCTAAATCCGTGCAAATCCAAGGAGTTTGCTTTGCCTCCAAACATCATCGGGTCTGACGGGAGAGTGTAAGAGTGGCTTGAAAGGGGGGGGTCTAACCCTGACCGTTCTACAGGGACCCCCACAACGCATGGACACGACGGGAGAGACACAACCTCAGAACAGAAACCGACTATCTCCCATCTCGCTTCCAGTTTCTCTCAAAACAGAGGCACCGATTGGACAGTACCATGTGTGTCCGAACGTGACAGTACCATGTGCGTCGGTTCAATGTGCAACGTGTATCTCCCTACTCTGGGGAAAAATGGCTCTCCTCTTGGTCTGAATGTAGACAGAAGCAGGGAGCAAACAGAAGGGATGTGAGGGCCGGGTGTGCGATGGGGGTTGTGGTGAAGGTGGAAGGACAGGAGAAGACAGGGGCGAGGTGGTGTGGGGAGGGGGGGTCAGGCTGCTGCTGGCACCAGCCACACCCCCGCAGCACAACCTTGGCCTCCCTCAGACGGTTAGGACAACAACCTTGACAACAATCTCTCGGCTGACCAACCCAGCCCAGCTCTGCTATGTCCCACGCACGGCCTGGGTGGGCCTCAACCTCACCACACACACACACACAGACTCACACACACACACACACACACACACCACACACACACACACAGAGACACACACCTTACACACAACTAACACTCCCTACACATTCCACACACTGGCACTCTTCCTCCATTCCTTTTTCTCCATCTCCCGCTGTTTTCCTTCTTTCTTTGCAAATGCGCCATGTTTATTTATGGTGCCCTTGTTAAAAATGTTTCTTCATTTGTGTCTCATGTGAATACTTCCTCTCCCTCCTCCTCTATTTACATGCCTCTCCTTTTCCATAATTACTTAGAAGAGAAAAGTACACAATCCACTTTGGAGGGGAAAACGCAATGGGATGACCATCGCAAACACACACACACACACACAAAGCAGGCAGCACTCCAATGAAACCTCCATTGCCGAGCAGAACACAAATCTTCTCTTAGAGCACCTTTAAAATATGCACAGCACAGAGCCATACATCCAAACATAATGAACCCTTCACAAATGATCTTCCTTGGAGAATGAGGTGGAGTCCTAATGTAGCTTCTCATAACACCTCTGGACTGTTCTCAGTGCTGTTAGACTGTTAGCAGCTCTGCCACGTATGAAACTAGCCTGGGACGGGATGATTCCAAAGGCATTTACCAGCCTCTTTCATGTCCCACACCTCCACACACTCCTCTGCTCCGCCAGGCTTCATTTGCTGTTGTTACGTTCGGTCTTTTCTTCCTGTCTTTGTTAATTAGGATGTGCTAATTATTCTCCTCCATCTCCACCCCTCCCGCTTACCAAAAGTCAATTATAATGTGACGCGAATGACGAGTGTAACAGAGAGTGACAGCAGAAGTAAGAGAGAGATATCGTGCGGGGGGGAATAATTTAAAGGCGAGATTATGACAACTAAAAAGAAGTGTGTCTGTCTCTTACGTCTGAGGCATTATGTCTGTGATTAAGCCTCGGATCTTAAAGGGGGGAGGGGGGAAGCGAGAGAGAGAGAGAGAGAGAGAGAGAGAGAGAGAGAGAGAGATGAGGGTGAGGGAGCGGAGGTAAGAGAGGGAAAGTGGTAGAGCAGAGAGGGGTTTGAGAGTCGGGTGAGAGGGTGTTTACTGTGTAAGTGTTTTGTAGTATAGTTTTGAGAACTTGAAGTGTGTCTGACCTGAATCTGCTGCTGAAGGAGGTTGATTTTGTGCTGCTGCTGCAGAAGCTGCTGCTGTTGTCTGGCGATCTGAGGAAACACACACACACACACACACGTTGTAAATATGATCATCGCTGATACCTGACTTTTACAGTTTGACCAACTCTAGGCCCGAGCACTAGAGTTAAGCACCCAGGCCATAAACACATACAACAGCCTCCAGTGATGTTCGAGCACTGTTGTGACACTGATCACTTCAACTGCACGATGTTATCTGCAGACAAGCCTGACCCCGTGCAGCCTGTCCCGGCATATCAGAACCAGGCTTCAGGGCCTGTCAGAAGCCAAGACTACCGCGGAGCCGCATGTACAGTACAGGGAGCAGGGGGGAGACAGGACTGGTGCTGGGGTCGTTTGGTTTCCTGCGCGCCTGGCCAGGAGGGCTATGATTTGTCGTCTGAGACAGGGCAGTCAGTCAGGAAGATTGACATGTTTACAGTGGCGATAACTGGTGCAGGCTGGGTAGGCTTGGGAGGGGGGTAGTAGGACCCTCTGCGCTGAGTGGCAGGGCAGCCAGAGCCCATCCTCCCCACCCCCCCACCACCACACACACACACCCCACCCCCCTCTCAATCTCTCAGAGCAGCCCGTGGCCCCTAACTACATGCTCGCTTCATTGAGCATGACAACCTAGTTTTAAGTGTCATTTAATTTTCATTTTCAAATATAATTACAAAGTGTTCACTGTAAGATATCACTCGTCTGCAAATGTGTCAGGATTAATTTGTGCTGGCTTCTTCACGAGTGTCAACAGTTAATTACTGTGTCGTGTCTGGATGGCTAAATGACATTCCGACTGCGGGCAGCCTCCTCGAATTACTCCTCTCTGTATTGCTCTCCTTTATCCTCTGTCAGGAGATCTCTCCTACGCGATGGCAAAACATGGGTGTATCATATAACACTGTACATCCCTATCAAAACCACGCCAACAATCACATGGTTATCTGTCGTTTTCCATAAGGGAGAAAACATGTCCGACTCTCTAATTGAATAAATGGCCAGATCAGATGTATTTAATGAGTGGCTTCTGATGATGTGCTAACCTATCGTTTTGCCTGTTAAGGCCAGGTACATGTCTTTCCACCTATTCATTTGGCACGTGCAGGGCAGGGAGGGGGTGTAGCAGGGTGAGAACCTGATGCCGCTTGTTAACGCTTTAGAAAGACTGTCTGGCTGGGAGGCTGGCTAGTTGGCTTGTTGGATGGCTGGCTGACTGGCTGCTCCATCAACAAGCTGCCAGTTGGCTGGCTGGCAGGCTGGCTGGCTGCTGATGATGAAAGCGTCACCATGGTGGACAGGCCTCGTTCCCAGTGCCTCAGAGACATTAACACACTTCATGGCCTGTGCTAATTTGCTGATTTGTACAATATGCCTCATTGGCCTGATTTGTGCAGCAAATCTAACGCCGGGATTGTTCTAATAGGAGTCAATTTAAAAGATCTAGAGGACTTCCATGTTTAATATAACGTTTAATTCACACATCCACTCAGATTTGTTAGCACAAGTCATAATAACCTTTTTCTCAACACACAGCATAAATGTGGGCAAGAGAGCATGACCAAACCAAAATGAAATAGTCTAGCTAATATAAAATAAAGCATCTTTTAGATCCAATATTATTTCAAATTCCCACTAAGTAATAACCTTTTATTGGCATCTCTCTGCAATAAAGCTTCTCGATGTACCAAGGGATGGTCATATGAAGGGGGTTAGATGATATGATAAGAGTAATTAAGTAAACACAGTAGTAGGTAACAAACATAATTGAGATACAGAGAGGAGGATAGATACATAGAGAGAGAGAGGGAGGGAGGGAGAGAGAGGAGTATACGCAAGAAGATACAAAGAGAGAGGGGAGAGGGAGATATACAGCAAAAAAGATACAGAGAGAGAGAGGAGAGGGAGATATACAGCAAGAAAGATACAGAGAGAGAGAGGAGAGGGAGAGAGGAGAGACGAGAGAAGAGAGAGAGAGAGAGAGATGAGAGAGAGAGTACGAGAGAGAGAGAGGAGAGAGAGAGAGAGGAGAGAGAGAGAGAGAGATACAGAAAGAAAGATACAGACAGAGAGAGAGGGAGAGAGATAGAGGGAGAGAGAGATACAGAAAGAAAGATACAGAGAGAGAGAGATGAGAGAGAAGAGATAAGAGATACAGAGAAGATACGAGAGAGAGAGGGAGAGAGACCAAGACAGACAGAGAAAGAGAAAGCAACGGGGGAGAGAAAAAAGGGCGTCCAAACGGAGCGTGTGCGTGGGGCGGCGGCGGCGGCGCTGGTGAGGTTACCTGTTCCTGCTGCTGCCGGGCCAGCTCCATCTGCTGCCTCTGCTTCTCCATCTGAGAGGCGGCCAGCTTCTTCTGCTCCTCGTGGGCCGCCAGGAGCTGCTCCCTCAGGCTGATCAGCTGGCTGATCATGGTGCTGAGCTGGTGCTCCTTCTCCGCCAGGCTCTCTGGGGTGCCTGGGAGAGCGGGAGGGAGAGAGACAGAGAGATAGAGAGAGAGGGAGAGAGAGAGAGAGAGAGAGAGAGAGAGGGAGAGAGAGAGAGAGAGAGATGGATAGAGAGAAGAAGGAGAGAAAGAGAGATAGAGAGAAAGAAAATGAGAGCAAGAGAGAGCATGAGAGGAAAGGAGAGACAGAGGAAATAAAGAGAGCAAAAGAGAGAGAGGTTAGGGCAAGAGTCAGAGGACCATTTTTTCCAGCCACGATGGCACCGTGTTGTCCTTCTACCTGGCTAAACAGGGGACAGTCACAAGCCAAGCGCGTGAAGGTCACCAGCCTTCACGACTTGTGGGCGTGAGAGCAGAAGCTCCGCGCTCAGTGGGAGGACGAGAAGAATGAGGCCGCTATTGTTCCGGCACGGTCCACACCGTGTCTGTGTCGCAGCAGGTCATGGCGGGGCCCGCGACGGAGACGCACTGACCCTTTGTCTGGCTCACCGCTCCTGTCCTCTTTCACCGGGGAGAAGGGACCAAGCTACGCCCACGTACGCACATCCGAAGAGGCACTGCGTGCGTGTGTGCGTCTGTGCGCACACACACCTTTCTAAACACTGGGCCGTCGCCTCGAAACAATGCGCCGGGGCGGAGAGAAGCTGCTGCTCCTGGAGGACTGTGACAGTGTCTCTTAGGCCAGCCACAGTAATGGAGAGAGAGAGAGAGGGAGAGAGAGAGAGAGAGAGAGGGAGAGAGAGAGAGAGAGAAGAGAGAGAGAGAGAGAGAGGGAGAGAGAGTGAGAGAGAGAGATAAAGAGAGAGAGAGAGGGAGGAGAGAGAGAGAGAGGATAGAGAGAGAGAGAGCTAGAGGGAGGGTAGGAGAGAGAGAGAGAGAGAGAGCGCGGAGAGGGAGGGAGGGAAGAGAGATAGAAGAGAGAGAGAGAGGGAGGCCTCCCGGTGCACCGCTCTGCTCTACCTCCGCCTAATCAATGCTAAGTGATCCTCCCATTGACTTACACAGCCAACATAATTGCCCGTGAGAGGCTGGACAGTAACTCTCCTCCCGTCGCGGCTGCACTCCTGGGTGACAGGCTGAATGGAGACGTGCTCAGAGGTGGGAGAGGGGGGCGGGTGACAGGGACAATATATAGAAAGAGAAAGAGACAGAAAGAGGGAGAGACCAATGAGGAGCGGGATGGCGGTTTCACAGCGAGCGTGAGTGAGTGAGTGAGAGAGAGAGAGAGAGAGAGAGAGAGAGAGAGAGAGAGAGAGAGACACCGAGAGACTGTAGGAGAGAAGGTGGGTTGATGGAGGGACGATGGGAGGACGGAGGGCCGGGCAGCCAGATCCCCGGCGGGGGCTGGCCGGGCTCCAGGGGGAAGCTTGGTTCTATCCTGGGTGTCTTCCTCTCTCCTCTGGACGCATCTGTCTTGACTTTCTCCCAGGGGCTCCCCGGGGCCCTTTCCACTCCAACTCTTTTAATTTGACTAAACACCTGATTTATTTGATCTCTCCGATGAGGAAGGCCGTTTGTCTTAATAGGGCCTGTCAACCTCAAGAACCCATTCAGGGCAATTTACTGTCCGGCTCGCCTGGCCTTGCCTCGTACTGCCTCTGCCTCTCTCGCTCTCTGCTGAAGCGACAGAAGAGAGCTGCAATTCTCCATTTATCCTCCTCAGAAAAAAGACCCCTAAAAGCATCTATTCAGTGAGCCTGCGGTTTCCAAGGGCTGAATTGACTTCTTATTCACCCGACTACACTTGTTGTGAATGGCTTATCTGTAAAATTGATACATTCAACACCGATTTTATTAACCTTTGGCTATGTCCATGAAGGGGCAACATTTTGTGGGTCGCCAGCAAGCATGCCTCTGTCACAGATCACCACTATCAACAAAGTGTCGGGGTGCTGAGGGGACATGGGAAGGGGGCTGAGGGGACGAGCGGGAGGGGGCTGAGGGGACGAGCGGGAGGGGGCTGAGGGGGGGAGGGGGAGAGGGGGGAGGGGAAAAGAAAGGAAGAGAGGAAAAACAGGGATCTTCCGCTGAGGTGCATGCAAAGATGGAAGGAGGTGCTGTTCTAACCGTCATGTGCTGCTCCTGTCATGGACCCTCCACTGTCCCCTGGCCAGGCACTCGGGGTGGCACCGATGTACTCTAACAGACACATCTGGAGTCAACACTGGTAAGAGGCTCCCTGCTCTCATGTCCACTCACAAGCCACTAGCCAGTTTGTATTAACAAACTAGCCACTACAGAATGCACAGAACATGAGATGCATACAGTGTGTGTGTGTGTCTGCCTTCCAGGAGTGGGGCAGTGTTGAGGGCCACGGAGGGCGGTGTGGGGCCATGTGTGGGGAGTGCGGGCCTGCACAAACACTGACAGAATACTAACAGAGGGCCCATTGTTTTGATGCTGGGTGGCATTGTAGGGAGCCCCGGCTAGCCCCCTGCACTGAGAACAAGTGGGTCCCTCCTTCTCCTCTCTCCTCTCTGCTCTCCTCTCTGCTCTCCTGTTGTTCCTGCTCTCTCTCCCTCCTTCTCCTCTCTCCTCTCTTCTGTTGTTTCTGCTCTCCCTCCCTCCTCCCCGGGGTCCGCCTCGAAACGGACGCATGAATCAAGACGTTCTCTTCAAATCTCAAACAGGAAAAAGGATTCGATTCGGCTTCGGATTCGTTTAGTCGGACCGGGCGCTGGAGCTCCTACCTTCCCTGTCCGTCTTCGGCAGAGCGGAGGACAACATGTGTTTTGTGTTGGCCTAGTTCAGTGTAAAAAATCCCTGTCTTCCTGCTCTAAATTATGGATCAGCTTTAAAATGCAGATAAAAGTTTTATTGGCCTGTGCAGGAGAGCAGAGCGGCGGTCTGGCTCTGACCTGCCGGCTGACAAAGAGGCCGTTTCCTGCATTTTGCATGGCTCCTAACAGCGGCGTGCCGGTCTGGGCCGTTAACGCGTCTCCTCTGATATCGCTTCCGCGGACGTCCGCTAGATACGTGCCTGGATGCTCCATAAAGAGGTCAGCCTCCACAGGTCTAATGTGTTGTGACACATGAGGAGATGTTGCTGGTTCTCCCAGACTAAGAGAGGTGGCTGGGCCTGGGAGCGCAGGGGCACTGGTCTGGGAGTCTGGGGGTCTGGGAGTCTGGGGGTCTGGGGGTCTGGGAGTCTGGGGGTCTGGGGGTCTGGGAGTCTGGGGGTCTGGGCTTGGATGCAATTTGTGGCCTGGAGGTCCTACGCTTCACCCACCGTTCTCATGTGCACATGGGTACACAGGCTTGATCTAAGCTAGGCTGGCACACTGGGGCTTGCTCCGTTCACCTCATTCAGCATTCACCTTGTCAGATTCCTGCCTCTTTTAAACGTCACAAAGTAGGGCAGAAAACATCAAGCAAACGAGCGGCTAAATAAATGATAGGAGGAAAACAGGCGGGACCACGGTTGTCGGGCGGGGAGGGGGGGATGTGTGTGCGGGGTTAGTTGAGCCTCGGGGTCTGTGGATAAAAGGCACTTTGTAGGGGTGCGATTTGTTCTGTCCAATACCCACATCTCCCTCTCTTGGCCCCCTCCTCGGCGCTCTAATCAAGCAGTCTCTCATTTGGGTTCCAAGTCCGGCACCAGGGAAAAGAAGCATGCTTGTTACTTTGAAGAGTCCCGGGTGAATAACACAGATAAAAGATTCAAGCAGAAAGAGAAAGAGGGGAGGGGAGGGTGGAAAAGGGACAGAATCACAAGGCGGCCTATTCTCTCGCCTTCCTTTGGTTAGGACAGCTGAGCCATTATGGACCAGATCTGAATGACTTTTTTTTTCACGCAGGAACACTGGAATTTCTTTGTCCCCTCCCATCAGTCAGCTATTGTGGATGATCCCATATGCTGCAAACCCAGGCTAAGTAAATGAAGACTTGTTTAAATGCTGTGATTGTGCCCGGCCGTGTCCGGATGCAGACTTCACATTGCTAACATGCCTAGCGTGCTGGAGGCTGGAGCTCCGTGTCTCTGAGGATGTGGTGTGTGTGTGTCGGAGACAGCAGGAGTGTGAGAAAGAGAGAGACCGAGAGAGAGAGAGACAGAGAGAGAGAGAGAGACAGAGAGAGAGAGAGATAGACCGAGACCGAGAGAGAGAGAGACCGAGAGAGAGACCGAGAGAGAGAGAGAGAGAGAGAGAGAGAGAGAGAGAGAGAGAGAGAGAGAGAGAACCGAGAGAGAGAGACCAGAGACAGAGAAAAAGAGAAATTGAGCACTACAGGTGACGTATACTAACACACACAGACACACATGCTCACCTCACACACAGAATACAGACACACACTAAGGATTATCATTGGAACTATGCATCAAACACGTGCTACCCTTGAATTACTTTAGTAGCTATCTAACCATGTACATTTCCTTGTTTCAGGGTAAAATACAAATGTACTCAATTGCTGCCAAAATGCAGCTTAAATCGAGATGTACTCCATCACTATATCTGTCAGAGCACAATCAATGTTTCTCATGTCATCTCCTGAAGGGCAACAGCTTTGTAATAGAATTGTGCAATATATGACTTTGTCAATACATTGACATAGATACTGAACATTATGACTTCATATTGTTCTCAGTAGCCCGAACAGTCCACACCAAAGTGTCAAACAGCTGTGAGGAAGATCACAAGAGGTTCTTTTATGGCTTCACACATTTTACCAAGCTTAACTTTGGTGTAGAACTCACATACAGACTGGTTCCAGAGTGCTTGCAGGCCATATGTGTTTGGAGTAATATGGTGGTAAAGTGCCTTGGTGCCCTAGCCCTGAGACAATATGAGCAACAGCTGTTTTACCTGGCCCGCTGCCCCCTACCATGATATAAAAGCTGTTAATCTTGCCAATAAAACATCATTAACAAGCGTGAGCAAGGACTCACCAGCACATGTCAGCATATGGAGGACATGACCATCAATCAGAAAGGCTTCCTGTACAGCACCAACATGGATCGTCGCTGCACTTTTATCTTTTTTTTTCTTTTTTCGATCAAACAGTCTCACTGTCAAATGACTTTCCGAGTGTTGTACACACATCTACAGGATATTTCTTACGAAATGTTTTGATTGAGATTGACACATGGAGGGGGTTATTAATAAAAGCCCACTTTACCAGTCTGCCGCTCGCACTCAACACCGACGCCGGCTAATAACCTAACGACGGAGGAAGCTTCCCTCTTCAGTGTAATTATGATAATGTGAAAGGCCCGCCACTTCACTGTGTATCTGTGACATCAGGAAGAGGTACTTCATCAAGCGCTGGAGATGGAAGCTAGACCTGAGCAGATCCCACCACAGGGAGGCCTGATAACACAGAGGTCTCCTCAGGAAGAAGAAAAAAAAACATTACCTCTAAACTAAACACTTCAGCGGATGGGTTTTCAGAGATCTTATTCGCCGTCGACGTAACGCGGCCTAATTCAACACGACTGGTCCGTCGGCCGTCGAGGACGTGCGACGGGAGCCACTGCGGACTTTGTGTGACAGCGGTGACCTCGCCAGGATATGTGGCACCTCCTCAGAAAATGAACTTAGTTTCGATCCCCCCCCATTGTGACCCATCTCATCCACATGATCATGGATGAATGTTTTGGCAGAAGAGAAAACCTCGCGAATAATCGACCTTGAGAGAGAAGAAAAAAGAAACAAGTATCCTCACTTGGATGAAATCAAGAAATGTGTATGTATTGCATTAAGGCTACAGAGTGCTCCGTAACTGCTGTGAACTACATCCACTTCTAAAAAAATCAATTGCTACTTTTCCAGACACATCAGAAGAAAGGGAAAGAAAATGGTCCTTTGTGGGGCTGGGACCAGAGATGGGGCTGAGGAAGGGGCTGGGATTGGGGGCCCGGGATGGAACGGGGGCTGGGGGCAGGAGCCCAGGAGGGTGTGTGAGGGTAAATCCAGCGTGACATGTACTAACCCAGCCCAGCCAGGGCAGCCAGAGCTTAAGCAGCATTACACGGCTGTGAGGATGCAATTTGCTTTGCGGCGGGGAGCCTGATAAATATTCCATTCAGTGCACTCCTTTAAGTGAGAGGTGTATATTTGCTAATGTAAGGCTTACTGGTGATTCCTTGAGCTGAATCTATATTTTGCTCACAAGATTAATTGTACTGTCACTCACTGACGTGTGCCACTTGTCCTGAGAAACCATTCAAACTTGACTGAAACCCAAAGGAGGATTCAATGGGCAGGTTGATGGTGCAGTGAAAGCAGAGCAGCGTGGAAATAGGAGGGGAAGAAAAGAGAGGTGGCCACAGAGAGAGAGAGAGGAGGAGAGATGAGAACAAACAGACAGGGGGGTTCTCTCTGCTGCCAATATCACCAGCTAAATCCCTCAATTCGTTAAAAGGAGAAAAAACGGCAATTCTCCCATACATTCATCTAGTGAATGCCTCCCGCAGAATAATGATTTAGTGCGTCTCATATTTCACCTGGGTGCACAGGGCAAGCAGTCCACCACTGATGTTCAAAAATGCTAACTGTGGCACTTGGGCGAAATGGAGAGCTATATCAGTGTATGTATGTACTGCATGTGTGTGTGTGTGTGTGTGTGTGTTTGTTCATTCTCAAACCTGTATCAGATTGATGAAAAAAATATATAGAAGCAAATAAATATTCATATGATTATATTTGATTTGTTTCATGCTACATTCATTTTGTAGTTAACTTCACCTGGCGAAAGATCGAGCAATCTTAGAACTGTACATTCTAACACGGTATGTTATCGATACTCTATTTTCAGTTTGCATATTATGGACAGGATCCACTACTATGTGCTTCAACAAAGATAAACTAGGTGAGGAAATAGCATGATACAATGTTTTCAAAGGAAGACAAAAAGCCCCTCTCGATGCTACACAGTATGCCCCAGGGTATGCATGTGTGTAGATACATACTTGTGTCATATATCTCTATAGTCATTTTCAGCTTTATTGGAGACATTAAGAATGAAGCTGAATGCTAAATTGAATTTAATCATATCTTGAAGTAAACATTACTGCCTGAACAGTACATGTTCTGTATTCACACACTACGTCTGTGTGTGTGTGTGTGTGTGTGTGTGTGTGTGTGTGTGTGTGTGTGGTGTGTGTGTGTGTGGTGTGTGTGTGTGTGTGGTGTGTGTGTGGAGTAAAGAAAAGGAAAGCCAGACCAGGTAGGTGAAGCTTCAAATCAGTCTCGGCTGGTGTCTCTCTCCCCCCCCCCTTCCCCTCACTCTCCTTTTAAAGAGCTTCCACTTATCTGACTGCCACAGGGCTGTACGCAGGGTCCCCACCACTGTCATGTACACGCCATTCTCAAATTGATTATGAAAGTGCAAGAGGCTTGATTTTCATGTGTATGGAATCCGAGCAGCCATTTTAACACAAATGTACAATGCTGAGCCTCATTTATTCATAAAAAAAAAGGATTTTTCTTTTTTTTTATCTAACCTTCCAAGAGAAAGAATGAATGTAGTTTGTGTACCAATTTAGCAACCGCATTTTTTTTTCTTCAGTTGAGTAAATGCTTTAGCTTTTTTTTCCCCAAAAACATTTCCATAGCTCTGGGTTGGGACACTGGCCTGCCACAGGGAAGCGTGAACAGGACTGCAGTGTGTACTGTATGCAGCTAAAAGACCCTGATTGACTCTGAATGCAAGACACACTGCACACAGAGCTTATTCCACCCGCTCTTTCCCCCTGAGAAAACTGCATTCAAATTCCACAATAATTTATCAAATATGTCACCTGGATTCTGACACACACAAGGGTAATTTTATTTTCTACAAATATGCATAAATATATCTATACATCCACCATACACACAAACGTATATGATGTGAAAATGATTAAATCAAACAGAAATCAATAAAGGTATATTCTTATTATTGAGTGGTCTCTGCAACCATTTTGACACCGAATGCTCTTTACATATGCAAGCCCCTGCAGACAGAGATGGCTTTGAGGGTCATAATTAAACCAGTCTCGTGTCTAGGCTGCCATATCATACTTAGGTATCTCTCTTTCTTTCTTTCTTTCTTTCCCACTCTCTCTTTCCCTCCCTGTTTTCCCCTCTGTCTGTGCTTACACCTCCTCGCTCTTTCTCTCTTTTCACCCCATCAGCCCTTCCTGATCTCTGCTACTTTTTTTGTGTGGTTTGGAGCCCTTCCAGCTCCCTCTCCCGTTCTGTGGTTTTGTTTAGGAGATCTCATCTCCCCCCCTCGCCGTTCCTCCTGATTGACAGCTGAGCTCAGGTAAGAAAACAAACTGTTACCTCTCAAATCGGCTGGTGAAAAGCAACCCGTCACTAATTCTCCCTCTCCTCCTACCTCACCTCCCTCTCCTCCTACCTCACCTCCCTCTCCTCCTACCTCACCTCCCTCTCGAGTCCTCTGCCCCTCCCTCCCTTCCCGCAGCTAAGCCCTAACAATTTACAGGTAAAGAGCGACAAAGGTCTGAAATCATTAAACACAAATCCCTCCATTCTCTGTGTCTCACTTAACTATTCTGCCTGTCCTGGCCTGCGGTCCGTGTCTCCGGTCATTCACAATTGTATTGGGAGTCTGCTACCAGTGTTAAACTCTCCTCAGATGAGAAACCACGAGACAATACTGTATAATTACCAATGTGTCATGTGAGGGAGTACAGTAAATGGGTGGTTTCTTTGGCTGGCTAGGTGATAAAAGAAAGCAAATGTCTGATGCCGTTGATAGCCTTGTTTTGTTTATTATATGTTCTTTCACCACAGGGGTTTAGGCGTGTTTGAACACAGGTGCGCCAGAAGAATGTCGTTCTTTTCTTTTCACGGGTTCAGCCTAAGTCAAATTTTGTTCCACCTATTGTTTTCTCTTCCAATGGGAAACTCCTTCCTCCCACCTCAGACAAACAGATTCCTCCTTCCTCTGTCATTAACACGGTTGAGGGGAAAAAAAGATCCCTTGACTTTTCCACAAGGCAGAAAATTTGTAACGACAAGGGAACAAGACTCAGAGATTCTATGGCACTAATTCAAAGGCAGGATTTGAAAAGCAGGAAAAAAACATACAAATGAAGTGCATTTTCCATTCAGTTCCTTCGCATTTTCGTATTCACTTTTTCTTTTTACATCCAAAGCAACCTTTGGTAAAAAAGGAACAATGTGAAAAAGGAACAAGAGTGGAGGCCTAGGTATGGCACACAATGTCAGCGGTTGAGAAGACTTCACGAGTGTGCGGCAAGGCCAGTCTGGCAGTGGGTAGCTTTTATCCGTGCGTGTCAACCTTTATTTCTGACTCCCCACCATTCATCCCAGGCTACAGGAGGGCTTGCCCTTTGCATTGATTTTAACCTAACAATTAATGCAGCCACTGATTTATCATAACACTTTAGATCTTAATCATGAGGTGTTTTCTGCCGGCTGCCTTTGTTTGTGTTTTAATTAGGCGGACCTTGCGTGTCTTCAACCCGGGGCTGCTTTTTAATTGCCAGTATTTACATCAGAGCGACTTCAAACGCAGAGAGAGACATTTGTTAGGGGGTGCACAAAGCAGCCCTTTGAAATGTCTACAGTCGTATGAAATGGCATGCTAATTAAAAAGCTGAGGGAAGCGGTGCGATGGGAGCGGTGTTTAGCTCGTGGATTCGGGGGTTCGACGAGGTCTCGGAGTGCGTTAGCAGAGACGGGGGGGGGGCAGCGTCTGCTCGATCGTCAGCCTCCCTACCTGGCAGAGGCTTCGACCACCACGGCGTAACCTCACCCCCTCGCGCCATCAATCAAACCGGAAAAATGCCCTGTAATTTAAATAGATCTGCTTTCAAAAGACCTCAATCATTTGAGACGTTCTGCCCACTGCACTCTGATCTATAGTGGCATATACAAGGGCAGGTACAATGAATCTAGTTTACCAAGCACTGATTTATACCATCAACTCATTTAGGTTATTGACGATGAATACACTTATTAGAGCATTCGACTGTTATATATTTTTTATCCTGCTCAGCACACAGAGAAAATGTAATCCGATAATTAAACCAAGGGCAAATATTATTTATGATAGCCCGCCATGCTAAAGAAACAGAGCCATTACAGAGAGAGTGCATGGTTGCAATATAAGCATGACTGGAGCACAAACGTTGGGCTTGGGGTGCCAGTGATCAGTTTGTTTGAAAGGATCTTTTTATCGTCGCATAATCATGCATGTACTGCCAATTAAACTCATCTCACAGCTTGATGTGAACGCGCATGAACAGTGCACATATGACAATGTCCTCTTAAAGTGTGGGATTGTACCAGGGAACGGGCGTCAAGCCTGGTGATGTGAGGGATCAGAGAGACGTGCTGGAGACAGTGGGAGCCGTGTGTTATCATGCAGCTGCTGTAGGGCCGCCCTCCACCGCAGCGTAAACACCTTCTTAGTAACAGTCAGTGCTAAGGACTGGAGCAGCACCCCTTCCCAGCCCACTCCCTCCTCGCCAGCCCTCCCTGTCCTCCTTCCTTCTCCTTCCACACCTCCCTGCCTCTCCTCCTCCCCTAATCCCCCTCCTCCCTCTCCCCCTCCCCCTCCTCCCCCCCATCATAAACAGAGATTTGGAGGGTGCTGGCACTGGGCTGCACCGTGCCACGCCGAGCTGCGCGGGGCGTTCACCTCCACAACAGACACATTCCTCTCAGATGTGAGCGAGCTGACGAGGAGGTACAGTCCTCCTCTCTCTCTCTCTCTCTCTCTCTCTCCTCTCTCCTCTCTCTCCTCACTCTCTCCCTTCCTGCTCTCTCTGCTCTCTCCTCTCTCCTCTCTCCTCTCTCTCTCCCTCATCTCCTCTTCTCTTCGTCTCTCTCTCTCTCTCCTCTCTCACTCGCTCCCTCACCTCGCCTCCACGTGTAACTCCGCTATCTCTGTCCCATCTCTATCGCAAATCCGACTCATCCACGGCGAGCGTCTCCCCTCTACTCCCTCATCTCATGTCTCTCTCCCACCTCCGCTCATCACCACTCTCTCTCTCTCATCCTCTTCTCTCTGCATCTCGTCTCTCTTCATCAGTCATCACTCATCCGCTGTCCTCTCTTCCCTCCTCTCATCTCCTCACTCTCCCTCTCTCCCTCTCTCTCTCTCTCACTCACCCCTCTCGCTCTCTCTCTCTCTCAATCCGGTCTCTTCTCCTCTCTCTCTACCCGTCTGTGTGTCTCGTCTCCGGCTCTGTTTACACCAAACACACTCTGGCTCTCAAGCTGTGTTCCGCCATCACCGGATCGGCACGAACACGCGGCATGAGCCAATGTGAGTGTCTCTGGTCTCACAACAGACTCGGGCAGACGGCCGGCGTGAGACTGAACCCCTAGAACACGACTACAAGGACAGAGTGGGCCGGAACGCACGCAGGGTTCTGGAGAGGGGCGTTATGGCCGGGGAGAGAACTAAGTACAGTAAGAAACACGGGAAAGCTTTTGTCTCCTTTCCGAGCGCGAGGCTGTTTTCTGGGATGCGTAGACGCCGTGCGTCAGAAAGGGATGAGGGGTGTGTGGTCACACGGGGTTAGGCACGCACACGACGTGGTTACAGGGGAGAAACGGTAATGGAGGGAGAATCAGGAGGCTTACCTTTCACTTCAGCCAGGAGCTCACTGGTGTTCAGCCTCTCCATCTTCTCTTTCCAGTCTTTGGACAGAAGCTTCTCCATGCAAGAGGAGTCTGAAAGGACAAGAAAAACAAACGTTTTAAAAGGCTTTCATTCGACATGTTTGCAATTCCCTTTCGCTGCACTAAAAACAACAGAATATCATATCGCATTTTTTATTTGAATAGATTTTCGCGATAACATTCAGAAGTTTCCCGTTTCCTTCATGTAATTGCTGTCTAAATTTAATTACTGGTATTTGTGTAACAAAGCACAAGAGCCAAGACATTTTCTCCTCGTCGTTTACGAGTGGTGGAGTAGAATCGCCCACTGTGTTTTAGAGGGCCACTTTGTAAAAGGGAGGTGTGTATCATGCTCCTTCACATGAGCAGAGAAGTTGCTCACACGCAGAACATCTCAGGGCGCAATCCAAACAAGACTAATCAACACTGTGTCAACTGCGCCACAGTTGCACACGTTAACATACATTTATAAGCCATAAGTGTGTTCGACACAGATAAAAAAATATATAACTACAAATTCAAGTTTGACGCAAATAATAACTGTCATGTTTGATCCAGAAAATCGAGCAGCACTTACAAATGGAGGTATTTCTCACAGGTTAGTGTGAATGTGTTCGGTATTGACACAGTCTGACATGTACTTTCACTCGTATGATGACAGAATGGAGGCAGGAGGTGAGACAGACATGGGAGAGCTTGCATGTGTGTGTGTGTGTGTGTGTGTGTGTGTGGGGAGATGCTACAGGGACGGTCCAGTGGCAGAGAGACAGACATTAAAGGGGAGGTAGAGGGGTGAGACGGGGTCCAGCGGCAGAGAGACACACATTAAAGGGGAGGTAGAGGGGTGAGACGGGGTACAGCTAAGCCTTCGCACAGCCGCCGGTGATGAAAACAATTAACATTTGTCCGGCGGACAATGAATCAGAGGTGGAATGGCTGGAATCTGCCGCCTGTCGCTGGGGTCGCTGATAAAGAACACACTGCTTCCCCGGCCGACCCAGGCCTCGGCCGGCCCGGCGCTGTCCAGGGGTCAGCCTGTTCCCATCAAACACCACCATCCCTCTCTCTGGCTCCCCACACTCCCCTCCATCTTTCCACCCCCCCCCCAACCCCAGCCTCAAGCACTGTCTCCCAGGCATGCTGCCCCCAGCGTGAACCCCCTTATCCAGACTGACACCACGGCAGTCTAACAGCACCCAGGTGACAGTATCCGACTGTCCTCAAACCCCTTCCCGCTTGCTGGTTGAGACTGGACTTCTTCTCAGTATTTAGACACAACATATGATATATTATGCAAATCTACATATGCAGTATATACTGTGTATATTTAACTGGCCTTGGTGAAGTCTTTTTCTCTTGTCTTGCCGTGGTAAAAATAGATATTTTAGGGCGTTGAACTAGCATTAGCTTTTAGAATAGTTGCTGCATGTAAACATGAGGCCATAAACAGTTGTGATGTTGCCTGGGGATGACATCATGCAGTGTAAGAGTGGGATTGTTCTCCCTGAACAGGGGCAAAGGCCACAGGCAAAAGCAGACATTCTTGTTCTGCACAGAACCCTGGGGCCATGCGAGGAATGGCCTACACCACTTCTCTGACAAGGGCTCATTTGTGGATGCTCCCTGCCAACAAAAGGCCACAATTCATAAGCACATAAGTGTCCTGGATGACTTCTGGCTTGTTCTTACGAGTGCTTTGTGTTTTAAGGTTATTGTATTCATCATGTGCTCTTTAGGCAATGGAGCGCGCAGACTAAAATAATCATGCTAGGTCAGTGCGAGACCAGCTCAATGCCACACTATCTGATGCATTTAATGACTGATGTCCTTGTTTTAGATGCTGAACGTATACTATCACATGATATCGAAGAGGAAAGAAATGCATCAAGGCGCCAGAGATGAAGAGAGAGAGAAATGGAGGGAGTGATCGAGTGAAAGAGAGAGAGAGAGAGAGCGACAGCAGAGTAAAAATGAGGGTGAGTAAAAAGAAGTCAGACAGAAAGGACTAGAGAGAACGACAGAAAAAGAACGAGAAAAAGAGAGAGAGAGTGATGTGGCTGACACGTGCACTACCATAGATGGCTTGTGTTGAGCAATTACTCCTCTCTCCCCAGAACACAGGGGAGATTTACACAGTTCAGAATGTATACAAGCCCCGTATTCCTTTTATCTTGCAGAAACGTGCTCGCCCTTCGCTTGCACAAACCCAACATGATAGCTTCTCTGTGAAAACACATCGACTTCAGAGGAACAGGGAGTAATAGGGGGTCAATGGCTCCTCTGGCCCTGTTTAAGGATGGCTTTCAGAAAGATCAAGCAGAGTGGCCATTTTGTTTGATTGTCCACTTCCTCCATGCAGTGGGGGCCGACAGGCCAGCTCTAGCTCAGGTCATTATAACATTACTTCTGCTTTATTGACTTTCCAATCCCCAACTCACAGTTTGTCCCCCTGACCCTGAGAGAGAGGGAGCTGTGTGTGTGTGGTGTGTGTGTGTGTGTGTATGTGTGTGTGTGTGTGCTTCCCTGCCTGGCACTGAGATCACAGACAGACCGGGGTCAACAGGGTTCAGCGGGGGAGGGGCTGAGCTCTGCTCCTCTTCCCTAAGCCCCACCCTTGGGTTGCTCACCCGGGCTATGCCCATCAGCACACACACTCCCTGGATCATAACCCCCCCATCGCCCCTCAGATCCACACCACAGTCGTCTCTCCTCCTCTACACATACTGAAATCTTCAGTGTAACAAATGAGTTTAAATGTGTTAAAAAAAATATATACAAACGCTAAACTCTCCACAACACGTGTGTGTGTGCTGTCTGCATTCATATGCTTTCACGCAAGCGCAGTCAAACTACACGAGAACACGTAGACAAACACACCCCTAAACACCCCTACACACCCCCACACACCCACGCACACATTGATCCCCCGCTCCTCCAGTGCATCATGGAATGCGCCCACCGCTGTCGGAGATAATGTGGTGCCAGCTCCTATTCTACTCCACCCAGTCCCCCTCCTCTCCCCCCCCACCCGCCTCCTCCCTGCTCCTATTCTACTCCACCCAGTCCCCCTCCTCTCCCCCTCGCCCGCCTCCTCCCATCTCCTTCCCCCTGGGAGCGGCCTCTCCCCGTCTCCTCTCACTTCGCTCCATCCCACCATCTCCGACCCGGGGGCCAGACAAAGCGTGCCCCGCCGGCCGAGGGGAGAGGAGAGAGGCAGCAGCTGGAATGTGGCGGCAGAGCCTGCCTCTCTCTCTCTCTCTCTTCCACCTGGGAGAGGTGAATAATGGCCGGGATTAGTCAATAAAATAACTCTGCAACACCTCTCAATGCTCACAATCGCATGAACAGAACAGGCACCCGAAATTGGGTTTGGCGGAAAACATGGTAGCTGAAGCGGGCGTGCTTTAGGAAAACACACGCCTCTGTCGTCTGGGTTGTCTCAAAGCACCCTTAGAAAGGCCAAAACATTTTTTTCTTTTTTGTGGGGGAATTTAGATTAATAGTAGGAGCGCTGTTTTAATTTCTCAAATTCCTGTCCGTCTTCTCTGGAGAGCCGAAACATGCCAATGAAAACACTGTTTAATATCCGAATAATACTGTCTTACTCAGATGTACAGGAGGGGAGAAGTAAAGGTGTGCTGGGTTCAATTCAGACAAACAAGAGCTCATTCCAGACTTCTGATTTACACTTCATCTGTCAGTCTAACAGTTACCAGGAGAATATTCTAGAAAGCAGCTTGGAAGCAGCTTGAAGCGCTTGGTCCTGACCATGTAACAGCTTTCAGTTTGAGTGAGACTGAAACTAATATGCTAAATACAGCATGGGATCATGCTTGCTACTTTTATTTATTTTTCACACAGTGGTTGGCCTGTTAAAAATCACTTTCAATAGTACTTTTGGGTGTGTGTCAGCCATTGCTTGCAAAAGCTCTGTCTTACTTTAAACCGACATCGTCAAAAGAAGCAAATGAAGTCCTGTGCTGTGTTGCTGGCTCCAGAATGAGAAAACAAAAAAATCCATGGAGTTTATTTTCTGTTTCCCTCCGGGGCCCCCCTAAATCTCTGTTCTTCTTCCTCTTTCCCTCCTCCCTTGCTGCCCTCCCTCTTACTCTGTCTTTTTCTCCGTTTCTCCCTCTCTCCTCTGAGAGAGAGTGCAGTTCTTCTCTGGAGCAGTCCCATTCAGACGGGGATGAGAATGGAATGAAAACAATAGTCCTTATCGGAACTATTATTTACATGTTCCCAGAGTCCCCGTGCTAGACAGCAGGGCTTGTCAGCGAGCCCGCTCGGCCCCACTGGACCCCGACCAACTTCCTCCGGCCCTGGCGATACCGCGGGCCCCTGGGGACGCCCTCGCCTGGCAACAGCCCCCTCTGCTCCGGGGCTAGCGCTGATAGCTGATATGTACGAGACAAAACGACCCCCAAATGTGTCCAAAAACATGTTCCCCTGGAGGAGAGAGGGGGTTTAACGATCCCACTCAGCAAGTCTGAGTCTGTGTACCCTGCATTTCATCTCTCCAGGGCTCCAGTCCTGCCCTCCAGTCCTGCCCTCCAGTACAGCCCCCCCCCACCACCCCTGCCCCCAACAAGGCTCTCGTTGTCTCCAAAAGCAGCACCAATGTTGCGATCCAGAAACATTTAAAGCCTCCCAAACAATGACTTGATACCGACGACTGAACGATCTTGATCTGCTATCTCCATTGTGATCTGCGGTACGTGGCGTGTTCATGCAGCTATCCCACCATCTCTGTGATGTGGGTGAGCTGGCAGGCGGATTGAGACACATCCAGCCAAGATGAGCCGGCTCGATAAGACGCAGTCTTTCACTGCTTTCCAAACAAAGCTAATAGCGCTAATACATCTGAGCGTAGAGACGTATCTGGGTTTTGGGATAAACACAGATCTCTGCACCTGAGGCACAGCACTGCCAGGATCTCATGTTCAACACAAACCACAACAGTTAAACAGCGAGGCGGCCTGGCTTTGACAGTCTCTCCTCACGCTGGCACACCGTCTTCAGGGGATGGGTACACGCACCCACTCTCTCCAGCAGTTGCTGTGCCTCTCCTCGACATTATAAAGCTATCCATACGCAGAGTTTGTGTTTTGTTGTGCATATTGTAATAAGTTACCGTTAATAAACGGAGTCGACGCCGGGCCCGTAAACAGCTCTGCATGAGGGCCGTGCTAAGGGAAAGTCGTTAGCTAATTTACTGTTTTATTGCGGCTTTAAACAGAGTGCTTCAATCAGTAGCATCGCAACCAGTGGTTAAGCCCACGTCAGAGAGCGACAGACAGCCAGGATGAAGTAACAAGGAAATCAACAAGGACACTAACAAGGAAATCAAATCTTGTCAATCTAGATTTGAATTGGTCCATCGAAAAAATAAAATAAATTAAAAAATCAGAAACATTCATGATATGCTGTTATCTTCTTTTCGAATGCCTTCTATAATTGGTTTTGGGATATTGACCAAGGGCATACCAATGGAATTAGGGTATAACTGCCACATGATGCAGATGAATGTGGTACAATGACTACTGAGGCAGGCTGAGTGAGTTTAATCGGGGTTGAAACCCAGGTGAATCATATCAAAATCAAATGAAAGCCTATCAGAATTAACGCTCCTGTGCATCCAAACCAGCTCCACTACAGTAAAGATGTCCCAGAATCCTAATATGGGATGATCCTCCCCCTGGTCGTCAGGCTGACGGGCAAGTGTGTGTTGTGTGTGTGTGTGTGTGTGTAAGCAGGCATGAGTACAAACATGTATGAATGCATGACTTCCTGTGTGTATCTCTATGTGTAGGTAGGTAGGAAGATGGCTACTTTATTCATACCCATGGGGAATCTGTGGAATGTGTGTGTGTATGTGCTTGTGTGAGAGGTGTGTGTGTGTGTGTGTGTGTGTGTGTGTGTGTGTGTGAGAGACACAGTGTCCTCCAGCGATGTCCAGTAGCCCTAAGCCAGAACATCTGCCTCTTCTTCCTCCTAAAACCTTCACCCTGCAGCCCACTCACTTCTGCTGTCCTGACCAGGGAGGAAGGATTCTCCTCCCCCACCCCTCCTCCCCCCACCTCCTGCCCCACCTCCTGCCCCACCTCCTGCCCCACCTCCTCCCCCACCTCCTCCCCCACCTCCTCCCCCACCTCCCTCCCACGCTGGAGGGACGGCACACTCCGTAAAACCACCTCCCATGACAGCTAAGAGTCAAAACCTCCTCTCCCTCAAGCGAACCAAAATGCTCCCTTAAGTAAAGGTGGACATCCTTCCAATCCACCTCCTCGTTCCTGTTTCCTACCTCGGCCTATCAGTGGCTTCGGTGCTACCACACTCGCTCACCTCACCGCTGGGACAATGGTCTCCAGGCAGATATCTGCAGAAGGTCTCAGAATGCAAGCAGTGCTGGGTGGGTGGGTGGGTGGGTGGGTGGTGTGCTTGTGTCAGACAGACTACTGTACGGCAGAGGAAACTGGGCGATCTGGTCGAGCCCAGAGAACAAATCTGTCACTCCCGGCAAACTGGCCGCCTCCCCCTCAGCATCAGGCCTGTATATCAGCAGGGCCCGTTCCCCCAGGGGAAACACGTAATTACCAAATCAATGATCAACTGACAAAGACCATATAAATAATTTCCTCCTCTGAACGAAGGGGGCTTATAAAAACAGGCTGTGTAACGATGCAGAGGGCTGGGAGGTATGTTTCATTACGAGAGAGAGAGAGACATCTAACAAGAGTTACACAGAGAGAGAGAGAGAGAGAGAGAGAGAGAGAGGAGAGAGAGAGAGAGAGACGAGAGAGAGAGAGAGAGGAGAGAAAAAGAGAGAGAGAGAGAGAGAGAGAGAGGCAAGAAAAAGAGTCAGAAAAGGGAAGAAAGAGATGAGTGGAATGAAGGGAGGATGTGAAAGGAAGGAGGACTGTCATTCAGCATGCAGCTTGGGCTGAGTTGGAGGACACACACTTGTGCAAACAGTTGAAGTTAGGTTAATAATTACCCTCTGAGCACTTTCGAGTGCTTTTAATAAAAATGGGAGAAGAAAGGTTGATGGAATGAAAACCTTTGCTGAGGCCAGGCTAAATAATTGAAAGGTTTGAAGAATAAAAGACATATTTTTCATTTAGTAAGCACACCAAACGACTAAAGATTTTCTCCTCTCCTCCAAATTAAAAAGACTCATTCCATTTCCTCTTTGCGGCAGAATATTCAACCCTGATACACACACAATGTCAGACACCCTCTGAGACAATAGAGAAATACTTTCATTGTCTCTCCTACTCCAATCTACCCTTCCATGTATGGAAAACAAAATCAAAAGTCGTCATTTACGAAAAAGAAAAAAAAAGATTCTCACCAACTCTAAGGAACCTTCTGAATATCTTAATCACAGAGGCACTAAAAACAAGACCCCATCATCGCAGCAAATAAAACACAATAATTACGAGAAGCAGGCAGGAAAGTGAAATGCGGTGAGAAAACATGTTTTGTCATTCCACCGGTAGTGCCGGAGACAACAGCTGTTGGATGCGGCAAATACTCCTGAAGTCTCCATAATCACGCCGTTATTGAAGCCAGGACAAAAAGGGCACTAATTGCAAGGGAGCAATCTGAACGTAATAGGTTACACACCCTGGCGACGCCGCACAATGCAAACGCTAAAGAGGCAGAGGGGGAGAGAAGAAGAGGGGGGGAAAAAAAACAACACGTTCTGTGTACAACAGTGTGGCGTCGCTGCTCATTTTCAGGCAATTACCTTCCCTCCCTGTCAACAGTTTTAATAACCTCGATCATTTCCACAAGACTTTTTTTTTGCTTCGGTTAAATAATTTCAGCTCTTTAATATGCAAATGGCGGCGTTTGCATGCATGGGTGAAGAGGCCCGGCTCCTTGAGATGTGTCAGTACATTGTGGAGCACCTGCACCTCGAGGAAAGGGCTTGATTTAATTGACACCTAATACTATTCATTATTCCACTTGGTGAGCATCCCTGTTAGTCACCTGTAGGCTCTCCTATAGCCTTGTCAACAGCTGCTATAAATAGGGCCCGACCTGAGCCGGAGCTGGAGATAGCTCAGCTCCCTCGTGAGAGGCTCAGGGAGAGGACAGGCTTCCCTCTCGCTCGAGGCCCGACGGTCGCTTTGGCGTCCGCAAGTCGTCGAGGTGGCTTGGAGAGCCCGACTGGGTTTACTGGTAAGCCGGTTGGCTGGTTGGCAGGAAGGGTGAGGCCGGGTCAAGGATCTTGTTCCCAGGTCACAGGGGTCGGAGGAGGAGGCTTTTTCTTAATCACATGAGGATAAAGCTGAGGAATCCCTTTTTTTGTGCAAACGCCCCCGCGAACACAAACAAACACACACACACCCCCACACACACACCCAGTTAGTCTTCGGGTCAACCACTTCTGTGTAACACACGGAAACGAGAAGGCACACGCATGTACTAGCGATGGCCTCAAGGTGATGGAGAAAGAAAGTCATGTGAGCTGAATGGACGGGGCCTGTGTACACTACACTGGTCTATTCTTCCTCTCTTCCTCTCTTCCTCTTCATCCATAACCAAGCGAGGTGTTAAGCCTGGGGCACTAACCTGGCCATTCCAGGAAGCCACACCCTCTCTCGGCTCTCTGACCTCTCTAAATAGGACACGTGTCTATCAAGCATATATGAATTAACCGTTCCCAAGGGGCCTCACCTCCTTAGCTGGGGACCATGTGACCTCCCCCAATCCATTTTACTGCGGGACTCGCTGGCAATCAGCCTTGAATTATTAAAGTGAGTGGTGAGCGATGATCAATTCATGCAGGGCCGCTCTGTGGCAAGGCAGGTCGTACTTCAGCAGGAATGACATGGAGAACACTGGGAAATGCTTCCAGACAATGCACATAAAGGTGAAATATGTCACAGCCGATATGTCAATAACCCTAACTATGAAGGCTAAGACGCAGCAGGGCTGCGATGGATCTTAAACGCTTCTAGATGACCAGGGCAAAAGAAGCGAAGAGAGAGGGAGAGAGAGAGAGCGAGAGAGAGAGTCAGGGGGACCGAGAGGGGAAGAGAGAGCCAAAGGGAGAGAGAGAGATAGATGGGGGAGAGAGAGGGGAAGAGAGAGAGAGAGGGAGAGAGACAGAGAGAGACGAGAGAGAGATGACGAGAGAGAGAGATGAGAGAGACGAGAGATCGATGAGAGAGCGAGAGAGAGAGAGCGAGAGATCAAGTATGACAGGGAGAGATTTCACAGTTCCTTCCAACCTGTCTAGACCAGGGGTGTGTCTAGGGACCCCCAGCTGGCTAGGCAGCACTGTGGCAGGGTACTGCCAGCTACCTTACCCCCTAGGAGCAGGCCACAGAGCAGCCTGCTAGGAGACAGGCCGTGTGTGTATGAAAGACTCGTGAGTGAATTATACATGTGTATCAGCCTGGAAGGCCGGCAGGGAACACCACTACAGCCCTAAAGACCAACATCTTCCAAAGGCCCTCGGCCAGAAAAAGGCTTGGATGCAGGCTTAAAACACAGCCCTAAAGCCCGCTTAACTACATGAAGGATGAAGAGGAGAGAAAAAAGGAAGAAATTGAAACAAGACAAGAAAAAAAAAGAGAGATAGATAGATAGCGAGGGAAGGAATGCAACTCAAGGAACCTGGAGAAGGAAGAAGAGGGAGGGGGAAAAATCCAATCAAAACTTAGTGAGGAAATGAGGAGCCAAGATAAACCAGTAGTCAGAGCCCCCAAAACTGCAATCTCCTCTTAAGCCGGAGAGTGGCAGCTGGCAGAACAGCTGGTGAATAGGATTAATGTCAGAAGAATGAAATAAAACTCAACATATGTCCGAGCCTGAGGTGTCGGGACTGTGCGTGATTGTGCCCCCGATGGCTGCCATGTGTGCAGCTGGAAGAGGCTGCTGTGAGTCTCAGCTCCCCTCCACCCCACAAGGTCACTTTTAAGAACTCGCGCCATTAAATGCTTGGATAGCAAAATGAACTTTTCCTCCCCGACTCTCTTGTTGTCTCCTCCTCTGTCCTCGGATCTCCTCTCCTTGCTGTTTCCTCTGCTTTCCTCTCGTCTTCAGTGCTGCGCACGTCTCTCCCCTCCTCTCCTCTCTCCTCACCCCTCGTTTCCTGTCCTCTCTCCCCTCCCCTCCTCTCCTTTGCTCCCTCCCCTCTCTGCTCCTCTCCTCTCTTCTCATCCTCTCCTCTCCTCCCATCCCTTCTTCTCCTCTCTCCGTTGCTCTCTCCTCCTCCCCTTTCCTATCTTCTCATCCCCTCTGTTCCTCTCCTTTCCTCTCTCCTCATCCCGTCATCGCCTCTCCTCTCCTTCCGTATCCTGTCTACTCTTCTGTCCTTCAGTGTCTATTCAGGCAACCGAGGGTGTTGTGCAGCACTCAGCATCTGCTGCAGTATACTGCACCTCTCTCATGAAGCCTTTTGTCAAAATATGCAAAACATTCAAGGCAGTCCCCAGAAGAATCGTGAAAAGAGTTGCTCGTGATTTGTAGAAGAATGTCTATAGAAACTATCGCAGTGTTGTTTCTGTTTTTCTATGTGTAGTCTAGCGTCCATTGTTTTTCTTTGATCAGTTTGCAGTGGCGTTTGACTCAACAAGGTGTCTATAAATCCAATCAAATCAATGATTATTTGTTTAGCCCTTTTTCCAAGCAATGTCACAGAGGGCCCTTGAATGACTGCTACTCTAAGACTACTTATAAAGATTGTTTGGATGAACAAAATGACAGCACGGTATACAATCAGCTCAGATTTTCCAATCTGTAATCTACGTTGTGTCTGGACTGCACTGTATGTCGTTGATAGAAGACAGAGATAAACAGAAACAGACAAAGACATAGAGAGAGATGGCGAAAGGGGTAGAGAGAGCGAGGTAAAGAGGACAGAGGGTTAAGAGTGGAGAGATAGAAAAAGCAAACGAGATAGAGGCAGAGAGATAGAGGCAGAGCGATAGAGGCAGAGAGATAGAGGCAGAGAGATGATTCATTTGCCGAAACTTTAGCTAGCACTGACGAGGGGTTCAATACTTAGATGAGTATTAGGAGAAGAAATGTGTGGACTCAAATTTAATTTATAATTTCCATTTGATGTCTGTAATCATTAGGGTCCACACACTGTAATAAATTATAATAATTTCACACAAGAATTAAATTGCTGGGTACCTTGCAGCAGAGCGATTTTTTGCCAGATACCCTGCAATCTAACTGTCAGACGTAAACTCTGCTGCTAATCAATGCTCCAAAACATTCACATTTATTCATCTATGTTAAATGAATAGAAGGGTGGGGATAACTCTGCTTACTGCGATCATGGTTTCACGGTGTGATTTACTAAATTAATGGGTGCCTAAGACTCCACAAGGACAAAAAGAGACTAATAGGATTCACATGAATGGATTGAAATGTGCTGTTAAGCCAAGTGTTTGGCACAGTCACCCAAACTTTATTTCCCATCATAAACGCCAGGCAACACCGATGTGCTCCACAGAGTCCACTGCAATTTGCACTAAATCTGGAAAACATCTTCTGAAAAATGGTCCTGATAAAAAAAAACGAAATCAACATCACTAGAATGATAATGATCATAATGTCTAATCTTTAATGTCCTCTGTAGATCTACGGTAGGCATTAAGCCAATGTGAGTCATGTTAATGTAAGAGACATCAAGTCTGTTCCGGTTTGATCCTGTAAAAGTATGTTTTACTTAGAAAGAAATAGATAACAAATAAAGATGCTTTGTGATTTATTTAGCTAATTAAGGGAAGACTATTTACTGTTGCAGTCTGACATTCTCCGTTTCTACCAAGCAACTACCAGCAATTAAATCTGTTTATGGAACCTCACAACCTGCTCTGTTTACTGAAATGTCAGGGTTCAGGGTGTACAGTACACACACACAAACACACACACACACACACACACACAAATACGCACAAATGCACTGTCGTGTGGACAGTGAGTTCAAAGGTCTTTTTTTTGGATGAGGGAATCTTTCTCTAGTCCACACCACAGCCCACTAGATTTTCAATTCCAATGAAGAATTCCAATGTGTAGGAAGTCCCCTTCACAGCCCCACAGTGAAGCTTCTCAATGCCGCATTGTTCCCCGATGGTTCGGCAACAACGAGAGCTGTATTTTAGTATGCCAGTGTGTTCCCTTTCTCTGTGTCGCAGAGTGGCATGGACTGAAACACAGAGAGGAAGAAATCTCTTTCTATGTCGGGCTTGAGCTCATTGGAGAGAGAGAGAGGCCATGACTGTGGAAGCTCCATCAAGCTGAGCTCCAGTCAGGCCTCCTCCACCGAGGCTACCACCCCACCACCCTGGGAGGAGAGGGGGGGAGAGAGCCAAAGAGGGGAGGGAAGGAGGAGGAGTGGAATGGCTCACCACCCAAATCCCCTAATTGTAGCATTACCATGAAGTGGTGCTGGAGTTACCCAAAAAAATAGACAAAAAAAAGATGTAATTCCAGCCAAGCAATCATTAATTCTAATCCAAACTCATAACTTCAACCTATCATTGGAACTTCATGACATGTAATGGATGACAGGGTCCTAAAGCGTATTAACCACTCGACCTCCGCAGACTTAAAATTATATCGGGGGCACACCCAAAGAGAGATGGCGTTCGCTGAATAATTATACTCATCAGCACTCAAGCTTTGAAGTGCAATAAAACATGTTTCTATTCATTTCTACTGACATCCTCATCTCCTCTGCTGGCACATGTGAAACGTTATTGAACAAGGAGAAAGATTACACAAAAAAAGAGAAAAGTGTGTGTGTGTGTGTGCGTGTGTGTGTGTGTGGGGGGAGAGAGAGACATTTGTTTTATCACAAGTGATTAAACAGTCTCTTTGTTCAAGAGGCAGACATCAATGTTGGCCTTGAAATATTCATGCTCACTGTTAGAAGGGAAAACAATGCAAATAGGCTAAAGATGGCTTCGTGTTAGCTGTCATGTTTCGCATGTGCGGAGGAGGATCTGCCTGGATGACAGAAGCGCTTCCGTCTCCCCAAACAAGCCTGCGATGTTCCCCTGAAATCATTAGAGGTCCACAGCGGCCGCCCGGGCCCAGGGTGTGGGTTACACCACCACTATTTTGATCCCGAGTCAGATGACACCAGCTCTTTTGTCCAGATATGTGTGGAGAATGCCTGGGAACAGGACGCCAGGCGCAGGACAGCAATACAGGGCCACCAATCTCCCTGTATAACACCTCCCTCCCTCCCACCTCTCTCTCTCTCTCTCTCTCTCTCTCTCTCTCTGGAACACACACACGCACACTGCCCAGTTTTAGTGTCCCCCCTGTCCCTCTCAGTCTTGGCAAGGGCCTCTGCAATGCCCATCTTTGACCCCCCCGCCCCCCCCGCCCCCCCCACCCCCCCCACACACACCGTCCCGTCCTGATTACGTAAAGCCTGTCCATATCTGTTACTGTTCACACCCCTTTAATCTGGAGAAAGGAGGCTGCTATTTCCAGATCCTGGGCTTCAGAGCACAATGACAGATTTAGGAGCATTAATGGTCTCGGCCTTCTTGTGTGTCAGCATTTCACCATCTCTGGAGCACTCCAAATACTGTGGGGTCACATAAAACAGCCTGGCCATTAAAACTGCTGCTAATGCAAAGCCATGCACATAGACACATACAGCACACGCACACACCACACACACGTCACAAACCAGCTTGTACTTGTAAGAATGATGAAATGATGAGATAAAAGTATAAAGCATATCTTGGTTTATCCTCCATTGTTTAATGTCAAAAGCACTTAAGGACTAGCTGAAACTACCGGCCTGTATGGTTTGCGATAATGTATATCTCTCAGAACCCACCTATGGTCAGTGGGTGCACAAGTGTGTGTGTGTGTGTGTGTGTGGTATACGTGTGCGCAAAGACAAACAGGCCTCTGTGTAGTCCTGGCTGTGATTTGTCTCTCTAAGACCCCCGTTTCCTCCTATCAGGGGGTTCCTGTGTAGCCAGCGAGGCAGGAAAACAATGAGTGCGTTGTCCTGCCTGGGTGCAAGGGGGGGGACACGCTCAACAGCTGAACCCAGGGAAGATGGCCCCCGGAATGCCACGCCACAGTTGCTACTGTTGACTAATGGGAATATGAGGAGAGGGAAGGTGATCCCCACGCAGAGAATGGCACACTAAAGGAACAGCTGCTTGTTTTGTCATCGAAAAAGACGCAGGGAACGAGTGTGTTGTGTTGTGTGCGTGTGTGTGTGTGTGTGTGTGTGTGTGTGTGTGTGTGTGAGAGAGAGAGAGTTCAGAATGTGCATTCTAAAACACATCGTTCAGGCCTCTCGCCGTGCTCTCAGTGCCCTATACAGCTCATCTACTGGACACACTCAGCCATTTCATTTAGCCCTGGCTTCTCATCTGAGCCTGGCACCCGGCTCTGAGAGGGAGACAGACAGCAGGGAGGGAGGGAGGGGGGGGGAGGGGAGGGAGGGAGGGAGGGAGGGAGGCGGGAGGGAGGGAGGGAGGGAGGGAGGGAGGGAGGGAGGGAGGGAGGGAGGGAGGGAGGGAGGGAGGGAGGGAGGGGAGGGAGGGAGGGAGGGAGGGAGGGAGGGAGGGAGGGGGGGGAGGGTAGGGGGGGAGGGAGGGGGGGAGGGAGGGAGGGGTGCTGTGAGCTCAAGAGAGGAAAGGGAGGGGTGAGCAGGCCCGTGGTATCTCTTAGTAAAAAGTTCACATGTCAGCCTGGCAGGCTGCCCGCGATGCACAGCCCCCGGAATCTATGTAACGTCTGCTTCTGCGGGTGACAAGAGGTTTGATTGGCAGAGAGCAAAGAGCAGCTTTTGATCATGTGTCCTAACAAGCGATTCCAGCTCATGTCTCCTCAGCCTGAACCACTCCACATTACCTATTCAAACAAAAGTGACAGACCAGAGCGCCGCTCCAGAGGGCTGGCAGGCCATGGCACGGGCCAAGAACCAACACGCATAGACCCACGCACGAAACCACAGACGATGAAGAGAAGCTAAAGGGGAAGGCGGGAACAAAAGGAGAGGGGAAAAACAAGATGGAGATCGGCCTGATGTTTGGCCAGTGAGAGCTACCTGAGGGATGGATGACTGGAAGGAGAGACTATGAGAGGAGAGGAGAGGAGAGGGGAAAGGAGGAGAGGAGAGAGGAGAGAGGAGAGGGGCAAGCTAAGTGTTTGAAGCACGTCTCAAAATCTGCAGGTTCACCTCGGCGAACAGCCAACACATTAAAAAGGCGAGCGGGTCTCCAGACTCATTGCATATGCATGGAGTCAGAGGCTCATGCCACAGATCATTATAACAAAGATTCCTATTAATTAGGTGGGATAAAACAAGAGCCAGATCGACAGGACAGCTGGGAGGAGAGGAAAGAGGGGGAGGGAGAAGAGGACAGAGAGAGTGTGTGAGAGAGGGAGGAGAGAGAGAGAGAGAGAGAGAGAGAGAGAGAGAGAGAGAGAGAGAGAGAGAGGAGAGCGGAGAGGGACAGATAGAAAGTGACAGATAAAGTGAAGCCTAAGATGTCCATGGTATATTATTTCGACAGAAATCCTTTTAACCAGGTCAGTAACAGTTGTGCACCCCCCCCCCAAAAAAAGTCACCGCCTTCTAAACGATACCTTTCAAGGTGAACACTGGTGCCCAACCCATAACACGAGTCCCCCCGCAGCCAGGAATCAGCTCCCATTTCTGGGCCGAGGGTGGCAGGCTGCAGGAGGTGTGACCAGATCACAGGGACAGTGTTAAGGCTGAGTCAAGAGTTCATCAGTGTTAATCAGGCCAAAGGCTTACAGCTGATCCTATTCTCTTCCAAAGCTTTCACCCTACCCTGAATCTCATTACACAGGCTGGCCTAATAGAGGATAATGACCCCAGCCCTAGCACACAATGCTGATTACACCCTTGCACTCACCCTGCCACACACACACACAGACACACACGCACACACACCCACACACACTGGGATTAAACACTATAATGAGAGCAGAGGGCCGGGGCTGGGGAGAGGTGTGGAGACATATCGAGACCGCGGGAGGGAGAGATACAGAGAGAGACGCGCACGGACGCAGAGGGAGAGAAGCAGCTGAGCGCAGGTCGCCCGCTGCCGCCGTGTGTGTCATCCAGCCGGAGCGATATCCTTCCACCTCAGAGAAGAAATAGGCCCGCGCTTGGCTGAGTCACTGCAGGTATGCAGTGCAAAAGGCTCCCCCTGGCTAAAGCTATTAGCCGTTCCGCAGGCTTCTCAGGGCTCCAGGTGCAGGCTGCCTGTCTGTCAGGAGGCCGGCGGTGCTGTCGGGGGGGACTGAGGTGAGGGCTGAGGTGAGGGCTGAGGTGAGGGCTGGAGGCTGTCCCCCGGACTAGGCCCTCGGTGCTGAGCGCTCGACCCGCAGCCTCCCAGCTGGGTGAGGTTGGGTCACGGCCCCGGCACGTTAGCAACTGCTGCTGGCGTCATGGAGCGGGGGCGAGGGGGGGGAGGCCCTCTGGGGTACACGGGCCCCATTCAGGACAGCCCTTCAGCCCCACCTGTTCACCACCAGGGAAGCCCGCATCTCCCAAACCACACAGCTCCTCACTGTGTCCTTCCAGATCTGAGGACTCGGCGAGTGACATGTAGGCCACCGGGTACATCTGCACACATGCGGCATTCTATAGACGTATGCCCCGTGACGTCTGAAACATGTAGCACCGTAGCGGAGGGTGAATAGCCTGTAAGCGCCGTTAGTAAGTGACGCGCTTCTGACGGCCACCAGGACCAGCACTCCTATTGCTCGACTGCAGACGGCAGTTATGTTGCTGCCCAGGCAACCAGAAGAACCTCTGTGTGTGTGTGTGTGTGTGTGTGTGTGTGTGTGTGTGCACTTGATGACATAGAAGCCACAAGGGGACGTTTGAGACGCGTGCTTACTCGCTGGTAAGGGTTCGACACTACAAAAGCCGAGCCGTAGGTCAAAAAAGAGAACGAGCTCAAAGTGAAACACCTGTCCTTGCCTGAGCACCGATCACCGAGGATCCTCACAAACCGTCTCCGTGTTGACTCGTGCTGTATTGATTCATACTTTGGTGCATTATATAGAGCAGGTCTAATTGCATGTGAATCCAAACCAAGGTCACCTTGAGGGAGGGGGGCGGGGGGGGGAGGGGAGCGTTATAATGGAGGCTGTTTTTCTTTTCCCCTAATACCTTATACTGACATTTTTAACTCTTGACAAGTGCTGTCTGGAGACTGGTCCATAAATAAGGCATTTACAATACCTAGTAAATAAACATCGGGCACAATCGTTAGCCCCGCTGGCGACTGGGCCAAACAGAGCTTTTACAGCTAAGGTGACTATGCAGCTAAATGCAGTCCTCTCGTCTGGGAGGACACATTCATTCATTAGCGCAGTCACAAGCACTTAAAGCACTTTAAGGACCAGCCACAGTAAGGACGGATGGAGGGGGCGGAGGGGCGGACGGAGTGGTGGGAGAGGTGGGACAGAGGGATGGGGAGCGGGGGAGTAGAAACAGCGCCCCCCCCATACCCAGGTCAGCCATTGGTCGATTTAAGGGAATGTATTTGATTTGATTCTTTTTACGGACAAACGAACCCTCTCGGTGATGACGGACGGTGGAGAGTGGACGGCGGTGCGGCCGGTGCGATGAGAACCCCCTCCGGCCTCCCTCCCTGAGGTCTCCCTCCCTCCGGCCTCCCTCCCTCCGGTCTCCCTCCCTCCGGCCTCCCTCCGGCCTCCCTCCGGCCTCCCTCCGGCCTCCCTCCCTCATGGCGGCCCTGCCGGTCCCAGTCCGTCATCAGACTGCCTGATCCAGGGGCGGAGGGACTCGGGAAGAATGACACCAGATGGTGAACTGGCCCCGAGGACTCCGCTCATCCACGCCGCAGCGCTGACGGGATTAGCCGCAGCAGTTGCCCACGTAATATCATGCTTAGATAAGTGATATATTTAGCTCATCTGTGCTTTGTCTCACATTAGCCGTGTCATTAAGCCAACACATGGTTCTCCTGCCCGCCTCGCAGGGTCCCCTAATGGGTTAATCCCTCCCTTTCTGGGTTCTCACGGTGGCTCCTTCCATAAACAGAGACGCAGATTAGAGACGCTGACAACAAAGGTTAGCCCTCCAGTGCCTCGCCTCATCCCCCCCTCTGTCTGCCTCTGTCTGCCTCCTACAGCACTCACACATGCCTCTGTCTGCCTCTGTCTGCCTCCTACAGCACTCACACATGCCTCTGTCTGCCTCTGTCTGCCTCCTACAGCACTCACACATGCCTCCGTCTGCCTCTGTCTGCCTCCTACAGCACTCACACATGCCTCCGTCGGGCAGCCTCCACCTCTCCATTCCTGCAGCTTAACCGACTCGACGCGTTGAACTCTTGGACTCGTGAGAGCCTCTTGTCTTGCTCGGCGCTTCCCTGCTTGGGAACGAATCTTCGCTCCAACAAGGGAGTTTATTTCGGTGCTGTTGCTACATCGTGGGGCATGAGGCAGAGCGGAGAGTTGAAAGGTGTAATTGTTTGATCTAGTTCCTGTCCATTTAGAGCGACGATTCTGCTGCACCTCACAGTCGCGTGCACCTTCCGTACTGTACAGGGCAGTACACAGATCAATACAGATGTGATTGGAAATGGTGAAGTAAGTGTCGTGATATCCGCAGGGTCCCCTAATGGGTTAATCCCTCCCTTTCTGGGTTCTCACGGTGGCTCCTTCCATAAACAGAGACGCAGATTAGAGACGCTGACAACAAAGGTTAGCCCTCCAGTGCCTCGCCTCATCCCCCCCTCTGTCTGCCTCTGTCTGCCTCCTACAGCACTCACACATGCCTCTGTCTGCCTCTGTCTGCCTCCTACAGCACTCACACATGCCTCTGTCTGCCTCTGTCTGCCTCCTACAGCACTCACACATGCCTCCGTCTGCCTCTGTCTGCCTCCTACAGCACTCACACATGCCTCCGTCGGGCAGCCTCCACCTCTCCATTCCTGCAGCTTAACCGACTCGACGCGTTGAACTCTTGGACTCGTGAGAGCCTCTTGTCTTGCTCGGCGCTTCCCTGCTTGGGAACGAATCTTCGCTCCAACAAGGGAGTTTATTTCGGTGCTGTTGCTACATCGTGGGGCATGAGGCAGAGCGGAGAGTTGAAAGGTGTAATTGTTTGATCTAGTTCCTGTCCATTTAGAGCGACGATTCTGCTGCACCTCACAGTCGCGTGCACCTTCCGTACTGTACAGGGCAGTACACAGATCAATACAGATGTGATTGGAAATGGTGAAGTAAGTGTCGTGATATCCGCAGGGTCCCCTAATGGGTTAATCCCTCCCTTTCTGGGTTCTCACGGTGGCTCCTTCCATAAACAGAGACGCAGATTAGAGACGCTGACAACAAAGGTTAGCCCTCCAGTGCCTCGCCTCATCCCCCCCTCTGTCTGCCTCTGTCTGCCTCCTACAGCACTCACACATGCCTCTGTCTGCCTCTGTCTGCCTCCTACAGCACTCACACATGCCTCTGTCTGCCTCTGTCTGCCTCCTACAGCACTCACACATGCCTCCGTCTGCCTCTGTCTGCCTCCTACAGCACTCACACATGCCTCCGTCGGGCAGCCTCCACCTCTCCATTCCTGCAGCTTAACCGACTCGACGCGTTGAACTCTTGGACTCGTGAGAGCCTCTTGTCTTGCTCGGCGCTTCCCTGCTTGGGAACGAATCTTCGCTCCAACAAGGGAGTTTATTTCGGTGCTGTTGCTACATCGTGGGGCATGAGGCAGACGAGGGGCTTCTATTATTAACAGGAGATTAAAACAGATGCATGGAGAAGAAGCCACTACTGCTGGCGCTGACATACGGGCCTGGATTAGGAGCTGCACTTGACCATTTAAATTACTGCAACAACCGGCGCGCACCAGCTGGGGGTCATTAGCATAATGCCCGCCTCTGCCACCGAGGGCCGTGCCGAGTGTGCGCCACGGAAAACAGCCCTACAGGAAACAAGGGACGCATGACGATGTGGAGGATGAGGTAGATATGGAGTGTATGAAGCCTCAATCGACGAAGGAAATATTTTGCTCAGACAAAGACTCTCTGATGGAATGTTAACAGAAACTATCGCTTATCATATTGTTTTGATTTCGAACGGTCTCTAACTAAATCATGGGATAACATCGTTTCTCAAAGCACTGATATGCTTTTCATTTTTTAAATCTAGTTAACTCCTCGGTCCATTAAGACTGTTTGGGTTGGATGTGTATCTGCTGAAGAACTCAGGTTTGAGGAAAAGCCGACCATCAAACAAACGCATGAAAAAGAGGAGCAACGGCGTATTATTTTAAGACTAACTGGGGTCTAATTTATGTCGGTGATGAAGTGCTTAAGCAAAGCGCTCCCCAGACAGGCAGCCGTTCCCAGGGGGACGAGCGCTGGATGGGGGACGTTCCAAGCGTACCACGCTCCTAATTAAGAATGGGGGAGATGTTTCTGCGTCTCTGCTTAAATATTAGTTTTTTTCTCCATCGTCCTGTATCTGACGGACTGCTTGGGGGGGGCGGGGCGCGCGCGGGATATCACGACACTTACTTCACCATTTCCAATCACATCTGTATTGATCTGTGTACTGCCCTGTACAGTACGGAAGGTGCACGCGACTGTGAGGTGCGGCAGAATCGTCGCTCTAAACGGACAGGAACTAGATCAAACAATTACACCTTTCAACTCTCCGCTCTCCTTTTCTCTCCCGGCCTCTCTCGCCCCCAGCCCCTGCGTGTCCTTCCCTCACCGGAGCGGAATGAGAAGGTCACGTTCCTGGCGTCGGGGCCGCGGCATGTGATGTGTTTTATGGCCCGGGAGTTTGGTTTGGCATGAGGGGAGACCACACTTAGGCTGAGGTGTAGTGCCACCCACTCTGTGTCACTCTGGAAGAGAGTCAGAACAAACTGGAAACACTGGGACGTCAGTATTCCCAGCCTCTCTCTCTCTTTCTCCCAGTGTGTGTGTGTGTGTGTGTGTGTGTGTGTGTGTGTGTGCTTTAACAGGGTACAGCGCAGACAGAATGAATGACCGAGGGATGAAAGAGAGAAAGCACGAGTGACAAACAGGTCGGAAAAAACCCCCGGACAAGGACGCATTCATAAACCTCGACACACGCGCAGGCGCGCACACAACAGGAAGTGACACGACTCGTCCTACCGTCCTGCTCCGTCTTGGTCATCTCCTCCAGCTTCTTCTGCTTCAGAGAGTCCACCACGTCGGCCAGGCTGCCCTTGCGCCTCTCGGGCGTTCCGAAGGCGGAGCCGCTCAGCAGGTCGCCGCGCTCCCTCGCCCCCTCCTCCGGCTTGTGGGGGGAGGTGGAGTTGTTGCGGAAGGAGTAGAGGGAACACACTTTATTGCTGTCGGACTCCTGCGAACAGAGCACAAGTTGGGGGGAGATGGGGGCGGAGACAAGGGGAAGGGGGGTCGTGAGTATTTAAGTGCATCCGGTTTTCCGAGGCAGCTTGACAGTTGATCATTCAAATGTTGTGATTGCTGGTGGCGGGATTAGCGTTGAGTGGCCCCCGGGGAAGATGTGTATCAAATGACTCGTCTCGGGGGCTTTCATGCCGCCGCTTCTATCTCGATGGAGCAGGCGATCCGGGCGAATGAGATGAGAACGGGCGAAGGAGCCAGGTGAAAAGAGGAGGTGTACTTTCAGAGGGCGTGCCCGTCGTGTGCTCAGGCGCTACTTTCCCCGCTCGCGAACGAGGAACGACGCGGAGAAACCTCCCGACTGTAATTTCTCAAATTGCGTTTGAGTGTGCATTTGTGTTGGGGTGAGTGCTGTGTAATTTGTTCATTTTTTCCAGCGGAGCCCTATTCTCAGCAGAGTGCCCGAGGCCGCCGTAAATCTGTGTCCTGTCTGGGGCTCTTGTTGTTTCGCAGTCCCACCTGTGTGTGGTTTAGCATTTAACTAAGGGCCCTGTCTCTGACTGACGACTTAGCGCTCCCAACGCGCGAGACGTTTGAGAGGAAAACAGAGAGAGAGAGAGAGAGAGAGACACCGAGACAGAGAGAGAGACACCGAGAGACCGAGAGAGAGAGAGAGAGAGAGAGAGAGAGAGAGAGAGAGAGAGAGAGAGAGGGCCGAGACAGAGAGAGAGGTAAAACACCACACAGTGGAGCGAGTAAACTGTGAGCATGAAGGGATGAACGACAACAAAAGAGTCACGTGAGGAAAATGGGGTTGAGACAGAGAAACAGAGAGTGCAGAGGGAAGAGGGAGAGTTAGGGAGGAGGCAGTGATGGAGGGAGATAGAGATAGAAAGAGATGGATGAAGACTGATAAAACAGACAGACAAAACAGAGAGAGATAGAGCGAGCAAAACAAACAAACAAACAAACAAACAAAGTGAGGCAGAGACAGAGAGAGAATGAGTCGTGGTTTTTAAGACAGGTGGTTGTGTTAATTATAGCTTGTAGAGGCTTAGGAGGCCAACAGGTAACTACCCAGCAAGAAGCTGGGACCAGTTTAACTGTTCACCTCAGGTGCTCGCACATTATATCACACACACCCAATGACCTTCCTCAATCCCAAGCACCCCTGACCTGATACACACTGAAGCCAAACAGTCTGTACTGAGCCTCGAGCTCACCTACACACCAGTGAGGATGAACCACACTGAAGTCTGAGTCGGAATCCACAACCCAAACTATCATGTTTCCATCCCAAGACCAGGAGAGGCTGCTGACGTGAGGAGATCCTGTCATGCCAACACACTAACCCTGCATAACCTGGTCAGAACACACACAGGAGGGGGCTGAGGGGGGTTGGGAGGGCTTGCAGACTGCTGGTGCAGGCAGGCAGGCAGGCAGGCAGGCAGGCCAACGCCCCCCCCGCCCCCCCAGCCTCCGGCAGGGTGATTATGCAGGGGTGGCGTGGGGGTGGCGGTGCCAGGCCTGGTGGAGGGTGCTTGTGGGGAGTGGAGCGCTGCTGGGTTAATCAGCTGGCGTGCGTTCAGGGCACAGCCCACACAGACTCATGGCACAGCAGTGGAGTCAGGTAATCAGCAAAGGCAACACTCCTCAGCCTTCTCACCGTCTGCCTCACTCCCTCCTTCTCCCTCGCTCTCTCTCTCTCTCTCTTTCTTCCCTCTCTCTCTTCTGCTCACTCTTCATGTCTCTCTCATCTCTCTCTTCCTCTCTCTCTTCTTCTCTTCCTCACTCCACCTCTCCACCTCTCTCCCTGTCTCTCCCTCCTTCATTCCCTCCCTTCTCATGGGCACCATCTGCACAAAGTCGACTCAAGCAGGCGAGAAATCAACACTTCACCCTCCGTCTCTATCTAATTGTGAGGAGCCTTTGTCATGGAGGGCCAAGGCTGGGGCCAGGCATAAACAGCCGACGGGGACTTGAGAGTGTTCTGTGGAGCTCTGATGTTTGCCCTCAATGACACAACGATCTCAGCTTCACAACCTTGCTTGGCTCCATCCACAATTTGACATTCACACCTGACCTTCATCCCCCTTTACCCGGTTAATGTTTCAACTTAAATTCACGCGGGACAAACTAAAAATGATTTACTTGAGGCTGTAGTCCCTGAGTGAGTTTGAACGAGGTGAACTTTTCACAATTCCACTCTCGTCACGTGAAGAGGCCGACGGAGCGATCCGACGAGTAACGACGGAGAACGAACAAAAAGACGCTTTCCCAAAACATTAGCCTTTCTAATCACCTCCATCGCTAACCCTCGCACTGATCCAATTAGAGCTCAGACCACCTGAGAGATCTCCTGCTCGGCATTTGCATTCAGCGTGGCGGACCGACGCTTTGGAACGGCCTCGCACCCATACAAAACAGGACGCCACAAAGCCATGTGTGTGTGGGAGTGTGTGTGTGATGGCGTGGGGGGTCGGTTGTTGTTGTTGTCACTGGTGAACGGGGAGTGTGTGGGAGGGGGGCCTTGTCCTCCCAGCAGTCTCGGGGGAGGGGGGTCGTGTGGTGTGGTCTCAGAGGAGGGCTACTTCAAGGCTCCTCTGGGTGTCTTTACCACGGCCACGTCTCTCACACACCACCACCTGCCTCCACGGCTACAGCCCTCAAGTGCACCCCCCCCCCTCCCCACCCCCCGCCCCCTCTCCCCTCCACACACATCAAAGCAACTCCTTTCCTCCCTTCCTCTCAGACCCCCATCGTCCAGGGCTCAGCCTGACGCAGAAGCCCGACGACACGAGAACAGCCACGGACGACGGTGTCTACTTCCTGGTCAACACGCCGCAGAGGAAGACCTCCAGCGCCAGGCCGTCCCCCTTCTAAACGTGCCCACAGCGTGGTGTGGAGTCAGTGTGCCTGGAGGGAGGGGGAGCCGGAGGGGGGAGCCGGGGTGGGGATACGGATGGGCCTGCCCGGACTAATAATAACAGGATGACGGTTCGGTTGCGGCTGCCTATCTGAGGACCCCAGGATCCCTGGGGTCAGAGAGCTTTACTGAGCTGGAGGGACGACGGGTCCCATTCTACCCAGCTGGAGACAATGGGTCAATGTTGAGCCGGAATCTTGGCCCCAGTGCATGCTGGTCTAAAGAGACCTCCAGTGATGGGAGAAGGTCGGCTTGCTCGGGGCTCGGGGCTTTCGAAAACATTCTTCCTACCTCCCCATTTCTCTCTCTCTCCCCCTCTCTCTCTCTCTCTCTCACTCTCTCTCCCCCTCTATCTCTCACTCTCTCTCTCACTCTCTCGGTTTCCACTTATCTCATTGTCTCTTTATTTATAGATGCATAAAGTCTTGTGTGACGCGAGATGCAATTCAATACTGTGTTGTGCTCTTCCTCCCTGAGAGGGGAGGATCTCAAGACACTCGCGGGGGGCTTACACTTCAAAGACAAGCGCTTGGCACAACGCACAAGTCTTAAGTCTTCATTGAAATTGTTCCGAGGCCTCTGTTGTGACCGTGTCCTTGTGGAGAAATTCCTCTCTGCTGGGACACAGTGATTGTGTGTGTGTGTGTGTGTGCTAGTGTGTGTGTGTTTGTGTGCTTGTGTGTGTGTGTGTCAGTGAGGCTGGGTCTGCTGCATGTGTCAGCCTTACTCACTTTAAGAGTCCAGACAGTGAAAGTTATAACAGGCCATTACTGTCGTCCACATCACAGAGGTCATCAAGGGGAAATCCAGAACATTGTCGGGAGCATACCTCACCCATGACAACGGCCGGACACACAACACTGACTGGGAGACAATGCAGCACTGTTGCACGCTCTCTCGTGGTACAGGCTGTCTGGAAGTGGTGCCGTCGTGAGTGATGCACTGTACACATCGGGACGCTAAGTGGATTTCAAACATTTCTAATCGGTTCATAACTGTATTTTTCACTTTTCCCGGGTCAGTCTCCCTGTCTCTGTGTGTGTGGTTACACGTGTGTGTGAGAGTGTATTCTTTGAGGGTATTATATATCTGTGTCTGTATGTGTGAGTGTATTGTGTGAGTGTATTATACTGTATGTCTGTGTGTGTGTGTGTGTGTTAGTCTATTTTAGTCTATCTGTGTGCGTGAGAGTGTGAGTGTATTCTGTCAGTCTATGATATGTCTGTGTGTGTGTGTGTGTTAGTGTATTATGTGTGTGTGTGTGTGTGTGTGTGTGTGAGAGAGAGGGCCTCACCATGCGCTGCTGTGCCGACACCAGGCTGTCCCAGTCTGTGTCTGGGGGCAGGCTGCTGAGGGACTGCATCTCGTCAGGGTGGGGCTTGGCGTTGGGGTGCAGCAGGCTGTGCAGGGGCAGCTGGGGCGTGCCGTGGGCCTCGGAGCTCTCCTCCTTCTCCCAGGACAGCGGCTCCTGGCTCATGGGGTCGTCGCCGTCGGCGACGGAGGCAAACGGAGAGGTGGCTTGCTTGGAAGACATTATTCTGCTGTGGGGAAGGAGAACAGTCTCTGGTTAAGAACAGTCTCTGGTTAAGAACAGTCTCTGGTTAAGAACAGTCTCTGGTTAAGAACAGACTCTGGTTAAGAACAGACTCTGGTTAAGAACAGTCTCTGGTTAAGAACAGTCTCTGGTTAAGAACAGTTTTTGGTTAAAAACAGTCTCTGGTTAAGAACAGACTCTGGTTAAGAACAGACTCTGGTTAAGAACAGTCTCTGGTTAGGAACAGACTCTGGTTAAGAACAGTCTCTGGTTAAGAACAGACTCTGGTTAAGAACAGACTCTGGTTAAGAACAGTCTCTGGTTAAGAACAGACTCTGGTTAGGAACAGACTCTGGTTAAGAACAGTCTCTGGTTAAGAACAGTCTCTGGTTAAGAACAGTCTCTGGTTAGGAACAGTCTCTGGTTAGGAACAGACTCTGGTTAAGAACAGACTCTGGTTAGGAACAGACTCTGGTTAAGAACAGTCTCTGGTTAAGAGGCGTGAAGTCAAGCGGGCCGTTTATCCCGTGAAAGGGAGCTACGGTGCTGCTCTCTGCTGTTTGTGCTCAGGAGATTGTTGTCAAACAATCTTGTCAAATGAAGCCTGTGTGTGTGTGTGTGCGGCTGTGTGTGTGTGTGCTCCTCACAAAGCTCCAGCGTGAGCTAGTGGTGCACATGAGGAGAACCATGGAATGGCCTCAGCTCCACCTGACCTCAACCTAGAGGCCATATCAAAGCAGCCAAGATCCCATCACTGGTGATTTGGATGCGGGAGGGGGGAGGGGGAAGGGGAAGGGGGTGTGGGGGTCGGCAAAGGGCCAGCAGCAGACCCAAGAGTGAGCCATGGGGTCCCTAATCCTTTGTTTAATGTAAATGGACGTGTTGAGCCGGGTTGGACAGGTGCCTGGGCTGAGCCCAATTCAGCAGGCAGCCAATGATTAGGCTGCTAAGAGGTTTAGTCCAACACATAACATGCTCCCAATAAACCACTAAGGGCCAGAGGTAATTACCTGTCCCGGTCGGCAACATGAATATGCTAGCTCTCGGCTGAACCGATGGTTCAGGATGGATTTACTGGCAGGAGTGGACTGGAAACGCTTTTGACCCTAAATGCCCTTCTTGTCCTGGGTCACTTAGGATAAAGGCATCTGTTTAGTGGGCTGCTGCTGTATATAGAATGCTATATAGACCGGAGTTAGCTGTACCCATTCTCACAACATTTATATGTCCATTAGTTATGGAGGCAATCTTTTCTCATGTCCAGCATAAGTGCTATTATCGCAAAACGAATGAGCTTGAATTGATTTCCCTCAAAAGCAACCTAACCTCCTCGCTTCTCCTCTGTTCATTTCCACCCTGCAAATTAGCCGCTGATTAAACATTTTGTGTTACAGCGTTCCTCCCGGCCAATAAATCTGTCTGAAGCAGCTCTGGAAATCAGACGGCACCGAACGAGGAAGTCAAAATTCACAAATGTGCCACATGCTTTCATGAATATTACAGTGAAGAGTGCACTTGACATATCAGGTGCTAAAAGAGGAGGACTCACGTTCGTTCCAATTTAAACGGTGTGTTTTTCTGGGGGAGGTAACCCTTTCTGCTTACAATATTTTTTTTTACCAGTTTGGTTTTTATCAAAATTAATGAGCCTGAGCTCACGCTACGTCCTACAATGAATGAAATTAAATGATGTGCCAGCAAAACGAATTATGCGTTCGGTATTAATAACAGGATAATATGGCCTTCCTACCGATGTGAAGTGGAGCCAGCCGGCACGTATTTAACACCTAATCCTCTTTTCTCCGTGCCACTGTTCTTCCTGTTATTCTGAGCTGCAGGAGATTGAACAAAGACTCTCGTCAAAGTCTCTAACATGTTACTATAGCGTCTTATCTACAAGAAGCTCTGTGTGTGTGTGTGTGTGTGTGGTTGCAAATAAGTTGTCAGAGGTGAATCCTGTCTAGTAGAGCTTTCCTCATCCCCACAGGGTTAGAGTGGAAGGAGTTTAGTGACACTGCTGGTGGGGGGGGAAGGCGGGACAGGAGGAAGGACCAATGTGAAAGGTCAAGGTGAGAGATCAAGAGAAAGGGCCCCGGGGGAGTTAGAGGATTCTAGGGCTGTGTAGTGGCAGGTCCTCGCTGCTCCAGCCTACCTGACTAAGCAGGCGCTGGGTGTGGACACTCAGCCAGCACACCCTGCTCTGCCAACCTATCTGTCCCCTGACACACCCTGCTCTGCCAACCTCCCTGTCCCCTGACACCTGCCAGGTCCGAGGGACGGAGGTCCCAGAGAGGTCGCCACGCCTTCCCACACCGGGAGAGATTAACACCCGCTTCGATATGACACTAATCTGTCCACGTGCGTGCGCACGTGTGTGTGTGTCCGTCCCCACGAGCGAGAACGCGCACATGGCATGATCCTGTCAGCCCTCATTGTGCTCTGCTTGCCTACAGCACCACTACTCCATTGAAGACATGTCATCCACTTACACACGCCACTGAGCACACCAGCTCTCTTGCTATGAATTGTTAAATCCAGTTCATTAAAGGGAGTTCGGGGCATATTAGTTCACAAAGCGTTAGGATAAGCATGTCGAGAATACATGGATGGAGTTAGTGAGGTCGTGAAGGCAGACACACACAAGCACGGGCAAGCAGGCATTTACTCACACTTGTACACACGGCACACACACACACACACACACACACAGTCTTAGTTTTGGGGCTGGTGAATGGGGCAGCATTAACAATAGCTGCACACGTTAATCACAGGGTCCCACACAGCTGTGCAAACAGGGCCGGTCTGTCAGGTAGGAAGAAGCTGCGCTCTGCGCCGCTCTGTGTCGGCTAGCTGCTGTTTTCTTTAGCAAGGCTCAGCCCTCAATTTTAATCAGCCAATAAATTGTTTCCTGTAATTATATCAAATAGAAAATGATCTTGAAATTGGGAGTGTTAATTGAAAATCAAAATTCAGAGCAAAGTTCGGGACTTGCAGAGCGAGAGTGATGATGTGGAAGACGGGAGAGGAGAGAGAGAAGGGGGAAGGGGGGATGGGGTTTAGTCAAAGAGATTCTGCCACATTTTTTATTCATGCATCCAAAAAGCCTGAGCCTAGAGCACAACAAGACGCCCGTCTTCAATGGAGTGCGAGAGCGAAACAAAGCACTTCTTTTGTATTACACAGTAAATCAAGTGGTATTATTTTACCACTAAAATATTCAGTCTCTCAGGCACTTTTACTCTGGTCTGGAGCCATCACTCAAACTGCTGAGGCGTGAGAGAGAGAGAGAGAGAGAGAGAGACAGAAAGAGAACGGAGAGGGAGAGATAGAGTGAGAGAGGTCGGGCATGACAGGGAAAGGGAGAGAGAGAAGAGAGAGAGAGAGAGAGAGGGCTGACTGACTCCATCCTCCTGTAACATGTGTCTACAGCGATCTTGTTAGAGAATGCAACAGATCTGCGGCAGGCTCCGTAACAGTATTTGTCAGCGAGAGTTAATAATTTATTAGCAGAGCTGGGAGGAGGGGGGAGGGCTGTGAGCAGCTAGAGAGAGAGAGAGAGAGAGAGAGAGAGAGAGAGAGTGAGAGAGAGAGCAGAGCTGGGAGGGCTAGAGAGAGAACCCCCGAAAGGCCCTCGACAATGCTTCACCCGAACACGGCGGAGAGAGACGAAAGCACGCGGGCACAAAAGAGAATGTCAGGGGTCAAAAAGATGTACATCATATTCCCCGCAGACAAGATCCAAACGGTGTCACTGCACCCGGGGTCAGACGACAGAGCGGCGCGCGCCGTGAAACACGACCACCGCACCAGGAAGGAGCTGGCGCTCAGCTCCACGTGTCAACATGCAGTGAGTGAGTGGTACATGTGAAGCCAGATCAGATCTCGTCCGGCGGACTAACACCGCACACCTGGAGTGTCACGCACAGGAACCACGAAAACAAGCCTGTTCCTACATTCTTAACTACCGTGCACACTTAGCGGCTGGAATTCCTTCACTCTCATCAATGAATGAATGTGTTTCTCCCGTAAATAAGCCTAATATACATGTACGCCTTGGCATATTGAACAGGCCGAACATGGAGAGGCCAGTCTCTTGTCTTTCTCTGGTGGATTCCTGACAAGCTGTCTCCACTCATGCTTGATTACACAACAACAATGGACGGCTAACAAACCAAACTGATCAATAGGTGCATGAAATGCTGCCAGCCCTCCCCCAGCCCTGGCCCCTGACGGGGACTTTCAGAGCGGAGGAGGAGGGGGGGGGGAAGAAAAGCGAGAAAAGGGAGGTCTATATATAGCTGACAATATTGCACACATTTAAAGGATTAGGGTCTCAGTTCTCAGAGCACCGTCTCATATGGCCTGGAATGCTTTGAGTCATGAATTGTTGCCACTGATAATGTTTCATCACGCAACAACCTCTGTTTAATTGGTTAGCATTAGCGGGGAGAGCTCCGCGCGTCTTCCGAGTCTCATGACCGGGGCCATGTGTCTGAGGCGATCTTCTTTCTCCCCCCGTAACAAGCTCCGACTTTCAGCCCGCTCTCCCTGCTCTTTCACACTGCTGACCTTTTATAGACAATGGTGATCAGTAACTCCACACCAGTGGCACCCCCGAGTCCCCCACCCCCCCCCCTCCACGCTGCCCCCAGGCGCCCCTCACTTGCACCTCACTGCCTCCTCCCCTTCTCCACCCCCCCTCCCCGCACCCTTCGCCAGTCTCAACCCCTCCCTCGAGCCCCTCCGGGCTTTGGGAACAGGTCACCACGAGCCCCCCCTCGAGCCCCTCCCCCTTTGGGAACAGGTCACCACAGGAGGAAAATATTAGGCCTCCGTTTTCCTTCAGACACCCCCACCCAGAAAACGGGGATTGAAATCATTGAATAAGTGGTTGAAACAAAGAGGGCCATTGTTTTAGGACATAACGATGAGGATGCCAAATAGGGAGTCAGGCTGGCGTACGAGGGAGCTTGAAGTTTCCATGGGTTACAGCATGTGAGACCATACTGTACACACGCCAGTACACACACACACACACACACACATACATTATGATACGTTACTGAGATCTAGAAAACAGCCCTCTGCCGATAAAAATGCCTACAAATACAGCAATGATACAACTGAAAGCGTTTCATTGAAGATACATCGTGTTGGTATCCGTTGCCTGGTTGGAGAAAGAGAGAGGAGGGAAGCAGAAAGAGAGGGAGGAGGGCAGGGCGGGGGGGGGGAAGAGAGGGAGGGGGAGGGAGGGGTGAAAGCGGGAGTGTGTGTGTCTCTCTAGGCTAGCGAGGGACCCCCCCCTCTTTTCACAGGTGACATAGCGGGGCTCCTCTGGGCCCTCACCTGCTATAATGAGATATTACTACCTGTCAGCTTGTGGCTGGAAAATCACTGACACAGCCCTCCCAGTTTAGCACAATTAAATGATCCCTCTCCATTGTGACTGTGCAGTGTCTCAGGTGGGTCTGATTCTCCATACATAATAGGCTCTCTGTCTAATTCTATATCTGGAACTCTCTCTCACACACACACACACACACACACACGGGCACAAACAGAGAGAATGGGAAACAGCTTGTGCACACAACTCCTTTGAAGAGTGCAGAAACATACACACCTGCATGGCTCCTCAAGAGCAGAGTGATGTGCACACAATCGAAAATCTATGTACGGAAAGTAAAAAAGCGCAAAAACAGTCAATTCTTATTTCCTACATTTGAAAATGGTTAGGCTTTGAGTAACAGGCTTAGCGTTTGTAATGAGGAGATGCAAATTAATGAGAAATAGTCGTCCTATATTCCTTTTGAAATATTGCCTGATTAACTATGTAATGCTCATGGTACTTAAAATACATATTTTAGATGTAATATGATATTCTATCGTACTGTTGAAGTCTTATTACCCGAAACAAAATAATAAATATTATTTCACACGCACTTTGTATCATGGTTACAAACATAATGATTGGTTTGAGACTAAAAACCTGAGTGGACAAAGTAATTACTAGTAATGATATTAAAATATGGCAAATGGTTTGGGAAATACACACATTTGAAAAAGGTAGCTAGAGAGTTGTCCAAATGAATTTGTTTAAATTGCTCCTCCGTAAATGTTGACCTTCCCCCTTCAAAAAGTCAACTCAATTATGCCACCACTTTCCCTGCTCTACTTCAAATCTCTCCTCTGATGCTTTCTGTATTAGCGACCGTCGTAGCTAGCGGAGCTAAACCACACACTCAGGAAAGCCATCCTGAGCAAATTAAGCAAGTCCTCCTCAAGTACACACTTTAGACACTGAGCTGAGCATTGATAATTACTTTTTCACAGTAAATTATTTGCAATAATATCCAGTGGGAGGACCTGTCTTGCGTCTCTAGTGCAGCTGGATAGCCTGCATGCCTGGTGGGTGTCCTGCCCCCCCCCCTCCCTGCCAGGCTGAGGCAGGTGTGAGAGGGGCAGAGGTGTGCCTGTCTCCTCAGGGGCCTTCCCCCTGACCCCCCCCTCCTGGTCTCTGAGACACGGCATCAGCGTGGATGACATCACACCTCCTCCGTTCGCCTGCAGCTTGAGAGAGCCGCCTACACGCACACACACACACACACACACACACTGACACACACACTGACACACATGCTCTTTCTCTCTCACGCGCGTTTGGGAACACACACTCACGGACACTCGCTGACAGGCCCGGGCGTCCTGCACTGTCCTCCCCCAGTCTGATCTGTGGTCTTCTGTGTTTCAGTGGGCATCCATGTGGCAGGGTGCCGGAGTGGAAGCACAAATGCACCCGCTACAAAGAGTCAGCAGCAGTACCCCCGCACCACGACTTCAGCATCGCCACTCTCTCTCGCCAGCCAACAGCCTGACAGACAAGAAAAAGCTTCTTGTTTTTTTCTTTCTCTGCCTCTTTCCCTTTTTTTTCTCGTTTCACACCCCTTTTCTCTCTCTCTCTCTCTCTCTTTCTCTCTCTCTCCTTCTGTTATCCTCACTCTCTCGCTCTCTCGCACTCTTTCTCTTGTTCTCCCTCCCTCTCTCTCTCTCGTTCTCTCTCTGTCGTGCAGAGGTCTGGCCTTCTGGGGGATGCAGTTCCCAAAGTGTCTTCTGTCACTGCCGCTGCAGTTAAGTAAACTTTACAGCCAGTCAAGCCATCAACCAACACAGCCTATTTGCTGAGCAACAGTGGAGCTTTGTGGCTTGCCTCACAGTTGACAGTAAGTTATGAGCCCTTTGTGAGCGCAGGGGAAGGAAAACAGAGATCGGAATTTGGCAGGGACATAATAATACAGAACTCTCCTGTCGGTGGAACCTGAAGTTTCATGGAAACAATCAAGCATTGTTGGGAGAAAGAAAAGCAAGTCTGACAGATGAAATATAGCGGGGCCCCCCCTTTTAGGAACACAGTCAACAAAGCACCATTCAAGGCAGGTCCTTTCTGTCATTTATAAAGATAACTTCTTCTGTGCACTTGAGACTTTACAGCAAAGAGCCAATCAAAATGTAACATCGCCCACAGTCCGCCGACGGCGGGAGGGGGAGGGGGGGGTGGGTGGGGGTTCACAAGTTTCTACAGAGAGGCACAATGAGAGTGTACTGGAGAAATAGAGGGAAGAGAGACGAGGAGAAGGGGTGCAACAGAAGAAGAAAAGCGGGGCCCTGAATAAAACTCAGAGGGCCGCGCCAAAAAAGCAGGAACAATGGCTAATTATGAAGGAGTGATTTTGGAAAGGGGGGGTGGGGGGGTTGGGTAGAGGGGAGGTAGGAAAGGGCGAGGGACACTGGAGATAGTGAAAGGGTTCTGGGGGTAGGGTTATTATTCTGCATGGCAGGGGAACTGTGGGCCTCAGTCTCTGGTCTGGCTGTCATGAGGTCATCATCGGAGGCCCGTGCCCAGAACACTGGGGTTGGTACAACTGCCGTTTGGACATCTGGAATGTCGGCACACAGTGGCCCGCTTTCTCCGCCACCATCCTAATTCCTTTCTTTCCCCAAAACTAGGGGGCTTCGCCAGTGCTGGTCACCCAAATTGGAAAATTTGCAACCTTCTAATGAAAAGAAAAGCAGTTTTGTTCTCTTTCATTCTCATCTCATAAATGGATTTCTGCGAGGGGAAAGGAAATTACCTTCAACGCCACTTTGATTAAACAGCTCTATTCTAAAGCCTGGTTGGACAACAGCTCATTAGTTACACTCAGACCCACCCCTTCATTCTTCTGGGATTTCTCTCTCTCTCTTTCGTTCCCTTTTTCTCTTTCGTTTCTCTTCTTTACTTTGAGAATTGAATGAATTCATTGGGTGAATAAGCACACAAGCGTCCGTCTTTGTCACGACGACACTGTTTTTCTCTTTGTCTTTAGGGCCTTGTGCGTGTACGTGTGTGTGTGTGTGTGTGTGTGAGTCTCCACTGAGCTGAGGGACTGTGGGAGAGAACCTAAGGTCTACAGAGGCCCGACCAGGCAGGGAGGGGTGGGTGGGGAAGGGCCGAGTTGGGAGAGTGGCCACGTTTCGTGTGACACGTCAATTGGAAAATCAAAACAGGGGTAGTTCATTTGCTCCTCCCAGATGAGGCCATGTAGAAGGGGGCCTGACGAATGGGGCGGGCCACACCTCGCAGATTTATGATTAAGCCTTATTATGTCGGGGAACTGACATTGATTGCCGATTTAAACCACTGAAACCAATTCATTTGCCCCTTGTTGAATAGAAAGCATGGTCAACAGTGTGTAGCAGCCAGACAGGTCTGACTGCGGAGCAGAATGAAAGCCAGCCGCTAAATGAATGCTGGCACCCGGACTCTGTTTGGAGGTGGTTAAAAGTTAGCCAGCTGATTGACAGCTCGTAGGGAAAAAAAGGAAAAAAATGACAAGTAGGAAAGGACATCTGAAGAGCTAAAGCAGATCCTTGCCGTTGGTCTGAGTAATTGCCCAAAAATCTGGTTCACAGAAGGCATGTAGTACGTGGCCCGGGCTTGTGTTTTTCGCTATGCAGAGATGGTTTCAGTCATGGCGCGCTGCTGAGAAAAGCCCAGTGTAAGTGGAGCTTGTGAAACATGGTCTAATAGAATCAGAGAGCTGACGGACATGGTCGAGCAGAATAACACACTGTAGCTGGGAACTGCAGGCCTCCACGCAGTGCCTGTGATGGAGCAGCCGGGAGGGCTACAGAGGATTAGGCGCTGACTGAAACAGAAAATGGCTCTGCAGTCTGCTATTAACCATGTATCCCAGCGTTCGCTCCAAACCTCAGACTCTCCCCCCTCCGGCTATCCGCGAAGCGATCGCTGAGATTCGGAAATGTGACCTGGAAGCGTACATTTCACGCAATCTGCGAGCGAAGACAAGCGCGGTACGGCGGTTCTGCTCGGAAAAGCGACGGAGCAGATGTTGGAACGTTTACGCCGCACGTCCTCTCAGAGGGAGCCGGGAGGGGAGGGGGGGGGGCAGCGGGCGTGGTGACTAACACCTCTCACGACCACGCCGAAGCTGCTTCCTTCTGGGAAGACCGAGAAGACACAATGAGACGGGCTTTTTCCGAATGAAATCATCAACTCGACTGCTTTCTTCAACGGGAAAAAAGCCACAAGTGCGGTGGCAGGTCTGGGTAAAACAGGAGACGGGAGGATTGTGTCTGTGTCTGGCCCCCGGCCACGAGGCTTGAGGTTCCCAGACGTATGGGTCCCAGGGCCCTCGCTCTGTTGTGGTGATCTGCCACCACTGCCATTACGCCCCAGCCTTCCTCCTCAGCTTCAGCCCCAGACCGAGCCCTCAGCATGGGTCTTGCAACGCAGCAAGGCTGGGCTGTGTGGCTGGCTGGCTGGCTATCCGGGCCAGTAGGAAATAATCTGGTAATCTCAACCTACTCCTCCATTTCAGAGGGGCCCCCGGTTCCATAAAGGGGTCCTTTGTTCATCTGAGTTTAAGGAACCCCTTTAGATCTCCATCGCAGAATCAATCAAAGACATATTAAACAAAAACACTTTCATATCGTGTGGTCGACAAAAAGACTGACTCGACATTTCACACATTTGCACTGTTTCAGGATCTGAAAAGCAATCCCTGCTGTGACTTGTCACACATTACAAGGTCTAGTGAAACAATTTATTTTTAACCAGCAACCTTTCGGGGTATGCGTGACATGACAGTGACGTCCGCACGCATTACAAAACAACCCGTCCCATAAACAACATGTTGGGCAAAAGGGACGACAAATGTCCATATCAACAGGCATGCTCGAAAAGTACATGTTGCAACAAACAAAAGGAAAAGACAGAGCGTGGTCTTTGGAAATGGGCTCTCTCCCTCTCCCTCTCTCTCTCTCTCTCCCTCCTCTCCCTCTCTCTCTCTCTCTCCCTCTCTCTCCCTCTCTCTCTCTCTCTCTCTCTCTCCCTCTCCCACTCTATTCTCTCTCTCTCTCTCTCTCCCTCTCCCTCTCCCACTCTCTCTCTCTCTCTCTCTCCCTCTCCCACTCTCTATCTCTCTCTCTCTCGTTCTCTCTGCCTCAAATAGACTTAAATAAGCAAAGCAAACAGAAAAAGGCAAACAGCCCCTGAAGGCCACACAAATATTTGATAAGTGGATGGAGATTGTAGCTGAGCGGTATGAGTGGACACGAGGCAGACCCCTACCCCCCCCACGCCCAGGCCTCCTCTGCCCTCGACCCCTGGCAGAAACCCCTCCGTACCGCTCCCCCCGGCCTGTCCCTCCAACCCTCCCTCCCCTCGGAGCCCGAGGTAGCAGATGTGACTTTCGCAGCGTGTGGAGTGTGCAACCAATCTGCAAACAATAGCAGGAACCTGACAAAGGTCGTCTGTCGTAACACACCGGCGAGCTCCATGCCTGGAGGCAGCATATTCTACCGCAGGTTAGACTAATACACGAGCTTACGCAGTACGTGTGTGTGTGTGGCCACTACAATGCTATTTAAGCTCGTACATAATCCCATTAGCCAAATTTAAATCACCTCTTTGACCCCCTGTTAAGCTAACAGTTGATGTAAACATGTAGAATCCTATTAACCTAATAATATACCTTGGACCATCGGCAGCGGGCCGTGCGTGTGTGTGTGCTATGGTTCTTTGCGTTTTTCTCACAAGAGCCGGTAACGAGAGAGAAGCACATCCAGCCATGACCCCTGACCCTTTTCCCTCTTGTCTTCGTGCGACACAAAGCCAAACTGACACACGGCTCGCACAGTTATTCCTTTCTCTTCAAATGTCTAGATTTGTACGCGGCTGCATTCTTACAGGCATTCCGAGATTTTTCAAACGAATAAACATTGTTGGCCTGGTGGAATTATGGATCTGAAAAGAGCTGCAGTCGTAGGGGAGATTTGAAGAGTACACCGTACAATGACTTCCTACCTCTGTCATTAGCCAAGCGAAACAATGAGCAAAAGGCCTTGAATCTCACACGTTGTGTGTTTCCAATTCTCAGTATTGTACAACCTTTAACATTCAGTTGTTTCACCAATAGAATTGTATTTTTGTGCGTGTGCGAGTGTTTGAGTGTGTTCCAGTCTTACAGCTAGTAAAGACCATGTCCAATCGGCTTTTCAAAAGCTATTTTTTAAGCAGAAATAGGGCCAGGGGAGTGTGCAGTCAGTCAGGAAACACATCATGGTGGACTCCTTTGTGCAGGCACAACAGCAGGCCCAGAGTACTCAGGCTGGCCTACTCCACTCACCAACAGCATCACGTATTATACGACACACAGTATCATAAACACGCTGCATTCATAATTCATGCTGTGCATTCGTGTTCCCTTTGCTTCTGAAAAAAATCTCCATGTCACTGCATGTTTGTCGGTTGTGAAGCTTGAGAGGTTAGTTGCGTGTGGTGGGTGTGTGTGCGTGTGTGTGTGTGTGTGTGTGTGTGGTGGGTGTGTGTGCGTGTGTATGTACAGGGAGTATATTAAACCCCCTGACAGATGTCATCACTGTGGTCATCCAGGAACAGCAGTTATAAATGGCCACTGCGTTGCAACACTTGTGAATATCCGGGAGGTGTAGGGTGGTAATTGGGGGATTCTCCCTTGTATTTGTTTCTTAATGTTTTTTGGAACTGTGTCCTCAATGAATCCTGGAAGCTAAACTCTACTTATGAGTAGCTTAAACTCTGACAATTTTTTTTCCAAGGCCCCGTCCTGCTATCATGTCCCAGCTCTCAGTGTAGAACACAGAGTCCTGTGATCATGTCCCAGCTCTTAGTGCTGAACACAGAGTTCCTCTATCATGCCCATCTGTTTGTCTGCTGCACACTCACTCCCTCTCTCCCTCTTCCTCTCCCTCTCTCTCCTCTCTCTCTCTCTCTCTCTCTCTCTCTCTCTCTCTCCGTCACCAAATAAATACCTGTTTTCCCGTTTAATGTCAGTACAAACCACATTAGTCAACCGGGACCGAGTTGAGGGAAGATTGAATTCTTGTGAGCTTCCAGGACCAGATCATGCGCCGTGGCTTAGGGGCCCCGTCTACCTGTGTCAATAACTCCTCCGCTTCACGGACAAGAGGCCAAAGGAGTGAAGAGGCATCTAAAAGCTTTCACTCAAACGGGCCAAATTTGCCACTCCTGCGCCTGTGAAGTGCTCCCCCCCCCCTCCCCCCCCAGAGCCGCCGGGGAACGACCCGACGACCGGGGGCGTGAGACGGCAGCGGCGGCTACATGACGGCAGGGTAAGACAGGGGGGGAGCATACCTCACGCTGAACGGGTCATAAACACCCAGTGTGTCGCCTGGCCGGCAGAGAGAGAGAGAGCTCCGAGCCGGTGGGCGGTACAGCACAGACCCTGGGGCCCGGTGCCCACTCTCCCTGGTCAAGTCCAGCTCTGCCCTAGCGCCACACTAGCTGTGTGACTCATCCCACACAAACACACACACACACACACAAGGATCATAATGTGGATCTGTGATTTTTAATTGAGTTCCCCCCTTAGCTGCAGCTATTATCCCTGACTAATGGCATACACTGCCCCTCTCTCATTACTGGAGTGGCTCTTTACCAGGGCCCCTTGTTTGATACAGTTAGAGTTAATGCATTAGGAACAGCCCACCAAGAGTAAGCAGCGATCTGCATATTCAATAACTTCCGTAATTATATGCACAATTCATCAGATGGGCTGTGATTGCAGGGGAAGAGGGGGAAAGAGAGGAGCAGAGGGGTCTCGTTCCTGGAGGACAGAAGTCTAATCACAAAACTAACATGATAATTGAAATCTAAATTGAAAGGCTTGGCTCACAGGGAGAGTGTGTCAGACATGCAGAGTGGAGGTACTTGAGGCTGAAGAGAGAGGGAGAGAGAGAGAGAGAGAGAGAGAGAGAGGGAGACTATAACAGTATACAGTATGTTAGCAGTGATGCTAGATGATAAGTATTGAGGGGCAGCCTACTGTACATTGAGCTGTCAGTGCTCCTCAACTCCACCAGACAGGGAATCTGAAATCCTTCTCAGCTGCGGGGTCAGAGTCAGCCCTCTCTGCCTCGACTGCTCCCCTGGTCCACCCAGTCAGAGTCAGCCCTCTCTGCCTCGACTGCTCCCCTGGTCCACCCAGTCAGAGTCAGCCCTCTCTGCCTCCACTGCTCCCCTGGTCCACCCAGTCAGAGTCAGCCCTCTCTGCCTCGACTGCCCCCTGGTCCACCCAGTCAGAGTCAGCCCTCTCTGCCTCGACTGCCCCCTGGTCCACCCAGTCAGAGTCAGCCCTCTCTGCCTCGACTGCCCCCTGGTCCACCCAGTCAGTCAGCCCTCTCTGCCTCCACTGCTTGCACCGTTTCCCCACACTATACTTCCCTGGACCCATAACTGGACTCTACTGACAGAATAACACCACTAATGTTTGGCCTGAGATTCCCTAGATTCTACAGCAGGACCTCACCTCACCTGCAAAAAATCCCTAATCACTTTACCTATTTATAGTTTTGTTAACAAGATTATACACGTTAAAGTAAAATGTAAATGGTAAATTGAATACCACTGCACAGTGCATACAATATACACACTGTACTGTAACTCCAAGAGGGGCAAGAACCATTCATTCAGCCACACCTGTTTTTGAGAATCTCTGAAGAATCATTGACTATTGAAACACTTTCATATTCTCCACAACCACATTCTGTCAAATTAAACATAATCATATCAACTATCTATTTTTCTTTCAAGCAGCCGAACTGTGCTGAGAGACAGGGCAGCTGTCCCTAAAATAATTGTCTTATTCAGCTTTTGCCCGTACAAGAGAAGCCACTTCAAGAGCAGTGTAAGAAAAAGCTAAATGTAGCTACAACACCGTGTCCTCCTCTCCTCTCCCTCTTCCCTCCCTCCTCTCCGTCTCCCTCCTCCTCTCCTCTCCTCTCCTCTCCTCTCCTCTCCTCTCCTCTCCTCTCCTGCTCCTCTCCTCTCCCTCCTCCCTCTCCCCTCCCCTCCCCTCCCCTCCTCTCTCCTCTCCTGTTCCCTGATTTCTTTCCCACATGCCAGAGGATTCATATTCAGGCCCTCAATAAGAGTTAATTAGTAATGCCAGATTCATTAACCCGCGATGCTGTTCCGCTGGCCCGGCCCGTAAATTAGCTTAATGTGAGCCGGCGTATTGCAGCTGTAATAAGGGACATAAAACGTAAAGAGAAACACATACTGTAGCACTGTAGATCATGGTCTCATAACTCTGCCTTTCCCCCTCAGAGATGAGCCTTCTGCCGCTCTCCTCGTTGGGCCTATCACTCTCTGCTCTGTCATCGCCATCACAGGAAGACGGTGCCCCCCCCATGTCAACGATAGGGAGTCTGTAACACGAGGCTCCATTTTGGACCCCTAAATGTGTCCAAACACATTCTCGTTAGTATATTGAAGTCGATGCTGTAATTGTTTGGGTCCAACGAGTGTTTTAGTCCCTGCTCTGATCACACGAGGGATCCGAGTATTTGCGCTCCTTCGCCTGTTTGCCGTGGCAGAGTGAGCGGGGTGTTTGCGTACACCGCGTCTAACGCTGGAGGGAAGGCTGTTGTCAACACGACAGGTTGAGGTGCCAGGAACAAATGGAGAGACTAGTTCCTCCCCGCTTCCCTTCTCCTGAGCAGGGGAGCGGGAGGCATGGATGAGCACAGGCTGGAGGGAGGCCAAACTCCTTCTGACAGCTCAGTCTAATTGGAGAAGTCATGTTTCTTCCAAGTCTCTGGTGTTGATCTAGTTTGTGTTTATTCAGACGGGCTCACCGTTTGGGAGCCCGTGTAGGTTTCCTCGGCCGCGAGGCGCGCTTCTTTTGACTCGCTCCCTAAACTGCGGCTGCACCCTGACTCATCCCTCCATCAGCCTTTTCTTTTCCGTCTCATTTTCCCTCCATCACTCTCTACTCTCTTTACTTCTAAGTGTCTAAAGTGGTTGAACTGCAGGTTTGGTGTCTGCGCATAGCGAACAAATGGAGGTAGAGAACAAACTTCTATTGTCAAACGGGAGGATGACCTTCGCTGTCCTTGGATTACATGGTGACCTTTCCGCTCCCCAATCCCCCAGTGGTCTCGCCTAACAACTCCAGCAAAGAGCCTATTAGGCCTGGATCCCCACTTTGTTGTTAAAAAGGGTCTTGTCCTTTCAGAACACTCTCTCGCTCTGCCTCACGATTTTTTCTTCTTCCTCCGAACCAAGGTGCAGGAGAAACACAAGTCCATTGTTCCCTCGCAGATGGAAGTTGGAGTTACTACGGCAACGGGGCTAATCCCTCTTTTTTACCACCTTTTTTTCCCCTTCATATTATTGGCCTATCGAGAGCTACCTCTCGAGTCACAGGTCGCGGCTCCCGAGCGCGGCTCTCCCTCGTCTTAATTAGCTACGATTCTACTCGGACAGAGACAACATGATGAGCTAATCGAAAATTTGTCAAATAATGACGCACTGCGACCGTATATTCCCCTTTCCCGAGGCCTGCTCTAAGAATAACTCTAATGAGCCCATTATGGAGCATTGGACATTCAAACGCTGCCCTGCCACCAAAACAAAGAACATTATTGTTCCGCTGTTGTCCACACAATCAACAACCCATTGTCGGTGACTTGAGGACTACAGGAGCGAGAGAATGGCCGCCATAATGATTGGTCTGTACAGCCATGCTGGCCTTGTATGGAGCAGTCCACAGAAGAGAGTCCTTGATATACTGCTGATTTGTTGAAAGGGGGGTGGATGAAGACAACTGCCGGGCTTTTTAGGAAAATCTCCTTTCTCCTTTTTTATCCTATTTTGCCGCTCAGATAGTCAGCGAGCCGCATTAGGGCCGCCTCACCATTCATATGGTGAGAGACTTGGAGTCACACAGGTTTATCATATGGAGAGGGGGGGGTGGTGGAAAGTCTTTGAGAGGAAGTGAGAGACAGGAAGAAAGAGAGAGATAGTATGTGCCCAACCATACAATACCTTGAACTTAACACTGCACACTGGCAAATCTAAGTGGCTCCTTTCAAAATGTTCCTAATGACTGATGGACAAAAAAATCAATTTACTGAATTGTCTCAGAAGTGAAAAGATTAAAACTTACGTCTTGACACATATCTGTACAGGCCTAGTTTAGCCCATTTATAATAAGCTACCCTATAAATACAAAGACATACGGTATATCGAGATCAGAAAACATTCACAGGGGGTAATAATGTTTATATGTTATGCTGTAAAGCACTGAATAAAAAGTTAAGTGAAATGGCATTTAATATGACTGGTGGGAGCTCAGTGGGGTTGTCTAAACGTGCTGCTGCACCTTTTAACAGGGTCCTATTGTACGGCTGGGGAAAGCAGAGTGTGAGGGAAGCAGGAATGCTAAGTGGGCCCCTTTGCCTTGTCAACCTTCAGTGAATTTCATTTATCTTCATCTTGTTAGACTAAATTAATTAACAATCTCAGTGTTGCACACTTTCTCCTTTCATTACGTCAAATAATGGCAGAGATGTAGGAGGAGGTCTTCTCTGCTGGGATTAGCGAGGGACAGCTCGAGACATAGCTCTCTCTCTCGATCTCTCTCTCTGTTTCTGTCTCTCTCCCCCCTCTCTCTCCCCCTCCTCTCTCTCTCCCCCTCTCTCTCCCTCTCTCTCCCTCTCTCCCCCTCTCCCCCTCTCTCTCTCTCCCTCTCCCCCTCTCTCTTCTCTCTCTCTCTCTTCTCATGTTTTCATGCGGTCTTCTGAAACAAAGTGCAGTAAGTTACCTCCTAATGTGATCCTGAACAGTCCTCATCCACTAAAACATATTGTGAACGTCTTGTATAATTTACTACATTCTTTCACTGTGTTGCCGATGCCTCTGTAGTGTCTGGATTGTGAGTATTAAACAGACTGTCATTATTTCAAAAGACAGTACAAAGGCTCGGAGCTGCATTATTCATACTAAGTTCACCTTTTCAAAGTTCCAAATGCCTTTCAACAGTCTGTATTTGTTGCAGATGTATTTTTCACAATCCTTATTTTGAACGTGCCTGTCTCGACTCGCTCTAAACACTGCCGTTATTTGTTCAACACTGGAAACGGGGACCAGTGCTTTTCAACGGTTTTTGACAATAATGAGTCATAACCGAACCGCTGAGTCATAACGGCCCGCTGAGCCAGGCCTGCCAGGCATGGCGTGGGACATACGCTGAAGCCACCTTGAACATCTGCTGGGGAGCCAGCCCGAGCGATGGGCCTCGCAGCTGGGGAGCCAACCCGAGCGATGGGCCTCGCAGCTGGGGAACCAGCCCGAGCGATGGGCCTCGCAGCTGGGGGAACCAGCCCGAGCGATGGGCCTCGCAGCTGGGGGAGCATGGGGACGCAGGAGACGACAAACCTCGTCAGAGTACGACACCGAAATACTCGTATCGAGTGAGACACAAGGCAGAGCCGCTGTCATACTCTAGCGTAATTGCACTGACAGAGCCTCCTTTGACCCAGTTCGGTTGCTTAAGAAAAGATGTCGACGCTCCACTGAGGAAACAGAGCCCTCTCTCTCTCCCTCCCCGTCCCGTTCCTCCCTTTTCGATCCCTCTTTCCCGCGCACGCGCCCTCGCACTCTGCCTCCGTCAGTCCCTCCCTCCCTCCCCTGCCTCCGCGGGACACAACAAGCAGTAGCCGAGCAAAAGGGCAAACCCCGAAGCCTTTAATCTTGGCCTGATTGTTGAGGCCTCCCCTCGTCCAATCACCCGGGTCCGTGCGTGATATCGTGGTACTGCTGCTTCTCCTTTAATTAAAGCAGACAGTGACAGAAGGATGTGGATTAGGCGCCGTAATGATGCATTTACTTAGATTAATCACAGTGTTCTCTCGCCGACTAATGATTTCGACAAACAACAAAAGCAAAGTGTTACGAAAGAGGCCGACGTCAAAGGTCAAGTTCTCCTCTTCTATCCCCCCCCCCTTCCGGCTTCCTCGTGTGGCGCTCCAAGCTCGATCTCTCAGTCGAGTCGAGAGTGTCTCGGGGCGGATTTGAGAGCTGTTGTCTCGCTGCTCCTCCTCCCCCCACCGCGGGGCTATCTCAGAGTTATCTGCTCCACTGGCAGCGTTTCAACAGGTGGCCCGAGTCAGACCAAGCCTCCACTGTTGTCTTAGTGTCCTGAAAAAAACTGTCAAGACCATGTGGCTGGATATGATCCCTGGCTGTTCCCTGGGCCTCGACAACAGCTCGAACAGCCTGTGACACTAGCTCACTACCTCTGGAAACACTACTCGCTTTACACATCCAAGGGATATTAAACAGGCATTTTAACAGGTGTGAATGTATTAGCAGGCTAAGAAGATATTGCTAGTTTTTTTTCAGGAATAGGTTGTTTACCTAGTCATGTTAGATTAAATTGCATTCCGACGTCTTGTCTTTGTAGGGCTAGCACCGTTCTGGTAGAGAGAGAGTTGGTAAAAAAAAAGCCCTGTTAATTTAATCAAATAAGTGACCTTTTGAAACAAAATCAAAGAGGATTCATTAGCTTTAGTAAAGTTTGGCTGACAGCAGCTTTGAAAGGCAGATGCCTCTGCCTCTGTTGTTGCTGCTGCTGTGGCCTCTAATGAGAGGCTGCTAATTAGGCTGCTACACTGAAGCCTGCATGAGAAGGTGGTTTGCTAGCGCAGCAGCCAATGGTGAGACGCTATCTCTTATTTACTTCCTCCGTGTGCGATGACAGCGTTGATTCTTAATTAGAATCACAGGAAGAGGTGAGGAGCAAAGAAAGAAAAAAAGGAAAGAGAACGGGCGTCGCATTTTTTTCTTTTTTTGTTGTTGTAAACTTGCGGTTGAGTACAAACACACACACACAACAGGAAGCCCAAAGCGAGCGCCCCACCCCCCGCCCCGCCCCCCGCACACACAGAGATCACTTACCTCCCACATGTTTTGACTGAGAGAGAGTTGGTGGTGGTGGTGGGGATGTGAAGGACAGAAAACAGCATGCAGAACGAAGACTAGTGAACCCTGGTTGGAGACCTGTATAGGAGTGGTGGTGGTGGCGGTGGTGTGTGTGTGTGTGTGTGTGTGGTGGGGGGAGGGAGGGATGGGGGAAGTGTCTAGTCTCCAATTTGTCTGTGACCGTGCTGTTATACTGCAGGTCTATGGGAGTGCTACACCGCACTCTACACTAACTACCCCTCTCCATCCCTCCACCCCTCTCCCCACACACACACACACACACACACACACACACACACACACACACACACACCCCTAGGTGGTAGGTCTAGGACTAACCATAACCCTGACCCCTGACCTTGAACGACAACAACAGAAAAGAAACTAACCTCAGTAAAAAGCTGCTACGAAGGAAGCCCTCCATGTCAGCGCGTGGGGTTCTGCGGCGGGAGAAATACACAGAGAACCAGTTTAACCGTGACGAAAGCAACAGGCAGAACAACACACAGCAACGCATACATCTTTGTTTGATAACAAGGCATGTCTTTAATGACACCGGAGCAGTGAGGAAGGACAGCAGCCCCATCCTCTGCCCTCCTAAACTCTGAGATCAATGATTCCAGCCTCTGCTCCAGGGAGTGGATTTGCATACATGGTTTTGGTTTTCATGGCCAGCCCTGATGATAGGCTTGCTTCAAATAAACCTTTGTACTGATCCCAGAGCAGCCCATGTCTTGGGCCCCCGGTCCAAGACGAACACAGTCATTTGTGTAACCGCTGATCCCAGAGCAGGCCCCGGGATGCAGCGTGAGGTGGTCCAGCTGTGGCCCATGTGTGGCGGGGGAGCAGAGGCTTCTGGGAGCCCCACCACAGGGTCCCGACGCTGGGCCGCGCACCACCGAGGAGGCGGGAGGATGTGGTCATGATGTCACCGCTCGCAGAGGTCGTTCAGAAGCCTCGCCCGCAAAATATCTGAGGCACATGGCTTGAAATGACTACCAACAGGTTTCCATTAGCCTCTGTAATTGGTCTACAGACTACGGTGCTGTATGTTTACTGGTAGAAAACGAAGGCTGCCAAAGGATTTGGGACTTGCTATGGGGCCTTGTTGTAAGTGCTAAAATCTTTGTATTTTTGAATACAGAACACCATTTTCGCAAGAAATTAAAACAGAGGTTTGTTGTATGTGGTTAAAATATTCTGTGAGAAAAAGTAACTTACTCTCGCTGATCAAAAAAAAACCACGTAAAAGTCACCTGAGAGGTAGCGAAAGTAATCGCGCTAAAGGGTTTTTGACTGTGTCCAGCTTCAAACTCGTTATCACCCTTGTCGCCAGTAGAATGAAGAAGCCTGCCCTTGTATGTACATTTCACATGTCTTATCAGCCACAAGCTGGAGTTGGGAGTGTGCACTTCAAATCTTGGGTTAAAAAATGCAATACTCGGTAGCGGCATTGCAAAAAAAAGAAAAAAAAAGTGCTGAAACTAATTAGTGTTTTCTCCTGCTAAAACATTCGACTCCCTTGCAGACATCGTCATAAATAACACACATCAGAGTAGAAGACACCCAGCATCTCAGCACTAAATGTCTTCAGTTTTGGTGACATGGGTCTAATTTGTTCTCCCTTTCTCTCCTCTCCTCCCCATCTCCTCTCTTCCCCTTTCCGTCTCCTCTCCTCTCTCCGCTCCGCTCTCCTCTCCGGTGGGGCTGAGGGCTGTGGGACAAAGCCGCTGAGAGAATGGAAACACTGGGCTGAGCCAAGGCCCAAGGACAGCGTGTCTTTCAGGCCGGCCAGCACTTAGCAGGGCATGGACCCCAGAGGCCCACTGGGCTCAGCTGAGACTTTTCTCACAATCAGGTGTCTGGGGTGGGGGTGGAGGGGGGTGGAGGGGGGGGGGTGGATGGAGGGTTAGGCCAGGGGCTCTGCTCTGCTCTCCACTCAGCACGCCCGGGGGCCTCAGAGCACAGAAGACCCACGCCATCTCCACGCCAGTGACAATGTGAGAAAACAACAGTCAAATGGTGGCGGACCAATCGAGCGTGTCTCCTCACTACTCTGAGAGAGTGTGAATACACACACACACACACGCTCCGACCCAAACACACACTCTCACACGTACGTGGGCACATGAACCTTCTTGCACACACGGATGCACACACACACACACCAAGGCTCGAAAGAGTCTATTTCGTGACTGTTTCTGTCTTTCGCTCTTTCTCACTCTCTCTCTCTCTCCCTCTTTTGGTCTATTGCTCTCTTTCTCTCTGCCTGTGTTTCCTCAGCTGTGCCTGCCGTCTAAAACTCCATTGTGGTCACGGAGACAACTGCAGTGAGCCTGTGGAAGTCAAGGTGCGGTTTGGAGCGTGGACCCGGGAGGAAAAACTGACTTTGTGTTTGCTCTCCGCCGTTGGTTGGACCTAAAAAGGATGGGAGTCTGAAATGAAGAGCAGGCCACCATTCAAGGGCGGCGCTGCTGTTGCATGAAGCCTACGGACGCTCACTGTACAAAGACAGAGCGGGGGCCGGGCGACACGGGGGCCTTCCGAAGAACCGGCGTCCCCGTGCCAAGAGTTCCCTCTGCCCAAGCAGCTCTCCCACCATCTGCAACGAATGTGTTCTATTAAAGCAGTACCATATGGACAACAAGCTAGCTATTAACACGGCCTCGGCGCGTCCCCCTAACCCAGGCCAGATTTGAAACTTCCAGTCAAATTGACTGCTGAATGAATGCGGCACCGGCAGCCGTGTGGGTCTTGGCACGGAGCGGGTTAGCTCCAGCCTCGCATCATTAACAGCCCCCGCGAGCGCGCGGCACGGCTCCCTGTCGGGCTGGGAGGAGAGGAGCGGGGACGGACCCGTGGTGGCGCACGGCATCCTTCTGTCCCGTGGAACTGAGAGAGGGGAGAGAGAAGATGACCTCCGTACCGTCCCCTCAATGCAGGTACGCGAAGCAGCGGATGACAGAGAGCTGGCCGATCCAGATTCAGCCAATCGCGTACTCTTTAAAGAATATCATAGTAGTAGATGTAGATGTTTCAGTGCCAATATAAGTAGTCAATGCCCCAGTAGGATAGGCAGAACAGAGCAGAACAGAACAGATTAGAGTAGAGTGGAGTAGAATATAATACAGTAGAGTAGTGTAGAGTATAGTATAGTAGTTTAGAGTGGAGTTGAATGAATTAGAGTAGAGTAGAGTAGAGAGTAGAGTAGAGTAGAGCAGAGTAGCAGAGCAGGGTGGCGGGTGACAAGAGCAGATGCTCCCTGCGTGAGGAGCCCAGTGTCAGGGCAGAGTCCGGCCCTGCAGGGCGTGAGGCCTCTACTCCCCATCGCCTCCGCGTCGACGCCTCTCCTCTCTCTGAGTCATGGAGAGACCCACCCACCACTCACAAAGCCTTTCTCTCTTCTCCTCCAGCATGACGCCATACCAGTCCCTCTGTTCTCCAGCCCCGTGCGCTCACACACACCCATTTCGCACGCACACACGCACACACACTTACTGTATGGAATACATGGATTACAGTTCTGTGGGTTTCGTCTGTCCCAAGAAGTTCATTTTATATTAGCAGTAGTTCGTTTGGCTAGTTTACGTCTTGGTTTTGTTTTGTCACAGCTATGTGTGGAGTCATTCTTCCTGTTCCCTCTCCGAGAGACGACGAGGTCCTGGGAGGACAGGCTTGAGGAGGGAACATTCAGCTGGACATGACTTTCTTTGACTTTCTTTGAGTTGAAATGTGCTGGTGATAAAGGCCACTCAGCATTGTACTCCATAATAAAATGTCCAGGGTGACCCTCTTTTGTGTCCCCTTGCCAGACCAATGGAGGAGAATGGAGAGATTAAAGGAGATAACATTTGCCAATGACACCGCCCAGGTAATTATGAAATCTGAGAATACCGACCAACCAATGAATGAGGACTCGATGTGATGAGGTGAATGTCAATTGGACGGTTTAATTGTCAGTGTTACAGTTGCCCATAGAATGGGCCTACGCACACATACACACGCGCGCACACACACACCCACACACATGCACACACACACTTGGATGTGCCACTCTTGGTTCTGCTTAATCATATAAATTCTGCCAAGGAGCTACCGTTCATATTAAGCACCTCCGCTCTGGCCCAGTGATGATATTAAGATTCCCTTGTTGCGCAGCGATTAAATTTCTTTTTGAACATAAACCAAGCTCCGGGTGTAATTGCCTTGTCATTCAGAAGATATGTCATATAGGAACAACTGTGGTGTCTTAATTTCAGGCAATTAATTAATCAATGATCCCACAGGGGGAAGATTTATGGAGGAGGGGTCCTGGAAGGAGCCAGGCAGGCAGGGAGGGAGGGAGGCAGGGAGGGAGAGAGGGAGGGAGGGAGGGTGAGGTGTCTGTCTGACAGGGCGAGAAGAGGCTGCTCCTGCCTGGGTTTACGAAGACACACAGCCCCCGGAGATGAGGAGAGCTAGCCCTGAGCTGAGCCCTGGGCTGGGCTGGATCAGTCAGAACGGCTGGATGTGTTGTGTGGATGGGGGGGGGGATGTGTTGTGTGGATGTGGGGGTGGGGGGGGGAGGGGGGCGACAGGAAGTGCCATCAGATTGACATTAGGAGGTGTCTCCCCAGACAGAGCTGCCATGCAGATACAGGATCTGTGCTTAAGACTGGCTGATGACAGTCTAATTATATAAGCATTTCAGGGCTCTCATTAGAGCAAGGGGGATGTGTGAACGTGTGCTGTCACTGACAGTAGTGGGAGAGGAACGAAGAAGAGAGGGAAAGAAAAACAACTACAGACCCCCACCCCCTCTCTCTCTCTTCCTCCCTACCAATGACACGCTTGAATATGACCAGCGCAGCTCACACACACACGACACACACCTTACTACACCTTTGACTTAACAGCTCCAGTGTCTCTTACCCCTATCGCCCCCCCAGAGTGGAAGCTACCAGATGAGTAGTGAATTAATTTGTGTGAGGCTCTCCAACATTAGGAAGGTGTGTTGAAAGGTGTCGGCTCATGTTTCAAATTAAACGCGCTGCTGGTCAGCATTAGCACCTCCCCCCCCCCACCCCCCCACCCCTGACGCCTGCCGCTTGCCTCCAACACTTAGGGGGCTGGGGGGGGTGGGAAGGGGAGGCGGGCCTGGGGTGAGCCGGTCCACCGCTGTTCACACTGGAATAATTAGAACATGTCAGGAAGAATTAATTTCCTCATTTTTCAAAAGGATACACAGAAATTACCATGTTATTATATGACAGGGTCCCTGTGAGGATTGGATTAAATTTGATTTCTAGCGCAGCCCACACAACAAATTAAAGTCATAAATAAGATGGAAAGAAGCGGGGCACAGAGCATATGTTTACGGCAATGAGTGAAGCCAAGGGAGCAGAAACAACTATCTTCATTTCATTTTATTTAAATCGGGCCGACACCGTGTGTCTGAATGACAGGGCCCGCTAATGGGCCCAGATTAGAGGCTCCTTGATATCAGCCCCGAGCCCCAGCCTCCTCGGGAGGCCCGTCACACACATGCAGGAGGGCAGGCTGGCCGAGGGAGGCCCGGCGCAGACGTGCCCACGGGGCCAGGGGGACCCAGCCCACCAGCACTAACAAGCCACCAGAACAACATGACTGTGCTCCCATTCATGTTGAGATCAATTAGGGAGGGGGGTGGTTTCAGACGGGGCCAGCTGATTTCTCAGAAAGATCTAATGGGTCATGTTTTCCCACACACACACACACACACACACACACACAGGTACGGGTGTTTCTAAGCCTTCTAAAGTTGGTTATTTAATTACGTTGAAGGGTAATGACATTATCCTATGTTCAGGCTGATCCATCCTGATTTGTTTTGGCGTTGGAGCAATTCGAAAGTCAGTCTGAGTCGAAATGAGTGTGCTGGGGTTACAGTACATTCATTAACCAAGGGATTAGTAATGACACAAATACTGAATGACACCAACATTATTCTTTGGCTTCATCATGCATTCCATTGTACTTGCTGTATTGACAACAATGCAATGTTGCTACTTTGTCCCTCCAATGTTGTGGCATCTTTGCACAGCATTAAACCAAATTGAAGCGTTCAATGTTATCTCTTTTCAAATGTCGGATCTGTTTGAATGCATTTCAACAGAATGTTGTTATACTTGTTTGTGAATGGGAAAAACCCAAGAATGGTATGTTGTTCACGAAACACAGTGAGATTCAAGATTGCGTGTTTTCCCGACATAGCAGAGGTTACACGAACACACACTTGGATGGGCTCGCTACAAATGGAGGACCTCGACATTTTCATGTTATGGCCAAGGTAAGCCAGCCACTTTGACATGACACCACAGCTCTAAACGCAGTCGAAACAGGCAGCAGTACCAACAGCTGCTGAGGGTTTGTCCACAACAAGACAAGGCTTACAGAGATGCTAGTGCTAATGATGACGATCTCAAACCCAAAACCGGCATTACCGTTGATCGTTACAATACACATGCAGTACATAGTGATAACATTATAGTATGTTAACTGTACCCTTGACCAGTGTTCCATCCTCAGTCAGCAGGTACAGGGGACCTTAGGGATCTGAACCTCTCTCTCCTCTCTCCTCTCTCCTCTCTCCTCTCTCCTCTCTCCTCTCTCCGCTCTCTCTCTCCTCTCCTCTCTCCTCTCTCCTCTCTCCTCTCTCCTCTCTCCTCTCTCCTCCTCCTCTATCTAGTGTTTTGGCTTGTTAGCTCCCAACAATCCGACTCAGGTTGGCCAAGGAAAGAGACTTTTAAAGTCTTTGGAAATAGCTGTCATTAGAGCACAGCACTCCCCTGGGTGCCACAAACTTTAAATAATTTGCAAATCAATTAACTGGCCACTCTCAATGCAACAGGATTTCACACTCTGGGGTCACGGCGCATTATCAGCCGTAGACGATTCATGGCGTTTTGGGAGAAAAGTTCATGGTTGAAATCATTAATTCATTTTCTCTGACTTTTAGTTCTGCATTACTCTCCACAGCTGGGTAAGTGTGGAGATTGATGGTGTGTTCTCAGGTCATGTTTTATGCCGTACATAGCTAATAGCAAGTAGGTAAAGCTTCCCTGTCCTACCGGGGCTGTACCTTGACATTAAGGAGAGAAACCAAGCCTATATTAGGTTTTATTCCCCTGAGATTCAAATGCAACACATAAAGCTATACAAAAGTATATGTATTTAATATACAAACACAGTGTACCCCCAACAACCACAGCATGTGTACAGGGTGTGAGAGATCCAGGTCAGATTCATACTGTGGGAGAGACGGACCATTCTATTGCCCATGTCGGCATATAACAGACCTATCCTCCAAATGAAAGGCCTGTTCTTAGTAAGCGATCTCTCTTAGACCAGGAACACCACAAAGACAGTACCTGTACAATTGTTACACTTTTATGTAGTCGTTAATTGATTACATTATTTTCAAATTAATTTGGGCTCTTCTAGAGAAAAAGAGAGGCCCGCTAATTAAATTAAAATGAGGACTTTGTCAAGCGGCCTGGGTTTAGCCCAACCATTGGCCATAATCACCGCCGGGTCAGCGAATTGAATCAAATAGACCCATTTAATAAATAGGCCTATAGATGAGACAATAACCCTCCAAAGGTTTTCCATTTTCAACGATGATGGTAAAGTGCTGTGTATTTCATGTAGATGAAATGCAGCCCTCCCTCCAGATCTTCCCCTGGAGGGGCATGGTGGGTAGTGCGCTGGCGGCCCGTCTGACTGCGTGCCCGCTGCTTATTAGATGAATGGCACGCGCTGACAAAGCCCGTTCTTCGCCTATTCACACGGCCTCGCACGTCCTCAGGTGTTTCCAAATGGGTTCACACGCCGGAGTGATTAAAAGCGTCCTGCAAACGCGCCTCCGCGGCACGCCGCCGCCGCCGCCGACAAAAATTACTCGCCGTCTCGTTTGTGATTAATTAAACATGCAGATTAAAGTTGCAAAGGATTTAGATTAATGAGCGTGCGAGGGTTGTCTGGAGGAGGTGCGCCGGGGAGAGAGAGGGGAGAGGAGCGGCCCTCGGAACATCACACACAGGAGCTCTAAATAGACGGAGACAGGGAAGAGGCGTTGAGTGCAGGCCACCAGGGCCCGGCGTGGTGCACTCTCCTCTAACGCACCCTGACAGCACTTAAATAACAACACCAACACGCTAACTTTCAACCACATCCATTCATTTCCTATAAAGCGTAACCTCCTCACGTAGTCAATGACAACCGTGTATGGCTGCCTCCTACAATCAATGAGGAATCGTCGAATGGGTTGACTAAGGTTTCAAGATAAGTTCCTCTTTAAGCTTTCACCACAGAGCCACCTGGATATGAAGCCCGGAAGATGAATCTGAATCTGTTGATTCAGAGCCTATTCAGCCCCAAGGTCCTGGGCAGCAGGAGAGTCTCTGGTGAGAGGATGGAGGAGGTTTCCTGGAGACCCACTGTCCACTCACCACTCACCCACTGTCCACTCACCCCACTCTAAAAGGCTACTCTATTGAAGGGGATTCTACAAACACACATCATTTTTCTCTCCCCTTTCCTCCCTCTCTCCCTCTCTCTCTCTCTCTCTCTCTCTCTCTCTCTCTCTCTCTCTCTAAGACACACACATCTCTTTAAGAAACATACATACACAAGCTGACATGCACACACAGAGACACATGCACAGAGATGAACAGCATAACTGGACAGCATTGCATTGTTAGTCAACTGCCTTGAGCTCTGCCCTCACATAGAACTGACGAAGCCGACTTGCATCTCTACAACACAGAGAAGTAACCAGTAACTTAGCAATGTGAACACCCAACAGGACTCAAGCGCCGGGCTTGTTTCATACAATACGTTGACTGTCCACAGACTTCACACCCGTGTATGACATGGTCTAATAAACAAACAAACAGAAGCACTACAGTGTCTGAAAGAAAGGAGGCCCTATAAATGGATTGAGGAAATGAAGGGGTTGACTAAATAAACAGAAACAAGATATGTCTGCTCTGTCACCTTCAGCGGAGTGTGTAGCTGAGTACAGTCAGAGGAACAAAAGGGCGGCAGGGTGGCGTCTGACAGACAGGACTGACAGACAGAGAAGGTGGCAGTCACAGCTGAGGTTTTGTTATGGCACCTCTGTCAGCTTACTCAGGCTAAAGGCAACCTTCCCCCTTCCCTCCGCCTCTCTCTCTCTCTCTCTTTCTCTCTTTATGTCTCTCACACGCCACACACACTCGCACAACGAAACAAACAAACCACACGGCAGACATCAGGGTCGGCCGTCTGCGGAGAGTTCGACGGGACGTGGTTAAATGGCCGTGAACTTTGAGATGGGATACGGGGCAACCACGCTGTCGAGCAAATGATTATGCACGACCAATGAAATCTCCCCTCTCCCAGAACATAGTAATATAGGCTGCCCTGTCTCTCCTGGGGAATACATCACACACTGACATTTGAAAAAAATGAACGTCACGTAAACTTTCTCCTGCTATATTTGCCTACGTTAAAAAAATGATCGGGTATACTCTTTATTACGAGTGCTATCAGAAGAGAAGAACCATGAAATAGTTGAATAGAGTTTCCAATGCTGTACTAGTACTGTAGTGTATACTCTGATGGTGGACATGTGGCGTTTGTTCCCCAGTGGTAAAGTGCGAATGCTTCTATTCAGACAAATGCACAGTCCTGATATCGACATAACCAAAAAAACGACGTTTGAGAAAATATAAAGATCTATAAAACAATGACATTGCTTTGTATCCAGAGGTGTAAGTGGACATAGACTCTGTCCCTCGAGACACATTTGAACACTTGGCACAGTATATTGCACTTTTAACAAGTAAAAGAAAAAACTTGAATACATATCAGCGTCTGGAATTTGGGTAATGCAAGGAATGGATGTTTACCAAGCATTTAAAAAAAAATGTTAGAAATTGTATGACAGTGTGCTTTGTGTGTCAGGCTAACTGTGCGTGCGCTTGTATGCTGATGAGGTCTGCAGGGAAGACACAGCAGAGGTGAAGGATAGATGTGATGGATAGAACAACATATAATAGAACAAAAAAGGTACTTACACAAACAGAAATACCAAATCCCCAGCACCCAGCGATCACTGAATAGTGGATGTTGAACTCATGAAAATGACCTGAAATAAACAGAAAAACGTTGTTAGATATGACATCCCTTTCCAATTGAACACAGGCTCAAAATCTGAGAACATTTTGTAAGGTCGTAGCAAGTATTCTACTTTTCAGAAGGAACACTGATCAACTAAATTAAAACCCCAGAATGGTGTATGCTTAGATGATGTCATTGTCTGATACCTCCGTCTATTAACATGTGATAGCAGAGGTCTAAAAGGTGGGGGCTAGGTGACTGGGGGCTGCTATTGGTCATGGCGCCTACAGCTGAGCTAAAACAGCTTTGTACTTCCACTCCTCCAAGCTCTCAGCCCTAGACAATGTTTAAACTGGACTTCTCAGATACCTCATTCATCTGTCCTCCAGACAGATAGATCTCACTAATAAATAGCTTTCATATAAAGTGGTTGTTTTATTTAATTCCGCTACTTCTCCAAGCGCTGCCTGCTAGCTAATGATTTATTTAGCGGCATGCTCGCCTAGTTACGACATGTCTCTTGAAGGCCAGAGACTCCGAGCTGTTTGGAGGAATACAAAGAGGAAGACTCAGATCCAGACACACACACACGTTTTGCCAATATTTTGACCTCCTGTTGATGCAATATTATAAACTAAATAAAAGAAAATATATATTGAGATGATTATGGTCTTTTTTTATAAGCGTGATGTTAGCAGTGCAGAAGGTGCACAGTGAGTGCGGTGCAGCACTGGAACAGCTCAAAATCCACCGACGTTGGTCCCCTCACATGATCTTGTTTTTCACAACAAGCCAGGATCTCATTACCAGATGATTTATACAATTACCCTGCCACGGCACCGCCAATTAAACAAGGACAGAGGTTTTTAAGGTCACAGTTAATTGATCTGCTACTAATTTGTGCCACTGTACCTTGGTCCCCCGCCACTACATAACTACACAGACCCAACAGCCCCCAACCAGACAGAACCAGCTGAATGCAGCAACAAGCAGTGCTGTGGTGTCAAATAAAGGAACAAACATCTCAGTGAGGCAGGACAGGGGGTTAATGGAGGCAGCCAGGGAGAGGTTAGAGTCAGCTAGAGATGTGCATCCGTAGCAGCCTTGAGGTAACAATGGTGGTGAGCTGGCCCACTAACTGACCCTGTGAGAATGAAAAGCTGTCGTCATCTTTCTAGTACCTTAGAGACTCTGGCAGGCAGACTGCCCCCATCCACACTCTGTCTCACCTCCCTGCTGCACTGTGCTACTGCTGAGCACACACACACACACACACACACAATACAGGCACATACAAACAAATACACACAAACACACACACACACACACACAGGAGTAACATACTCTGATGTACTATCCTTCCAGACGGTCTCAATCTACTGCTTTGAGGGTTTGCTGATCAAGGGCGGTAAATTAAAACCCATTCTTTGAGAAACATCAGATTAATTCCTGTTGTGCCTTAATAAATGAGAGCCCTTATAATTGCAGGGGGTAGAAATTAACAAACCTTTGAATTTATAATGTGATGCTAATTGTGAACAATGAGCAAAACAAAAAGCAAATAGAAAAACAGGGTGATATTATATTCACGGGTAATCTAAACTGATCATTTGTCTTGAAAGAAAAAAGAAAAAGAACATTATCATTATAAATAATAAGAGTAACCAGATTGCTATTAGCCATAATTACACAGATGTTGTAATCCCCCTGTGTATTAACAGAGGTTGATCCAGCCTATTGTAGCACGGCAGCTCTGCTCCTGCTGTGAGTCTCGCCCACAGGCACCACAGATGAAACACTTCCCGTCTCCTAGTTAGCAGATTATGGATTCATTAAACAGACTCCAAAACCAACTCCTAATTCACTTTACTAGTCTCCCACCCTGTTTTATAAGCAAATAATTGTGTCCACAATTACCACAGTCAGAAGGATTTCCCCGGGTCTTAAGTTATCTTTGTTAAGAAAGCCTGCAACTGGAAGGATGCTGACAAGGAAATTGAGTAATCATTGCTATGCACCCACACAGAACCTGACACACAATTGATCTCTGATCGACAACATGACCACACACACACACACACACACACACACACCATCGCACACCAAAACACAGAGACAACCAGCTGAAGTGAGGGTGTGTGTGTGTGCCCTCAGTCACACAGATAATTCCCATTAAACCACAGGTAGTCAATCAGGGGGCTGGCACACAGAGAGAGCACTTTTATAGGAAACATCCACATTTATCCATGTCCCACACGAGAGCCAGGGCATTGATCACCCAAACAGGAACCACTTTCCACAGGGTCAACAAACAGACTGGAACTTCAAAAGAGCACAGGCTGACATATCATGACCACCTGTGGCATTTTTGTCAAAGGGTGGCATGTCTAGTGTCTTTGGCAAGAGACAGGAGCAACATCTCCCAGGACAAAACACAGACACACACACACAGAAACACACACAGACAGAAACAGTTGTACCTTTAAAAAGCTAATAAGTGTTTCAGTATAGTTAGTGTGCTCCAACCTCATGTTGGTGGGTTAGGAAGAAGGAACAGGAAAAACTCCACCAGGGAAACACAGAACATACATGTTTTGGATCTGGCTTCAGGGCTAAAAACATGGAGTACAAAACTGTGAGCTATTCCAGAGCCATCAGCAGATGAGATTCTCTCAAATCAAATGAACCTTCAAATTCTAGGCATGTGTTCATCTACAGTAGAGGGGGGTATGCTTAATTCAATCAGCCCATAGCATAACAGAGCGCTGTGTCTTTGGCCGTCATATGACGGTGTCGCAGAATCAATGGACAACCTTCATAGAAGCTCTGCAGTCCCTTCAGTGCTTTGGGCAAGGCAGCATGACACGACGACACGACTGTTCTTCACCACTTTTGATGTCCTATCAAACGGAGGAGATCAACATTATAAGGAACATCAGGAATGTGTATCTTCGCTGTGACTTCTGTGCGTGTGCGCGCGCACGCACGTGTAATTCCATGTGCGCCTACATTTATCCACACGCTTGTGCGTTATGTGCGACTTTGGAGAGCACGTGGCAAGCCGTCTCCTCTTTTGGGTTTTATCCAAATTTGCAAAATGTTCGAATATCCCAGAGTGCTCAATTCCAGACCCCCCCAAACCCCCTCTCTCTCTCTCCAGTCCAAACACGTTAAAGTAGGAATTTTGCAGAGGTGGTTATTTTGACAATAGAAGCAATCTCTGATCCATCAGCAGGCTACTCTCCACCAGCCTGCGCTCTGGTTATCTCTACCCAGGCAGCAGCAGCAGGGCTGGGGACCAGGGGACCAGGGGACCAGGCCTGGATTGGAGGGGGTGTGGAGGTGTGTAAGCGAGTATGTGGTGGGAAAGGAGGGGGGGGTGGGGGGGATGAGAGGGGTGGCGGGGAACGGAGGGATGGAATTGGGAGGTTTTTTTGTCCAAACCGTCTGTAAGCACAGCCCTGCACAAGCCATTGTCAGATCCAACATCCACCACACGTCCACTACGCTGAACCCAGTCGCTAACATGGACCTCAGACGGAGTGGCCCAACCACAGCGGCACACAGCCAGAGGACAGTGTTTCCCAGAGGGCAGGAGGACACTTGAGGACACAAACTAAACTGCCCCCCCCCCACGTACTTTACCACAGGCAAGGCTGCAGACACCAGGGTGGCAACGGGTTCACGCAGGGCTAAGAGGAGCTTGTCTGAGGAGACGAGACCTGCTGATGCCCCTGTGATAACCTGGTTCATGGCAGCTCCAGACTCCTCCTGGCATGGTGCTCTGTGCACAGGCATGCACACTTAGAATGAGCCCTCCTCTCATGTCACAACGACAAGCTTTATTTCGACACAAAAATCCACCATATCATTGAGTTATTTGGTCCTCTGGAAACGGGCCAATCACAGATAGACACAGCTGCTCCGGCACACTGTTACCTGTCATGGCCTCTATTTCTCTCTCTCTTTCTCACTCACTCGCTCTTTGTTTTTCTTTTTTTCTCCTTCTCTTTATTTGATCTCGCTCTCTCGCTCTCTCGCTCTCTCGCTCTCTCGCTCTCTCGCTCTCTCGCTCTCTCGCTCTCTCGCTCCTCTCTCGCTCCCTCTCCCTCTCCCTCTCCCTCTCCCTCTCCCTCTCCCTCTCCCTCTCCCTCTCCCTCTCCCTCTCCCTCTCCCTCTCCCTCTCCCTCTCCCTCTCCCTCTCCCTCTCCCTCTCTCTCTCTCTCTCTCTCTCTCTCTCTCTCCCCTCTCTCCCCTCTCTCCCCTCTCTCCCCTCTCTCCCCTCTCTCTCTCTCTCCTTCTCGTTGACTGACAGGGGTTCTAGATGGAGGCGATACAGGCCTCCTGTCACAACACTCTCGGGCCCAGAAACGACTGGAAAGACTTACAAAGTGACACCCCACTCAAATAGCTTCATCGTGAGAGAATGAAAGAGTGACGGGGGGGGGGCTTGTGAATATGTCTATATTAAGTCTAACAGAGACTTAGGCGAGCCAAAACACATTACACCCGAGCCTTCTGCCCTGCGTCAGAGAGACGACCGTGACAACCCGTCGTCGTGCGGGGCTTTCATGTGCCGCACGCCCAATACATGACACGAGGTTTCCTCCACTGCCTCAAAGAACACAAATACAAGTCACCCACTGAGGGGGGCGTGTAGGACGGGAGGGTAGAAGGGTGGAGGAGAGAGGAGAGGGAAGGTGTGTTTGGTGGAGGGGAGAGGGGAGGGAAGGTGTGTTTGGTGGAGGGGAGAGGGGAGGGGGAAGGTGTGTTTGGTGGAGGGGAGAGGGGAGGGGGACTTTGTTTGGTCCTCCGCGGGGGACGCCTTCAGGTCCCCTGTGTTAGGAACAGTCGGGTGTGCAGTCTGTCAATTCCCTTTGATGGCCTCTGTCCCATATTCTGCCCCCCCCTCACAGGACAAGAATACTTGAGGGCTACGGGATGGAGGAGAGGCTTGTCTTTCGGGCCCATTGATTGGTCCCCTTTTCTGGGGCTCTGAGAGATGTCCTCCCACAGTAACAGAAGGCCTTTCCTTTCCTTTCGTCAGAGAGGATTTTCTTTCTTCTCTCTTTTTTTTCCCTCTATTTTTCTCCTTCTTTGCTCCTATTGAGCAGGGGGTTATGAAAACAAGACTGCTTCTCTCCCAGGTAATGTGTTTATTTTCCGGGGCTCCATCTTCTAGTTTACTGAGTGGAGCCGTTTCTCCCTCTTATCGCCTGGCCCTCGTGGGGCACTTTAGCCCCTCAAATCCTGTTCACCACATACTGGTTTTAGAATCTGTGAAATGAGTGCCGTGGAAGCGTGGCCACAATGTCTGCCTGTGTCGCCGCCGGACTCAAATGGGCTTGGTGCTTTTTGTCCAGGGAGATGCATAAATGGAAGTTTTTAACACCTCAAAGCAGGCTGGGCCTTTGTGTGGCCACACTGGAGCCGCTTGCTCGTCTCCTGAGGAGCCACACACACTGAGTGCCGCAGGACAAAGAAGCCAGAGGCAGGGAATCAGCAGGGGCAACACTCCGCTACGGGCACCGGGAACAAACACACGCACGCGCGCACTCGCACGCACACACACAAACACCTCCGACCTGCAGGCGCACGCACGCGCGTGTACACGGGGCACGCGCGGCGGGGCTCGCGACCGCTCGCAAACGCCCTGTCGTCAGAGCTAATCCACACGCTGCAGCAAAGGTACACGCAACCAGAAAGCACACCTGACACATTAGACCTAATCAAATAGGAAGCCAGGTTTAAAAAAATATATGTTTTAAAGGATAAGTAAACATTTGCGGGAAACTTTGAAGGAAACAACAGCCTTGTAGAGCCCAGTCATAAGAAAGCCCTGCATTTCTAGCACTGACAATAGGACACACTAGCTAACATTATGCAAAAATAATCTATCAACAGAAACATCTAATCGAAACGAAGAAAGAAATAAACAACAACAGAACAGAACACACAGCCTCTTATTGATTTCAATCTCACTGTTTGGAAATCATTTCCTCATTTCCATGCCAATTTCCCTTATTGCGATTCACTTTTTATTTGCGAGTACAAACCATTGGTCCAACCTTACAATCAAACTCGTTTAGATGCCTACAATAAGCATTTAAATGCAAATGTCTCTCCCTCATACAAAGGAGTAGCAACTTCTGTCAGAAGCAACATAATCAACCTGCATTTGTTTTCTGACTCTAACCACTGAGTGGTTGACTACAAGGCCTAAACTGCCCCAATCTGCATTCAAATGGCTTCCCTGTTTCGACACTGCTCTCAATGTGGATATTTTCCAACAGTAACGCACTGAAAGTCAATCACATGGTGAATTAAACCAGAGAAGGGAACAAATGATCCATAAATGATCAGGTTACAACAAGGCACCGCTGGCGTCCGCTACTGATTTGTGTTGTTCCTGCTCGGCAGCAAGCGGGCACGGCTCCTGGTGACAGTTGGCATTTTCACAGACAATGTCCGTGCAGCTGAGTCATATCTTCATATGCACAAAGGTGAGCGGGTCGTCTACTGTGGAAGATTCCGGTAGCCATGAACACCAGGAGAGACTAGAACTGAGAGCAACCTTCTCAAACAACCCAGACCTATTACGGAGACACACACAACAGGAGAATAGCTCAGCCGTACAACTCCCTCTCGGATAGAAAGGACTGGAAGGAGAATAACCCAGATTCACACGGTGTGCATGCATGGATCCGGTATTCACCCCAAAACAGCACACGGGGACAGAACGGCACATTGTGCACCGACGGCATTGTCTAATGATTCCTGACAAAGACGAGATGCAATTCCACACTGTCGTTTTCTTCTCCGTCTCCCACACACACACACACAAACACACACAATGGCGTCTGTCTCTCTGTCGAGGCCCCGGAGAATGACGGAGACCTGGACATGGCGAGGTGGGTGAGCTGCAGACGTCTCCCTGATGTCTGAGAGGGCTGCAGGCAGATGCAGAGTGAAGGGGTATTGGCGGGGCGAGCCTGCTGGTATTGCAGTACAGAGAGGCCAGGGTGTAAATCTGACTGTGATGGGTGCCCATGCTCTCCCCTGCCTCCTCTGGCCCCTGTACAGCCATTTGAACGATTAACATTTGAACCTCTGCTTTTTGTTTTTATTTACAGTCGGCGCGGATCATTCGTCTTTTTTGAGAACCACCCAATTAATAGCGGCGTTTGGAAATGCAAATGAGGCCATTTGGGCGGGGGGGGAAATGATGGGTTTGAGAATATTTCTGCGTTCTTAATCTTCTAAAGAGGGAAATGATTTAAATGGAGGACACAAATCTCGTGTGACATGGCAGGAACGGTATGGGCACTCCCCTCCCTCTCTCCCTCTCTCTCTCTCTCTCTCTCTCTCTCCCTCTCTCTCTCTCTCTACTTTTCCCCTGTATCCACTCTATCCCTTTTTCCCCTTTTCTTCTCTCTCTGCTCTTTTCTTTCCTTTGTCCCCCTTCTCCTTTCTTCAGTCGCTCAACCCTCTTTCACATCTTCACCCTTCCTTTCCTCCATCCCTTCCTTTTCTCCTCTCTCTCTTTTGCATGCGCTTCACAATTACAGGCTGTGTGTGTGTGTGTCTGTGTATGTGTGTGTGGACAGGGTTTGGGGGTTGGGGTATTTTTGACGGCGAGAGACGGCAAGCAAGGATCCACTACCAGCAAGAGGACTCTGCCTCTCAGAGAACACAAATGTAGTGTCAGAGTCACTGATCACTGGCTTAATTGAGGTTTACACGCTTTTTTTTTCTTTACCAAAAATATAAACAGTGCCTTTGAAATGAGGAGGTCAAATTACCTCTCCAGTCAGGCAATAAATACGTCAAACAAGGTAAGGAGTTCCAGCCAGCATTTTTAGTGCCAAATTAATTTAGTGGGGAAAGAAGAGCTGTGTTCTTCCTGCTATTGGATGCACTGCTCTTCCCATGATGCTGCTGCTGCATTCAGGCCAATCACAGGGTCTCTGGAGGAGGGGAGGCATGCCACTGGACACAAGATGGCTTTTGCAACCACACCCATCCTACAGGTCACTAGAAAAGTTCGAAGAACCGTTTGTTTACCATGACGTTGCCCCATGTCAAGTCGATTTAATCCTCGATTCTTTGGAAATGTCCAAGTTAATATTACAACATAGTCAGTACCCTCAAAGCAACCATAGGTTGGTGACCCCATACTGACAGAAATTGCCGGTCGTATTTCGAGCTAGTTGCAAGCTGCCTTCAGACTGTGTGTGTCTCTGTCTGTATTTTTCCATGATGTAAGGTGTCCTATAGGCCCATTGTGCATTGATTCCAGCACAAGCAGAGGAAATGGGCATGAAGTAAGACTAAAGTCTGGGCTAGGAGCACCGAAGGTGGCCGGACAATATATGGACCAAGAGTGAGAGAGCGAGGGGAGGGAAAGCGAGAGAGGCAGAGAAAGAGAAAAAGAGAGAGAGGTGCTCTACACCCAACTGGCTACAATGTGGCCTTTGTGACATAATGCGCTCTGCCCGGCAGATTTTTGGAAAATAATCCAAATTTTCCTAGTCTGCATATCCAACAATAACATGTGACATCACAGGGTCTACCATATATCCCATGTTGCCGGGCGCATTTTACATTTAGCACCCAGTCAGGGGGGCAAGAACAACATTGTGAAGCCGTTATTATATTCCCATCATGCCCTTGGAGCCTATTACAGCATGGCACATGCCGTGTGGTAGCTAGGGGAAGCAGCTAGGCTGCTGGGAGTCAGGTCTCGGAGACTCTGCAGCCAACAGCCTCAGTATACAGTACTGACCGCTTCACAGCTGAGGACACACAGGTGTGATACACAGGCTTTTATTACAAGAGGCACGCTCATACAAGTCAATGAGTGTTTGGGGTTAATTAACCTTGATTCAAAAAAAGGTTGTGTCTTGGATATCTAATAGTATGGCCAGTAGTGTGCTTCTACCCTGTTACTCAGTTGACTGTGGTGGTGGTTTTGTGTTCCGTGGACCCCAGCCCCAGCAACACTCCTCCACCCCAGCAACACTCCTCCACCCCAGCAGCACTCCTCCACCCACAGCAACACTCCTCCACCCCAGCAGCACTCCTCCACCCCAGCAACACTCCTCCACCCCAGCAACACTCCTCCACCCCAGCACACTCCTCCACCCCAGCAGCACTCCTCCACCCCAGCAGCACTCCTCCACCCCAGCAACACTCCTCCACCCCAGCAACACTCCTCCACCCCAGCAACACTCCTCCACCCCAGCAGCACTCCTCCACCCCAGCAACACTCCTCCACCCCAGCAACACTCCTCCACCCCAGCACACTCCTCCACCCCAGCAACACTCCTCCACCCCAGCAGCACTCCTCCACCCCAGCAACACTCCTCCACCCCAGCAGCACTCCTCCACCCCAGCACACTCCTCCACCCCAGCAACACTCCTCCACCCCAGCAACACTCCTCCACCCCAGCAACACTCCTCCACCCCCAGCAACACTCCTCCACCCCAGCAACACTCCTCCACCCCAGCAACACTCCTCCACCCCAGCAGCACTCCTCCACCCCAGCACACTCCTCCACCCCAGCAACACTCCTCCACCCCAGCAACACTCCTCCAGCCCAGCTCACGGCCTGGCTCGGGCTGTGTGAGGTGGCTCTCCCCCGGGGTCGGACACAGAGCCGCTCTCCCGATGATACCACCATGAGGTTAGCATTAGCGGCGCTGAGAGCACGACAGGTGGGTCACATGAAAGGTCGCAAATTCTCCTCTGCCGGCCAAACACATGCTTCCCATTATTGGCTCGAAAAACTGACGACGCTCCAAACAAAATATAAGGAGGCCTTTGTGACCACTACTGTTCACCACACACTATTTTCAAATGTATCTTACATTACATGTGGATATAAATTTCCAAGCGGAGCGTGCTTCGAGGGGTACAGTCGGAGGAAGCGGAGATGTCAATAAATGAAACGGTAAGTCTGGACAAGCAAAATGGTGCTTTGGAGTGTGATGGACAGAAAAACACTTTAGGGATCAGTTTTGCTCTGAGGGTAAGGTGACCACAGATCACAGCAGTCCGTTGAGCCAATGCAATCCTCATTAGACCCACACACGCCCCCTCCAAACATACATCTCGTGTCCACCTCAAAGATACAAATATTAAAGGAAAATACACATGAGTTGTTTTTTTTACAAACTGTGATAAGCTCTGGCACATAAATAATGTGGAATGACATGTCTTTGGATCTGCTGGCTTCACCTACACACCTAAGGCAAAGTCTGTTTGAGGTACACCTGGAACATTCCAAATGTATATGAGATTAATGTTTTTTTCAAGACTTAATGGATGTTGTGGGGATTTTGTGCGTGTGTGAGCATGCGTGCATTCGTGCTTCTTGTGTCTGTGTGTGTGCGTTTGTGTGAGTGTGTGTGTGTGTGTGTGTGTGTGTGTGTGTGTGTGTGTGTGTGTGTGTCAGAATAACAATCTCCTAAAGGTGGATTGAACAGGCTGTAACCTTACAGTAAAATGTTGAAATTGGAAAAAATTACTCTTCTCTTTCTTGAATAGCAGGAAGATAAGCAGCCTTTAGCAGAGGAGTCTGGCTTTTTTAAGCTTATTATGAATACCTCTCAGAGCGCAGAAGCTTGTACTGTTGAAATCAAAGGGGGTAATAGGCAGGTTAGCCTCTGTCATTTTAAGGAGGAAGTCAGTTGTGAAATTGTCAAATCACATGACCTCGCCTCGCTGTGTATCTCATAGCTTCAGAACCTTCCAGAAATAATTTATAAACGGTGTATATCACATGTCAGAAAGTGTTCGAAGTTTTCAGGGCGAACAGAAAGAAAGACCAATGGTAATCTCTCCATTGAAGAAAACAGCTAATAATACGGCCATTTATCTCTTTGCTTAAACAGTACATTCTTTGAAGTTCACAAGAATGTGTGATTCTTAGCAAGTTCCATTGCTGGTTCACAGCAGACCTGGCTTTTGCTTCACATTCCTCAAGGTTTCGTGTTCAATTGGCTGTGAAAGTCCACAGCATTACTCCTGCATGCCGCACCAACAGAAAAGAGAAACAATCGTCAAAACCCGCACATCCTCCCCATCTATCCTTTTTCTTTGTCATCAACTCAAGCCGTAATAGGCCTGTAAGAGCGTCAAGTCAACTTTCCAGATTCATCCCTTGTTCTTTTTCACAGCATTTCCCAAAGTCAGGCACTAGCAAGCTGGAAGGTGAGCTGCGAATAAAACAAGTTTGCGTATCTCTGTCTTTGACCATATTTTTGTAACAAAAAGCTGAGAAGCTCTGTCGATGACACGGCAGTGAAGATGATATCATAGCGTGTGGTTTCTCCGCAGTGAACCGGCCTTGATGGGCACGGGGGCGCCCTCACATCTCCTCCGCACACACGCCCTCTGCTTCTCTCCTCTCTTCTCTCTGAATATTCATCCCCTTTTCCGCATCACCCTCCACTATCCTAATCACAGTCACTTCCCCTTTAATCACAGTCACTTCCCCTTTAATCACAGGGCTCTCATTAGGTTCTAATAAACCATTTTGCCGTCTTCTTTCTGCTGCTTGATGTCACTCACACATCAAACCATGTAATACTATATTAAGCCTGTCATCCTCAAAGGGAACATCCTCGGGCAACATTGATACCCCATTCTGCAGGCACACCCTCTCACACTAATTGAAATTATCGAGAACCCGAACATGTGATGCTTCTCTGCCGCGCCTGCGATCCGAGTGAAGCTGGACCCGGGCGGCTGAGCGCCGAGCGACGACTACACCAGACCAAGGTTCCTCCGCTCTCACTGATGTCGGGTAATTGTTTAAACCTGAGTGGATATGGCAGAGGGCCGCTTCTCGGCCTGCGCGGCTGCCAAGAGAGAAAAACTGTTCTCTGTAGCACTTTTCTCCTCTGTTTTTCTCTCTCTCTCTCTCTCTCTCTTTCTAATTCAGTCCGCCATGGGCTTCAAGGAAAGCCTCAGTGATTCCATGTTCATCTTGGAGAGCCAACGTTGGGGATGATCACTCACCACAAGTTGATAATGATGACGGTTTAATTAGAAGCCTCTCTCCTCGCCTGGACTCAGACCAAACTTCTCCACCCTGCAGATGGTGACCAATAAATTTAGCTTTACCGAGGAAGAGGAGCGTCCTCCTTCCCCTGCTTGGCTCAGCCCCACCCCGAACCAAGGACATAAAGCACTCCTCGTCTGTGACTCTTAACCGCAATTGTGGGTCTGGTGTGTGTGTGTGTGTGTGTGTGTGTGTCTGTGTGTGTGTGTGTGTGTGTGCGTAATCATTGTTGTGGCCAACACTGTCATACTCTTAGGCACAGAAAATCTCCCTCAGCTCATCATCTAATCTCTAAAACAGGATCCACCACATGATGTGAGGTCGCTTGAGTAATGTAACGCTTTAATGTTGCCAACACTGTGACAGGGTACCAAGGCAAGCTCTAATTCCAAATTCAATTTCATTGGGTTGGGTAAGCCCCGTCCTTTCTCTTCCCTGCTGCCTCTGGGGTGTAACCCAGTCATGGTTTCGGTTTCTGTCCCAGTGCAGAGGTGCATGTGCTGGTCCTGCCCATCAGTCAGCTGGCTCTGGACCTCAGACTGCAGTTCTGCCAGGACCCCTGCCTCCCCCCCCCCTCAGCCACCCACACCTCCTCAGGTCCTCCCCCTGCCTCCCCCCCCCCTCAGCCACCCACACCTCCTCAGGTCCTCCCCCTGCCTCCCCCCCCCCTCAGCCACCCCACACCTCCTCAGGTCCTCCCCCTGCCTCCCCCCCCCTCAGCCACCCCACACCTCCTCAGGTCCTCCCCCTGCCTCCCCTCTCCCCTCAGCCACCCACACCTCCTCAGGTCCTCCCCCTGCCTCTCCCCTCCCCTCAGCCACCCACACCTCCTCAGGTCCTCCCCCTGCCTCCTCTCTCCCCTCAGCTACCCCCACCCTCTCAGGTCCTCCCCCTCCTCCCCTCTCCCCTCACCCCCCACCTCCTCAGGTCCTCCCCCTGCCTCCCCTCTCCCCTCAGCTCACCCCACACCTCCTCAGGTCCTCCCCCTGCCTCCCTCTCCCCTCAGCTACCCACACCTCCTCAGGTCCTCCCCCTGCCTCTCCTCTCCCCTCAGCCACCCACACCTCCTCAGGTCCTCCCCCTGCCTCCCCTCAGCCACCCACACCTCCTCAGGTCCTCCCCCTGCCTCCCCTCTCCCCTCTCCCCTCCCCCTGCCTCCCACCCACACCTCCTCAGGTCCTCCCCCTGCCTCCCCTCTCCCCTCAGCCACCCCACACCTCCTCAGGTCCTCCCCCTGCCTCCCCCCAGGACTTTCTCCACACTTACAGGCTGGCAGCTACAGGGCCAGTGTGTGTGGGACTGTGTGGGCCAGTGTGTGTTGTATGTGGGTGCATGGCGTGTGCCAGAAACGCTGTCCTCTCAGATTGTCAAAGAGGCTCATGGGAAATGCAGTGCGAGGGCCAAACCACACACTTTATCCATTTCAGCAGATTTCTCTTTGTGTCCCTTCAGAGATCTGAATACTCTCAGAGAGTTGTTTATGTGCACAATAAGATGATACGTATACATGTCGATTTATTAGAGAATGTTTTGGCCAGACTTATTTCGATTTGGAATTCGTAATTCAGAGTTCAGTCTTTGCGGAACCTTTTTCCACTTTTGTTTCTATAGCACATACAGTTTCTCTGACTCACTAATGAGAGTGGATGAGTTTTAATTCAATTTCGATTTGTTTTCCACTTTGGTCAAAGCCCGACGTTCATTTTTTCCGACAGTGTGTATTCTGTGCTGTTGTTAATATGTGCTGGCACAGAGAGGAAGAGCGAGAGAGAAAGAGAGAGAGAGAGAGAGAGAGAGAGAGAGAGAGATAGAGAGAGCAGAGAGATAAGACGAACTAAAGAAAGAAAGAAAGAAAGACAAGAAAGAAAGAAATAAAGAAAGAAAGAAAGAAAGAGGATTGGGCGGGTGGAGAGTAAGGCGCTCCTGGTCTGACCATGGCAACCTGCCGGTTAATGCAGTCTCAGAGACAACATGTCTCTATTAGCTATTTGTATTTATATGTCACTAGAGACTCTCCATTACAGAGTGGTAGATAAGCAGCAGTTTGCTGAGATGGGCACAGTGCTGTTCTCATCCTACTCAAGCACAGCTTCCTGCACCAACCAGAATCACTTTGAAACAACTCAAGATAACAGGCCTTAGAGGAGAGAAACAGAACCTGTTTTGCTTCGTAGCACTCATCTTTAAAGAGTAAGTATCCCTTCAGGCAATTGATGGACGTCAGTTAAGTGGCCACTGTGACAGATAGAGGTGGGCTATTGTGCTCCTCAAAACAAGCGTGGCTCAATCTCTTGTGGTAGACTCAGTTCAGTTTAGTCCACTCAGTTCAGTCCATAATCCACTCATTCGAGAGGTCTGCAGTGATACAGCACACTGCCTCAGAAGAGCACTAACGTCATTCTCTACACAGTCCTCTGGAAAGGACACGGACAGACACGCTGTCCTTTACCTCAGTCTGTCCATCATGAGACTCTCTCTCTCTCTCTCCCTCTCTCTCCCTCTCTCTCTCCCTCTCTCTTTGTCTCTCTCTCCCTCGCTATCTCTCCCCGCTGGAGTTATTTGCTTTGCATACATATCAGGCAATAAATATGTTCTTGCTTATTCATTTTCAAAGACAGACAAAGAGAGAACGAGAGAGAGAGCGAGAGAGAGAGAGAGAGAGAGAGAGAGAGATAGAGCGAGAGAGAGAGAGATAAGAGACAGAGAACGAGAAAGACAGAGAAAGAGAAATGACACCGAGAAACGATCAATAGCCCTCGCACCGAGCAGAGCCATCGCTCATCAGCTATACTCTCTCTGCTCGAAGCTCGAGCTAGTAGACTGAGCGATCTCAGCGATGAGCTTTGATCGCTTGTGGTGGGACCCTGCTGAAGCCATTTTCTCGTGACGCACGTCCAGGGCAAAGCCCTGTACAAATCCAAGTTGGTGTAAATAATCACAGAGGGGAGACACAAAAGACCTGGTTATAGAGCTACGGGGACATTTTCGGTTAACTTCCTCAAAACTCACAACCTCTCTTCCCCTCTACCTCCCTTCTTCCATTGTCACTTGATTCAATTTCCCAAATGTTTGCCATTACAGTCTGCGTTCCAATTTTCCACACAGACACTGTCAGGATTTTTCTGACTAGACACAAACACCCAAGGCTTTTCCACATCATTCCCAGCCTGCGTTAGTTGTCAGATTGGCTTTTCTGAGTTGGTGTTGTCGATCGCTTGTTTATCAGAGCATGACTACACTGGGTTATAGGAGCTGAAAGACATGAGGTGGAAGGAGGATGCATGCAAACACTGCACAAGCAGTTGAGCTGAGGCAAGATAATGCCAGGTTCAAGGCCCCCTGACCTGGCAGATTCCTCCATGCTTTTCACTGAGCACATTCCCTTCATAGAATGTGCAAAGCAACGGAGAAAGGAGAAAGGTTTGGCTGTAGCTGCCTTGTATCAGCATTTCATATCTGTACACCGCAGTGACTGAAGTGATTTTTACACTGACATGCTGAGAAGAGACTTGTTTGATCAATTTGGTTCTCTGTCAAACTGGAGTCCGACTGTAGCTGCTGGATATTGTAAATGAAGAAGACAACGCTCCTTGGTTGCATTTTTGAACCTTTGAGTTGTTAGCAGCGTTTGCCCTACAATAGAACGTGAAAAGGAGAGCCATGAACCTAAACAAACAAATATGCACACACACACACACTGATGTAATGTATCTGCGCTACTACGAGCAACATGTCAACAACGCCTCTCCTAGCATCCTCGACTCTTAATGGGAGCATGCATAGTGAGAGCTCAGATTGGCCCCAACCATGACACACTATTCTACATCTCACGTCAGATGAAGCTGGCAGACGCCATACAAGCTGTCGACCTCCACCGACTGGCTGATGTCAAGCCAAACCTTGTCCAGGACCTGTGAGGTAGTGAGAAGAACGGCTCCACTCGTAGGAAACACAGGCATGTCGAAGGGGCAGAGACCTTTTCTTATCTAAGTAACCGTAACGATGCATGTTTAACTCGACCGTGTGTGCTTTTAACGCTTGCTTTGATCTCAATGACCGTGCTACCGACTATTCGGAGAAGAACATCTGTCTCGTTGAGTTGAATCCATTTGAAATGAAATGATCGATGCAAATATTGTGGGAAAAGCGCTTGTCAGCTGATGATGATGCTCTTATGTGAGCGTCGATCTTTCCTAACACCACATTGGTATCATTACACCTAACACCTAACACCACACACTGGTGTCATTCAGGGAGCTGCTGGACACATTTAGAAGACAACAAACAAGATTCGGTATCTACAATAATTAAATAAGTTTGCTCTGGATAAGAGCGTCTGCTCGATGACTAAAGGAAGTTTCGACATCAAAGAAGACGTTCTCCTCCTTCCTGTTCATTTAGAGGCTACATGAAAAGAGTGGCTTGTGTTGGCTTCTATTTGGCTTGATATTTTCATAGTGTCCTTTTGTGTCGAGTCCTTGGCAAGAGCTCGCCCAAGGGATGGGTTGATCCTGACACAATGGGGGGGATCACAAGGAAAGGGTTGTTCTGACGCCTTTGTGTGCGAGCGGTGCAGAGGCCCATGTTGCGCTAATCTGTTCTCTGTGGTTCTCTCACAAGACTCGAGCACAAGTCTTCAGAGCGTCTTCAATTCAAGGACAGAGATCACAATAGTCCATCAAACACATCCGTGAGCCACAGCCGCGGACCCCCACTTTTCTGACATGGTTGGTAAATTCGCAGAAAGGTCAATTATGTCAAATGTAATGCCATTTCAAAGAAGGGCAAGCGAATCCTACAATGGCCTACTGTCAACAAAAGGTAGTTGTTTACAAAAAACATTCAAGGAAGACATAAAGATGACTATGACTTGCTAAAGTGACAATCAATTTAATTAAGGGTACACAAAATCATGTCTTGGCTTAAAGCGTTATATGAGATCAGGGATATAAGTCGTTTTTTTTTAACTGACTGAACCACAGCGCTGCAAAAGGACTCTCTGTTAAATATTCTAAGTGTATTGAGATAGCCATGAAGGACACCCGCTAGCACACTGCTTGTTTGACTCAATGATGCAAAGCATCAAGTCTACTGTGTGTGTGTACGTGTGTGTGGGAACTGTACGTGTGCGTGTGTGTCTGTATCTGTGTCAGGGTGACTGTATGTGTGTGTGTGTGCACGCATGCAAAGGCACCCTAAGCCACAGCATTTTAATTACTGTATGACTTCAGTGTCGGCTTCTTTGATATGGAAATACAACCAACCAGCATCACACACGGGCCCTGTGCAAATCTTCATCTGATTCTTAAAAAACAATGAGCAGTACTAATTCATCTACCTGTTAGTGCCACTGATTGCCATCCCCTACAGAAACAGAGTTTTGGGCCACCAAAGCCCCTCCAATTAATTCTACATATTAATGTGTGATCTGAAAAAGGAAAAAAGGAAGAGAGAGAATTCAACAGAGGCTATTTACCGGAGACTGCACTGTTGCATTTTGAAGTCTAACTTAATTATGCACAACTATGCTCTGGATTAAAAGAAAATGTCCAATTATTTTGCAGCTCAAACTATGAAAAACATATTCAGTGGGTGGGTGAATGATATGCCACCAATTTGGTTACTCGGCCAATTATACAGCTTATGTTAAGCAATGTAATTATCCAACATGTATGTTTGCTTTATCTTCATACCTTTATTTATTTCACTACAAGTAAAATATGATGAGTGTTCCGTCCCTCAGTATTGAATGATGGAGGAAAATAAGCATCTCTCCCTTTATCTCTCTCTCTCTCTCTCCTCTCCCTCTCTCTCTCTCTCTCTCTCTCATCTCTCTCTCTCTCCCTCTCTCTCTCTCTCTCTCTACTCGATCGCTCTCTCTCTCGACCCTCTCAGCTCTCTCCCTCTCCCTCTCCTGCCCTCTCCCTCTCCCTCTCCCTCTCCCTCTCCCTCTCCCTCTCCCTCTCCCTCTCCCTCTCCCTCTCCCTCTCCCTCTCCCTCTCCCTCTCCCTCTCCCTCTCCCTCTCCCTCTCCCTCTCCCTCTCCCTCTCCCTCTCCCTCTCTTTCCCTATCTCTCTCTACCTCAGTCAGCAGCATAGACCAGGCCTCAGGTGCTGGTCCATACAGAAGAACATGCACTCACACTCATGTTTTCCCATCTCTGACAAGACATGTGAGCCCAAGGTTATCAACAAGCAAGCACTGATGGCCCATACATAAGAACTACCATAAAAACGGTGCTTGAATTATGGCTCCAGAGAAAGAATTGCAATAATACAGAACAATCCGGCTTTAAATTACTAAAAAATACTTCAGATGAGGGTAAAAGAATCAGAATAGTATCTTGATTGTGTTCCCCTCCTTCTGTGCTCGTAACTGTAGTTGTCCCAATTCTTTACAGCTGACGTAGCACTGAGACCATCGATTTCATCAATATTTCAGGATTTGACTCATCCGTGAGTAGGCGGTGACAATGGCTGTGACCAAGGGGCCTCCATCATTCCCTGGGACTGCATCACTCTATCTCAAACACACAAGATCCTTTTCACATTGTGGAGGACCGAATAAAAAGCTGCTTCAGATCCTGTACACCTGATGCCAGAAGGGGCCCACAACGCTGGGAGTTAGGGCTCTAAAAATGGGGTTTAGGCCACAATGTTCACATGCTTCTCACATGTGTTTCCGTCATTCGTTTGAACATTGGTGCAACCAGTGCGGTGCTGTTGTGCACCGACATCGAGGAGATTATGAGAGGATTGATTAGATGGTGAAACAGCTTCTCAGTCATGCAGATTCCAAACTTAAACACATTCATGGCAGACTACAAAAGGAAAGCCCTCATCACAAACATGTTGCTGTCGCTTTTGATCATTGTTGAAATATTCTGCTGCAAATTAGCTAACACTTATAAAGACAGATGTCACAACATGTGTTACCACATTTATTATCCCCTGCAATCCTTCCCCCTCTGCTGTCTGCCTCCTTTACCTTTACCAGGCCTGCTGTTGTTTACCCTCTCTCATCTTGTTTATCATTAAGCCCCAGATCACACTCCACACACCCTCTGTCTTGGAGAGGCTGAGAGGCTGAGGGGCCAGGAGGCTAAGGCCAAGGGGCCGGGAGGCAGTGAAGCCGAGAGGCCGAGAGGCTGAGAGGCTGAGAGGCTGAGAGGCCGGGAGGCTGAGAGGCCAGGAGGCTGAGAGGCCGAGAGGCTGAGAGCCTGAGAGGCCGGGAGGCTGAGAGGCCGGGAGGCTGAGGAGACACCTGCTCACCTCAACAACCTCCTACTGCCTGCTCTTTCCCTGCCTGGCTCCCTAGAACATTGTGCTACTGAACAGAATATACATCTCCTTTATTATTGTGTAACACAACTGGAGACAAGATTGCGCTGAGGATGGTACTTTAATCATACAGATACTTACAAACCCATGTACTGTATGGCGTCACCATTTTTTAATAATGTAACAGATAGCAAAATGTTGTTTTTTATAATGCTATAAGAGCAATTCTTATCATATTCAGTTCTTGATATGGATTGGAAGACAAGGAATTAACTTGGGTAAGGGAATTAACTTTAGATAAAGCAGTTACTGAGAGAACAAGGTCATTCAATTAAACTAACATTGCCATTGCTTCATCTCTGGGTTCTTACAAGCACAACCCTGTGCAGAGCGGGACTGGCCTCAGAGACCACGCATGCAGCAGGACACTGAAGAGCACCACAGATCTACCAACGAGACAGCCTTGCTTTGCTTTCAATCCGTTAACTCGAGAGCGGATGATTTGTGATCAACTATCAATATGTCCACGGGTAGCAGTACACTGTGAAACACAGCGAGCGTGTGCTATACACACTGTACTAAGCATGTCAAATGCACACACAGACAACCCCGTTCCACGTTCCACAGACACACACACACACTCACTCACCCACTCACAAACAGATTCTCAAACACACATACAAACACTAAAAGACAGCTAGGATAAAACTAACGGGTAAATAATTTTGTAATTGTGTGCTAATGGTTGTATAGATGCATAGTGTGCCATATTGGTATGTCCCATAGATAGGAGGTGGCGACCAACCACACAAAAATGTTATTATGAAAGAATAGTTAAGGTAATGTTATGCCAACAGTCTTAATAAAGAGTGAACAATGTTCCAATACCAGGCAAATATCCAATCCCCGGAGATGACATACAAATTCAATTTGCGTTCAAAATACAAGACAATAGTCTTTCTCTGCACCAAGCTGAGAGCACTAATTACCCTAAATAATATGAAATAATAGACAAAATATATTTTTTCAATTCAATTTACAGTGAGATAAATGAAATTAAAGACCACCCTTTCTTTGTTCTTGTTCACTGCTCACTGCACTGCTCTTATACATTGCATTTGCCATGACATTAGGTAAGATGGGAGCTCTTGCAAAAGAGTCATTTTTTAGCCTATTGAAAATAACGTTTTACTCTGTCGTAAAGTCATATTTCAGACCAAATGTATGTCTGGAAATATTGTTGGTAGATTTTAGCGTTTGGTAAATGTCAAGAATCCTTATCTTCTTTAATTATCACATGTCCTGCCTTATCCTCTGATTTAGCAACAACATAGACACAAACTCTATCGCATTCTTATCATACGGCGATGCTTTATCAAATACAACTATAGCCTATTATAGCCTATTTATTTTACTGTAAGATTACAATTGTAACTGAAATGTCATCTATATGGATTTCGTGTATAAGATGTAGTCACTTAAACAAGAATAATGAGTCGCCTTACAGAGTTTGTCTTGCAACATGCGTCTGAGATCTTGAACAGAGAGCGGGGTAACATTTTAACCCAGCTCGCCCCCGAGAAGAAGCGCAGCCAGTGAAGCATGCGGTTTCAGTATTCAAAAAAGCACTCCGAAATGTCGGAACTTACTGGCACCATATGCTTCAGAGTCGATATCTGTTTGCCTGGATCCAGTTCGGAAATGTAGCCTTCTTTACTTTTTGCAAAACCTCAATCGAGTTTCTCCGAAATCCACGTGCAGATAGTCCTGTAAAACAGATAAGGGAAAATTATATGACAGGCCATAATAAATTACATTTGAATCTGAATCAAAACGCATATTTAGCTATTATAGTCAAAGCACCAATAAAGAATGGACATGTTTTGATTCAAGATCATCACGATAGTTTTATATACTTTGGGTAACAGAACTCTTTCAGTTCTGATGCACAATAATGTCACATACAAATCAGTTTTATTACTGAAACATATGGCTATGTCTAAGTTTACACCTTTCATAAATAATATAAAAAATTTGGGGCAATACTATAGTCTATAAAGTGCAACAATCAAGGAGAGAATTAATGAGTAAAGGTGAAAATGATTGTTAACAGCGAATGCGCCCTCATGAAAGCGTGAGATGAAACAGTCTTGCAGTGAGCCATCAATGCATTATTTTCTCCTCACACTTCTGACACAAGGTGAGTTCAACCGGCCGCCAGAGAAAAGGCGCTCATTGAGCCCCCAGACAGTGCCGAGTGTCCCTGTATAGCGATCAGGACAATGTGCTGATTTGGCAGTCTAATTATAAATGTGCCATTTAGACATCCATTGGGCTGCAGTGCCATCTTACCTTATGAGGGAACTTGCACTCAGAGCTAACAGCAACTGTTCAAAACAAAATACCATTACGGGATCAACTTCTCCCCAACAGAGGGACGAGACGGAGGATTGTTTTTCACACAGCCCTCTTACCCAAGACAAGAACCTATTATTAGACATCGGGTTATTCTTACAGAATTGATACTCGGCTATGTTGGAAAAAATGGGGGAAAGTTAATCGGTCTTTAATTAAGGTTTCAGATTCCGACTATACTGGGAGGGCACAGCAAACTCATTGTATTTCAAAGTAGGTAGCAATATCGCCCGCATTTGGTTAAGATGTGAGAGGCATATACACGTGCATCACCTTCACTTCTAAATCCCAAATTTACCTGCATACTTTTTGTATTATAATGTTATCTTTATTCTTGCAGCAGTTTCCAAGCTCTTTATCTAGACCGACTGAGTCCGAATTTGGGAAACACCCTCACAATGATGGTCTATCTTCTCACAACAGGCAAGTTCACTCGAACTGTGCTCCCCTTGTCTTGTCAATACGCCAATCATATTTCTCTCAATCGTATAATCAAAATGCAAGAATAACTTACACATTTTAAGATCTTGTGATTAGACATAAAAATTACGTCAGCAAACTAAATAAAGTCATAAATAGGCATATAATTAGCCTGGCTGTTAAATGTAGAAAAAAATAGAATTACTAAATCCCGATTGGAGATTTTTCTGATGTCTTATTACGTTTTAGAATTTAAACCTATTTGGAATTTGTTTTTTGTTTCCCTTTTCTTTAGTCATGACTCGTGAGGCTATATTCACACCTGGCCATAAGCAACATGACAACTGCACAAAACGGCTCGACCGTGAAAATAATTACACCCATAATTACAGTTGTAGTTCACTTAGAAAGAAAACTTACTTTAGCCCCCAAAATAGTCCAAGATCACCGATTAAAGTAGATTAGGAAAGGGAGCCTGTTTTTGTCCAGGTAGGCTATATTGTGTCTGGAAGGACCAGTTTTCCGATGAGTTGTTGAATTTAATTTATGGCTCGTGCATTCTTTTAAGGTCAGTTCGCCTGACCTCCGGAGAAAGTAAAGACAGAGCAAATTCCCAAGCTCCTGGAATAGGGAACAATTAATCCTCTCAGCTAACGGTTTACCATGTATTCTATTTTAAAATGGTGTTCGAATTGTGTGATTAATTATATTAAGGGCAAATAAAAAACACAGTACGGTCCAGACTATGTGAACGGGTTCAAATAAACTTGTGAAGCTCGCATCAAGAAACGCACCGGGGAGAGAAACGGTAGTCTACTGGCAAAACGCAAGCATTATCAATGAATAGTACCGCTTCGTGGACAAACGTGAAATTGCCTCCCTCAGGAGAAAGTTAGCTCATCGAGCACTAGTTTAACAACAACACACGGCTCCAAAATAATTGCATAATTACCTGAAATGGAATATCGCGACTTTATTTGACTTTAAATCTGCGTCATTACAGCTGTATTGTGGACATCGTCTGAGTTTGTTCAGACCTTATGCTGTCCTCGCTGACGCACGCACGCCTCGGAATACACAACGGGTTTTTCCAACACCCTAAATTACACATAGCCTATAATGTAGGTAAGTGTATAATAGACTACAAATAACCTAATGTTTTCGGCGTGAACCAAAGAATCACCGATTGCCGACTCGAGCAACGCTTTGCCTCCAAACCGGGACGGGCTCGTCCTCCCCGAGCGCTCCGATTTCGTGTTGTCTTCACGCTTCTATAGAAGTGACTGACTCGCAGGCTAATAGAAAATGTTTTTTGAAAATGATATCCTTAACGTAGGCTATGTCAATCTTATTATTACTATTCTAGACTAAATCATCAAATAGCTGCGCAACGTGGACAATTAAAGCGGTAAAGAATACCATACTTTACATCCAAGGAACGAACTCTGTTGCGAACTAGTAAGACACATAAATAACGCAGTTTCATGAAATCTCAAAACAACAGGTTGAAAACTAAACAATTTTACCTTGGCAAAGTCAGTCAGCAAGGGTGACGCAGGTCTTCGCTGTATCCCGGTGTCTGTCTATTATGTTATAAAATAATGATCACTATCTAGCGAAAGAGAACTAAAGTCGGCTGTTGTGTCCACGGGCCATATGAGGGGATCCCGTTCTCTCTATAAAGTTAGACTGTCAAAACTGCAAGGAGCTTTTGTTGTTATCTATCCTCTTTATTTCCCCCTTTCTTGCTCTGAGACAACAGAAGACGATGGTTAGAGCTGTCAATCTTGGCAATCAATGCAAGCGGCCATGTCGCAAGTATTCAAAGCATTTCCCGTCGTGCAACATCAGAAAGTGAGTGGCCAGGGCATTGATCTGAGGAAGGCAAAGAGGCAGGGCTCCCCCTCCCAGACAAGGGATGCGCGCGCGAGAGAGAGGAAGAGGGAGGGAGGGAGGGAGGGAGAGAAAGAGCGAGAGAGAGAGGGAGGGAGCGCGAGAGAGAGAGAGAGAGAGAGAGAGAGAGAGAGGAGCGGAGCAGAATAGTTTTTGATTGAATAATAATGACGGGAAGAGAGGTTGCTTTGTGATTGATCAACAGCAACCAGCAGAACAATATTCTGTCTAGATATTTAGGAACATTTACAAGCCTTGAATATCACGGTTTAGGCTTCGCAACAAATGTTAAGCAACTGTTGTTGATCGCCCGGATAGATAGTCTAATTAATAATCAAAGTCACATGTCAAGGTATAACCACATACGACACAATGAGTTTATAAAGTAAACTTGCAGAAAAGATAAACAAAATGAGTCATTATTTTACAGAAAATTGATCAGAATAAATCCATATGCAGTGACCTGTTAGGTCAAATAGTCAAGGCCAATTACTAGGCTATACGATTGTTATAAAAATGCTAGAAGAGAACAGTATTAATTTATGGTATGATGAATGTTACTAGGTTTATGTAGCGTAACATTAATCCTAGTTTTAAAATATTTCTTATAATAGTCTCTTTTTTTTACCTGAAAGACTTAATGGGTATGAGTTTTGACTGTTTGATACGTCTGATAAACTGAACACAGGGCAAATAGCACATAGCCTCCGTCTGGCATTCCGCTTCACTGGAATGCAAAGGTGTAGACAAGGTAAGCTAAACAACTCTTCCCTCTGCTTTCAATGCTCTTCCAGACTTTTTTTGTCACGCACATTGGCAATAATTGTACTCATAGTCTATGAAACAATATTTATAATCTTCTAATTAGGCATGATTGGCAAATGTCAAACCACTCATCATTTATTGTCTATTGTCATGGTGCTCAGTCGCCAGAACCTTATTAGCCTACAATTTGCTTCACGATGTAAAATGGGCATGATTCAAACAATGAAAATGGGCTACATTTATAAATACACTATTATATCAATCACAGATAAACGATTTACTTGATAGTATAAACAAAAAAGTTGGAAAGAATAGTTTTAAAATTGCTTTCCTGAAAGGAAATTATTCCATCACTGTACACTGCTATGACGAAACGCTTTAAGGAAATATAGGCCTATTAATATAGTACATTTTATATAAGTGGACAGGACAATAGTTTTTACAGTCGGTTCAAAATTTGAAAATAAAATGGAAAATAATATGCTACCTTACAGGCTACAGTTAGCCTACACTTTTATCTACAGGTAGCCTTTGGGCAGCTGTTTTGATGGCTGATTACGCAAACATTTTGTCAGCTGTCTAGGATTAAAGACAAAAGAAAACTATCGCTCTGCAATGGGCTACAGGTAGGCAAGCTGTAGCAGTAAGAACATTAAATCAGGACCACTACTTATACAAGCTCTGGCGAATCACGCAGACTAAATTGCAGCATAAATTGACACTATCATTTTTGAAATGCATCGGTTTCAAATTTAAATCGCAGTCGCAACACCCTTTTCAGTGGTACATTACGAGTACAAATGAAACATCAGTGGGATATGAAACACGTCGAAATACCATGGACAGAGTTTACATGTCTTAAACAACTTAAAAATGTTGTAAACTAATATTCCAGCTATAGCCTACTGTAAAAGTTCAGCAAGAATCAGTAGGCTACAGCCCGAACATATTTAGCGCTCCTTCTGAACATTCCATATTCCATAACAGGACAACAGATTAACTCGGTCTATACACAAATAATACAATGTTGTACTTACAATGGCAGGGAAAGAATCTGTAGGAAATGATGTTTGTTAAGAGTCACATAGGGTAAGGAGAGGGGAGGAGAAGAGAGAGAGAAAGAGAGAGACGCTTGCCAGAATAAAACCCATCCAAGCCATCTCTGCTCAGACTCTTGTCTGTCATTCATTCTTGCATTTTAAGATGCTCTAATGATGACACAATTAAATCGCCATGTGTCACATCTTCATGTCCTGTTTTTATCAGAGGTAGCCTAAAGTAGGCTATTTCACGGAGCATTGCTTTCGCAACACGCAACCTATTTTAAACTTCTATATAGCCTACAATGTCAACGTTGTCTTTTCTATTCTCCTCAAATGCAAAACTCGACCAATTTAAATTAACTAGACAACCAATAGACAGAAATTTGACAAGATCGTTATAAAAATACAGAGAACATGCTATATTAATAATTATTTATAAGCTCACATGATATTTGTGAAAAATATTTTATAAATAATAAAAGTTTTGGTTTGAAATGGTCTGTTTCTACTTTCACTTGGTGATGCTGGCTAAATTGTTATTTTTAACTGCGGTCAAAACGTGTCCCCTTAATTGCTATACTCATTAAGGCTGAGTTTCATTAAGCTATTTACTGAACTGACATTCCTAAGGAATGTTAGAATATGAAAACTCTAGAGATGAATTAGCCTTCTAGGTCTATTTAGATAAACCTGTATCATGTGCTAATATGTTAAACATATTATAGTAAACGATGTTAACAATAAAGCTATCAATGATCTATTTTCTTCAACGGTATGTATTATTATTTTTATTTTATTTTTTGTAGTAGAGTGGTTTAATGAAGCTGGAATAGTGGAGATCGGTCGTGTCTGTGTTGGACGTGCCTCATACGCCACCCTTTGGTAACTTTGAGAAATGCGCTCATGAACTTCACAGTTGTTTCTCACACCCAAAGTACAGTTTGTCTAACTGTATAACAGTGTTGTTTTGAGATATTTTATTCAAAAACACAGGCCTATGTGAGGGTGTCCATACATTTAGGCCTACTCGGTATTTCCCGACCTAGTCTGTGAAACACTCGAAGGCAATCAATGATTTGCGTATAGAAAGAGTAAAAAAGGTGACATTTATGCACAGTACTGTTGTTATAAAACATTCACTAAATACAATAAAATAATAACATGTCACATTTACGATTAGAAAATATAGGCCATTCCCTTTTATGTTATCCCCAAAAATATTAGACTCAGATGTAACTTCATTCAAAACCCGCCATATTGTCTGTTGTTTTGTGGTCCTTGTGTGTGTCTAAACAAGCTGGTCTGTGGAGCTGTGTAAGAAGCTTGTGTCCATCCAACATGTTGTGGGTAAGGCAGAAGCATAGATCACATTTGCATAGACTGAGATGCTTTGATACATTTTGAAATGCAAGTCTAGCTCATAAATATTTGAAAAGGAGAGTGCATGAAAATCAACATTTTTGTTACATTAAATTAACATGTGTTCTTCTCCTGTTCTGCATGGTTAATTAGGAAACAGCATTCTGTCAGAGCTGATAAGGAGTATGATGGGATGGTGTGAGACGTTGGGTTGTCTTACGGAAACCACACTGTGTCTACTCAGCATCACTGCTGCATGCTCCCTATGAAGGAGCCCAGCCTACAGTCATGGTTCTTCATGGAGTCCACTCTCGAGATGTTGTGCTGCACAGCAATGACATTCAGAAATCACATACAAAAACAGACTACAATGTTTGTTGACAGGGATCATAAAATAAGATCTCGAAAATAATTGAATACCATTACTTATTACCCATTTATAATAAAAAAAAAGATTGTGTCACCAATGAGAATATCATCAGTGTTCTTTTGATACAAGACAATCTTGAGTGTCAAACAAACCTGTAAAAACAAAACCAATTCTGTTGAGCATAACCTCCTAGACAGTGTCAACTTGATACAAGTGACACAGACAACTGTAAGGTTGGTAGGACATTATGTTAGCATTCGACTTTGAGTACAGCAGAGGACTCATAAAGACAGAACATAAAAAACTGCAGTCATGCGGCAGGAAACGAAGGCTGGGACCTACACTATTAAGTTCTGCTGGTTGGAAAACCAATTCATTATTATGCTTTTTGTTGATGGCAAGACATGGTAATTATATAGACTAGTTGCACGAGACAGACATGTTTGAATCCTATTTGATCTTTGTAAAATATGATTTACACTTTTGAAGTCTGTGCATCAACCTTTTCCAGTTGAGATGTTAAACATTGCATTTGACACAAAAACATCAGAAATGGCATTGACATGGTCATTCCATACTCACTGTACCAACGGCTTCACTGGCAGCTGGTTGGTATTGGGAAAGGCAGTCTTCGTGTGTATCGTCCCTGAGATGTGGGTCTCACCATATGATCATGTGTAGAAAAGGGATGGCATCACATGACCCAACACTTTAAAAGCAAATCATGTATTTTATGTGTATATATTCGTTTTGTAGAGTACAATATCTATGTTACCACTGACCAAATATGCAGGCTGTTGAATTTAGGACCATACTGTATGTCCAGCTATTTATCATAACTAATAAGCCTGAAATGTGCATAGGATACATGTAGTCCTCCTTAAAATGTTGATTTGCTGAATCAGTTTTGCCAGAGAAATGTTTATAGAATACTATAAGAAACTTAAGTCATGAAAGTTCAGTGCTGTCTCACCTGGGATGTGTAAACTACAGTGTAATTCCCCACAATGATTTATTTTGGTAAACATTGCTCTGCATAATTTCGAAAGCCAACAATGCTCCCTTTATGTGCTTCCTTGGCCAGTTAGGTACTTTCCATGGCTGTAATAGTGAACGGTGCCCTGCGGTAACTACATTACAGATTAATAGTGGAGCTCTAAAGAGCAACCATGCAAAGTTACAGTTTACAGAAAGTGTTCACTCTATAGAAGTACAGCATATTGTCACTGTACAGCAGCCATAATCAAGACATGGCCTAGGCTTCCACGCACACACACCCTTCAGTGGACTCTGCAGTCTGAACGTGGACCAACCATCAATAACCAACATCCACAAAACCCCCACAATTACATTATTAATGAATGCTAAGTTATGTAATGAACTAAAGCAACATTTGCATACATGCACATAATCAGTTTCCTAACTGGACCTGTAAAGTGGGACAGTCTGTTCCCATTAGCTGACCCAAATCTCTTACTTGTAACTCTAGATTTCGTCAAAGTTTAGTCAGTATCTAATAATTCCTTTTAAGTGAATAGAGAACGATTGATTAATTATGTTGCAATGAGGAGAGCAACATGCTGTGTCTCTTAATCAACACATTTGTAATGAAAAAATGAAATAATGTACTCATGGACTTTTGCCCTTGTCAATATTTGCCAAATGATCGATGAGTAAATTAAGAATTCATCAAATAAAAGAGCTAAGAAATCACAATAGACTATTTGTTGTTGCTTCATCAATCCATAGTATTTCTCTTGCTGTATCTTAATCACAGACATGAACACGCACACACACGCACACACACACGCGCGCACACACACACGCACACACACGACTGAACTAAGTGGGTGGACTATGGTTTGTTCACTTCCGTCTGTTTTCCCGTACCAAGAGAGTGTTTCACCTTAATGTGTTATGAAAGGTGCAGCTGTTTGGCTTCCAAAGTTAGACGGTAACTCGTGGATCAAAGAGGATGCCCAAAGGCATTTCCTTCATACTCAAAAAGCCAAATTCACTGTAGGTATTGTTAATGGCTTGCACTTAAAGAACACGAGAGTAAGACTTTGTTTTGTTTAACACAGCAGTTCTTAAACACTCAAACTTAATCATTAATGTGTAGCGCATCTGGGTTTGATGAAGAGCTAATTGTAGCAAAGCAAATGGGAATACAATAACCCAATAAAGGCTCTGGCGTCTCAATCCAGTTAAGTGTAACCTTACAGTATGTGACTGATAAGAAGCTGCCGCTAACTGGATATCACAGATTTTTTTCTGCTATTCTCTTTCCCTGTCTGTACTGTAGGCTTGTACGAGAGAATATCCAGCTCTTCTTCTCCTCAATAATTGAGCATCTCGCCACCCCTTCTTAAATCATGTATATTGAACTTGAAATGATAAAAGAGCATAACGCACCACTTTATAATCAAATGATCTTTTGTATCGGATCTCTTGATTCAGCACATGTGCAGTTGGGAGTCTTGTACAACGAGCAAACCTACGAGGTGTGGTGACAGGGCCAGACCAAGTCAACCTTTTCCCAAAAGTACCCAGCAACAAGACGAGAGCCAACTCATGTCTCTGTGTACAACGGAGACAGACTTTCCATGATCCAGCAAGGACTATTTAGTCAAGGATTAATGTGTGAGGCCTTGATTACGTTTAACAGAACAGGACAGAATTAGCATAATGTAGCCTACTTCATTCTCTTTGAAGTCCGGAGCATAGAATAACAAATGTATATAAACCAGCAGCCAAACGTCAATAAATGGAAATGCCACAATCCTCTGTGGATGGTCTTGGGTGGATTTCTGCAAGAAGAGGGTGAAAGGAAAAAAAAACAGCCTGTTTATTGCAAAATAAGCAGAATAGCGGATGCGATGGGTCTTCTTGCCACCAGGGCTAGCAGGCGCTCTGGGGCCCCCCCACCCCCACTCCTGCAGATGGGATAGAGGGAGAGAGGATGTGGCAGCTCCCACAGTGGAGCTCAGGGAGGTGCATCCCCTCTCACAGGTGTTTTCAAAGCCCCTCCACACTGCAGACGAGGGTGAGTAATTACTCTCCAATTAAATATAAAGATCTCACAGGGGAGAGGGAGCTGCACACGGGCCCACTGCTGGCTCACCAACCAGAGAAGCCTGCGCTGCATACTGCAGTCAAAACTTGCGGCTTACGGCAGCTAGCAATGTCTACAGAATCTCATGTCTGATGAATGACACAGACGGATAAAACAATGAGCATCGACGGTCCAAATATTTGGGCTTTGTAGTCGTAAAGAGCCCTGTGTGAAGTTTACAAACTTACAGAAGTTCAATAGGCTACCATGTTTTACTCAAGAGGTTTTCATTACAATTGCATGGGGGAAAATCATGATTTAAAGATATGATTCTATGCTTCAGATACAGTGTTAATACAAGCACACCTTGGTTGAAAATGTAGAGACACAGAATTAAAAATGCCCTTTTTAGATGGAAAAGCTTTGAACTAAAGACATGTTTCAAGGAGTTTTTTTGTATTGAAACTTCACCTCCTTTGAGCCTGCTGAAGTTTGATTCCCCTTTTCAAATAAAAGAATGAAATTTAAGAGGTCAAAGCAATCAATAGAGATGTTCAAAGGGAATCCTTGGCGCTGTGATGAGAGCACATTTGTATTTTTCCTTTGTACATGGTTAGCATGAATAGAGGGTTATCATGCACTCTAGGAGTTTAAGATAAAGGCTGCTGACAATTCTTTTTCTTCCTATGAAGATTTCAAAACAGAGTCAAACATGAAAAGTGTTACTGTCATCCAGAGAATGTCTGTATTTCGAAACTGCCATTTTGAGTTATTCATACATGATATTGACAAGTGATACCGTAGTAACGTGAATGTATAAAACTGCTCTTGCTGAACATAATCTAACAACAAAAACTTCTAATGAGGCAAAATACCATGTTAATATCTTTAATATTTACATTTAGAAATACTCATTGTGCAACCTGCCAAATTGATCCAGAAAATATTAAGTTAAAGGTTATTTTCTTCTGGATGTTGTAAGCAAAAATAAAGTTCATTTGGCAAGCTAATAAGAGACTGGCAGTGCTAGATAAACATGAACATCATATTTCAAGTGATTTGGTGTAAGAAATTCATCTGAGCTTTGACAAAAATACAATCGACATGACACGTGTTTAGTACCACATATTCATTAGGACCATCCGGTTGGTGAACAAGTTTTACATCTCTCTTCCAAAAAATACAAGTTTTCCAATTCAGACCGCACTGCAAGTCAAAGCAAAACATCCCCTTCATCTCAAAAATATCACTTTCAGTTCCTCACTATGACACAGTTTGTTAAAAGTGCAATAACAAGTATAAAACCTTTTTTTCTATTACAGTATTAACCTTTGTTACACACCTCCGAGTTAGTATGCACAGCAGCATCCACAGCAAAAGATCTCAATTTCCTCAGGAAAATAGTTACTTCTTTTGAGCTATTAGAAATGTATTACCAAGTCAATACTGCATGTGACACTGAGTGCAGATTAGATGTTAGCTAGCGTTCCTCTATGGTTTGAACCGTGTAACTCTCAGAAACAAAAGGTGTCCTTTTTGCTTTCTTTCTCTCTGTCTGTCTTCAAGAATCCAGGTTGGGTTGGGTGATGTCATCTTGAATAGCACCTCAGTGTCCAGAAACTGCTTTGGCTGAGGGAGCAAGGACAGGATAAAGAACATGAGTCAACCAAGAACAAGCCAAATGGAATGATGCAAGGAGGTGAAAGAGACATATTCTCGTAAAATTCAATCAAACAGTTGCACTGACATTGTGTGCTGGTGATATATGAATATGAAAATAAGATATATTCATACCAATTCAGTGAATCTCATTGTCAGTACGTGTGATTTTGTCACACTAGTAGAACATCTAGCATTGCTAATAACAATGTGATTTGATTGAATCTTTCTGGTACATGCAAGACTGCTACCACACAATGAACCGGTGAAAAGGTGTTCCTAGTTCCATGAAAAACCATGAGAATTCCACCTTTACAATGCGTGACCAGCCCAAAAGCCAAGCAATGGTACCACAGAGTGACAGAGAGATTCATGGAAGGAGGGGAATGTACCTTACTACCTGGTGAACTGGTAAACAGTGTCCGCTCTCTGTCTCTCTGCACAGACATCATGTCATAGTGGGAGAAGTGTTTGGGTTAAATACCACATACTCGGCTCTCTTTCGATCACATCAGAACACCCTCACACCAAAAACTGCAAACACAAACGTCGACACGGCATGCCGTACTGGAATGAGACTGGTTCTGTGGTCAAAGGGGCTTCCATACCTCACTGGACATGAAAGTGGTATATCAGTGATCATTTGTTCGGTGACAAACATTTTTAAAACCCATGCCCACAGAACCATCTCCTGACCACTGTGACCCATCTCCACCCAACCACACACGGTGCCCCCACAACCCAGCAACCCAGCTCAACACATGAGGGGTGTGGAGGTGTGTGTGTGTGTGGGGGGGGGGCTTTATAACAAACACAGAGGAAGCACAGAGACACACACACACACGCAGACAAGCATGAGGACACACCCAACCCCAAACACAAGTAGCTGCGCAGCTGTTCAGGAGCGTTGCTGTTGGTGACGCTCAGTCCAGGATCCCCAGACCCCCCCCGTCCTGGGAGAGGAGAGCCCATCCCCCTGACCGCCGTGTCGTCAGACAAGAGAGCGCTAGCAGCATTGTCCCTACAGCTCTCCTGCACGAGTGCAAACAGCGGAGCCCCCCAGCCCACAGATGGGAGGGCTAATTAGGAGCTGAGAAATACAGCTGTTCCTCCACCGTCAAGGTGCGAGGGCGAAAGGTGCCTCCCTTCTTTTGTTAATTACACACAATGCACAAGAAGGAGCATTTGTTTTACACCCCCCCCGCCCCCCGCCCCCCCCCTCCCCTGCCACCCCCCCTCCCACTCTCATCCACCGTGTGTACACGCGTTGGCAAAGGTACAAGAAACAATTTGCAGACAATTAACACAGTGGGGATGTGGTGGAAGCCTGCAGATGTGGAGCAGCGGATGATAATGGGAGGGGAAGGGGGTCCTCTTTGCGTGGCGAGGCGCGTCGGGCCCAGAATCACAACAGAGCAGGAAGCATGCGGAGAGGTTGCAGACGCACGCGAGGCCCCGCTCCGCGGCCAAGGCCAACATGCTGTTAGTCCTTACTTTGTTTTGTTTTTCGCTGCGGGTTAGACAAACGTGTAGTGAAATCCATTGCTCAGAGGAGGAGGAGGAGGAGGGGGAGCCTGAGACACAGGAGGAAGAGGAGGAGGAAGAGGAGGAGGAAGAGGAGGTGGTGGAGGAGGAGGAGGCATGTTGGGGAAGTTAGCCTGAAGTGGCACTACGGAGGAACAGGGAGAGAGACACAGAGAACAAGAAGGGGGGAAGGCATTAGTCACAGGAGAAGATGACGAGCAGTTCTCTGGTACACGCTGAGGAACAGACGGATCACCTCTGTCAACATCCCTACAGCCACCTGCGTTGTACTACCATATACAGAGCTTGTTAATACTGCATGAAGTACATTAACGGCAGGTACACAGCGAGTCAATCAGAACCAGACAGTTCCGATGGAATTGGGTTTCTCTACCTTTATGTTAGCATCATAAAGGTTTCCCACATAATCTTCCAGAAAAGTTTCACTTTTTATTCCCAGCCCACCCACACACAGCAGCTCACTCCCTTCCACACCAAAGGTAGAGGTGAGTTCCTGAGACAGCTTGCCACTTGCCAGCTTGACAGCTTGCCACTTACAATATTCTTTGATTTCTCACTATGCTGGAAATATTGTTATAATGGTTGACTTTCTGTTTCACAGTGCATATTAGGCTACAGAACATCCTGATGGCTTGAGTGTAAGTCAGTGTGACAGGCTTGTTTGGAAGAGTGAACCTGCCTGTCTGTCTGTCTGTCTGTCTGTCTGTCTGTCTGTCTGTCTGTCTGTCTGTCTGTCTGTCTGTCTGTCTGTCTGTCTGTCTGTCTGTCTGTCTGTCTGTCTGTCTGTCTGTCTGTCTGTCTGTCTGCACGCCTGTCTGTCTGTCTGTCTGTCTGTCTGTCTGTCTGCACGCCTGTCTGTCTGTCTGCACGCCTGTCTGTCTGTCTGCACGCCTGTCTGTCTGTCTGTCTGTCTGTCGCTGTCTGTCTGCATGCTGTCTGCATGCCTGTCTGTCTGCATGTCTGTCTGCATGCCTGTCTGCATGCCTGTCTGTCTGTCTGTCTGTCTGCATGCCTGTCTGTCTGCCCTCCTGTCTGCCTGCCCACTCGCTTGCCTGCCTTTCTGCCTGCTTCAGAGTAAAGATGAAAAGTGAGCTGGGTGTCTTTTATGAGGGGTTCAGAGCCATGTTCAAAGAGCCAGCTACAGGACGCAGCGAGAGGGAGAGAACCTGAGCAGGGTTTAACTGGATCATTGATCAGAACACAAAATAGCCTCATCAAGACATTCCTCCCGTGTCTAGAATACGCGACATGGATGGCAATTAGCTCTCTCTGTGCTCATCTGATCTCCACTAATAAGGAATAATGTTCAGTTATTAGGATGAACGTCCTGATCACTCGGCGCTTCGTCTTCCCCCTCCTCATCCCTCCGTCATCCGTCTGGCAGCCTTGAAAGCAAGCTCACCTCCCCGCCCCCCACTCATCCAGAGGATGTCAACGTGATGCCAGCAGGATTTTACTGATATTGTCAGACACATACTTTTATGGCAGTGATTTCTGAAAGTGAGTTTTCGAATCTGAATGAAAGGCTAAAAGGAAGTCCTTCGTCCAAAGTAGACATATTTATTTCCAGTGACAGGTGATTGGCAGTGGGTATAAGGTCTGCACACTTCTGAGAAGACATTAAAAAGTCTGTTTGTATTGCGGTAAGGTAGGACCCAGATCTGCAGCACATATATCATTTAGAAGTTTTAAAAGTCAAAAGAGTTGTGTGTGTGTGTGAGAGGGATGGATAAAGAGAGAGAGTACAAAGCGGACGATGAGAGGAGAGGGAGAGGGAGAGGGAGAGGGAGAGGAGAGGGAGAGGGAGAGGAGAGGGAGAGAGGGAGAGGGAGAGGGAGACGGGAGAGGTAGAGGAGAGAGGAGACGAGAGGGAGAGGGAGAGGGAGAGGGACGAGGGAGAGTGGCAGGGAGAGGGAGAGGCGTGAGATGGAGAGGGAGGAGAGGGAGAGGGAGAGGGACGAGGGAGACCGGATGAGGGAGAGGGAGAGGGAGAGGGAGAGGGAGAGGGAGAGGGAGAGGGACGAGAGGGAGAGGGAGAGGGAGAGGGAGAGGGACGAGAGGGAGAGGGAGAGGGAGAGAGCTGAGAGGGAGAGAGAACGAGGAAAGAGAGGAGAGAGAGAGAGCGAGAGAGGACGAGTTCGAGAGGAGAGACTGAGAGAGAGAGAGACGGGAGACGAGAAGAGAGAGAGAGAGGAGAGAGGAGAGAGAGAGAGACTGAGAGATGAGAGAGAGAGAGAGGGAGAGAGAGAGAGAGGAGAGGAGAGAGAGGGAGGAGGAGAGAGAGAGAGAGAGAGAGAGGGTATTGGACCTACCTGCCACCTGTTTGCTCTTGAGGGAGGCCTCTGAGGCCAGTGCATAAGACATGGTAATAATCCTCTCCTGCTGCTGCAAGGCTGAGTTCAGGTTCACCAGCTCTGGCTTTGACGCCGTCACAGGAGGAGCTAGGTTCTGGACGCTGAACACACACACACACACACACACACACACTGTTATTATCATCATAAAAATGCTCTAAAGATTAAACAACCGGAGGAGCTAAGTACACACAAGAGAGGTGTTTGGAGTTAGGTACACACACACACACACACCACACGCTCCCAGTACTGCTCCTGAGGGTGTGGTGCTCTGTACCTGGACTTGGCTAGGATGCTCTTGATTCGCTCCACCTTGCGATGGCGTTCCTCCAACTCCTGAGGGCTCAAGGGCTCCTCAGGCTCCGAGTCGATGTAACGCTCTGGGATACACACCTTCTGAGGTTTGGACAGCTGCACACCACACACACACACACACCACACACACACACACACACACTCGTGATAAGACAGATGGAGATGTCGAGTTTTTGTCCATATCGACTAAAATCATTACAAGAGTGAATAGACTCTGATCTCCACCAACATCCTGATCCCTTGTTTTACTGTGAGGTCCATTGCCCGCTCAGCCTATGAAAAGATGGTTGTGTGGTAGTCGAGTTGTCAGTCGGCCTCTTTTGAAGGTGAGCAGGGCTATTTTGAAGGTCAGTCAGTATGTTTTGAGGCGAGTCGGTCTATTTGAAGGTCAGTCAGTCTTTTTGAAGGTCAGTCAGTATGTTTTGAAGGCGAGTCGGTCTATTTTGAAGGTCAGTCAGTCTATTTTGAAGGTCAGTCAGTCCATGGAGAAGAAGCGACCACGCTGTGATGCAGGAGGGCTGAAGGAGCTGTCCAGTCGGGCTGCTCTCTACCTCTTTGTTGAGGTCCAGATCGTACTCCAGGGGCTCCAGGTCCAGCTCGCGGGTCGGCGTGGTCGCCGAGCGGAAGGTCAGCCACTCGTCCGAGTGGGAGCGCGGTCTCTCCCTGTGTTCGGCCGGTCTCTCCTCCCCCTGGACCGCGCCCCGCGCCTCCTCGCCCTGCACAGCACGCTCCAGCAGCTGCAGGTCAAACTCCTGCTCTCTCCTCCACTGGAGCGCCAGAGGGAAAGAAACACGTCAACCCCAACACCCGCTGCTGCCGAGCAACGGTCACCGACAACACGGATGGTGTGGAGATAGATACGACGCATATACAGTATATTTGTCTTTAAATACAGACTGCATGCCTGGCAATTCAACATTGTTTGGGACTTACTGTTGGCAGAATTAGAGTTTCTGCAAATGTCAAAAGATATATACCATGCTGGACTAGATCAATAGATCCGTGTACTTTCAGTCATGTCCGTTAACATGTGAGAAGTGTCCATATGTTGCATACATGTACACAAATTATTCAACAGACAGATCAAACACGTGATATGCGTGGCATGGCCTTCGACATGGCTTCCCTTTAGCATGTACGGGCAACGCATTCATAAATGAACATGGATGTTGTATCTATGTGCTAGGCAGCATGGAGCGCATCCATCTCGTGTTCCCAGGACGCAGCATGCAGCATGCAGCACCAGTCCATCAGCGCAGTGATTCGGGGAGGAGTGAGGGATGTCGAGGAAGAAAGGAAACAGGTGGATGGTGAGGAGAGGAAAGGAGGATCGGGAGAGGGAAAGAGAGGGGGGGTCCATCTACATTCATTTACATCTACAGTGAGTGTTGCTTCTCCCCAGGCGACATTGTGCTTACTGGACAAAAATAAGGAAACGGCCCACTGCGGGGATACCTCAGATACATATTTATAATACGGAGTATATATATATATATATATATATATAGTACGGAGGAAAAAAAACAACATGGCAAGCATGCATTTATTAGCAACGTGTTTATTTTATACATATTTCTTTGCAAACCTCTACATCAAATAGAGTGGGAAGCCTAGCATCTGGTACTGTATTAGCAGATAAACAGAGCATTATGAACCATATGTTTTTAGTTTGCAGCAGACTGCAGATGTTCTGGAAAAGGGAGCACGTCGACACACGTACACGAGGCTTCCTTTCACATGGTTTACGGCCCCTCTCCTCAAACAGGGAGGGCCAGAGACTAAGCTGCTCCGAGCAGCGGGCCGTCTACGAGCTCCTACGGCGGCGACACCGTCGCGGTGAGCCGTGCCTCATGTCAAACACACTCCAAATCCTTATTTTCAACGTATTTTAGATACATATCGTATATCTGCAAGGGGGTTGTGAGAGGGGATGTTTTACGGAGAAGCACAATGAGGCCTGGTTAGAGACAGATAGAGCGTTAGAGTGGAGTGTAGTAGAGTAGAGACAGGGGTGTGTGTGTGTGCATTAGTAACAGAGGGGTGAAGGAGCCACAGGGGAAACAGTCATACCGCTGCCACCCGCAGACAGAGATGGAGACCAGGGGAGAGGGGAGTGTCAGCTGCAGCACGCGTTGACAGAGGTGTCTCTGCAGAGGTGTCGCCAACGCAGAGGTGAGAGTGCTGGGTGGGGGGGGGAGTATGCTACAGGAGAACTAGCGCACAGCGAGAGATGACAAACGAGTTATTGATACATCCGGATTGGACCAATCTCGGAGGTTATTCGTTGGAGTAGTGAGGTTAATCACAAAAAACCACACGGCTGCGGTGGACTCCATTTAATTAGCGGCAGTCATAGAAACCCTGTGAAGATGTCCTGTCCTCGGCCATAATAGGTGGGTTTGAACCATTGAATTAACTGCGACACTCGGCAGCTTGCTGTCAAGGCCATGTTCAATCAGAAGCTCCTTGTTCTGTGCCCTGTGTGATCTACGGGGAGCATACGGACACACCTGCTCGGTAGGTCGCTCCCTGTCTCTCTTCTCCCACATGCCTCACAGACACCACAGTCTCTCTGCACTCACACACACACCTCTCTCACACCAGCTCTCTGAAACACACACGTTTCTCTCTCTCTCTCTCACACACACATACACACTGTAATGTTGTAAGTAACATGTAAGCCAGATGTAGAACGAATTAGTAACAGCAGGCACTGTTAGAGCAGCATGCGTCAACTCACCATCATGCGGAGAGGTGTGGAGCAGTGTGGGTGGTGTGGGTGTGTGAGTAGGGTGTGGTGAGTCAGTGTGTGTGGGAGTAGTGTGTGTGAGTCGAGTGTGGTGTGGAGTCAGTGTGTGTGTGTGGTGGTGTGTGTGTGTGGTGTGTGAGTCAGGGTGAGTCAGTGTGTGTGTGTGTGTGTGTAGTGTGTTGTGGTGTGTGTGAGTCAGCGTGTGTGTGTGTGACCGCGGCGTCGCTCTAACGTACTGAGCCCAGGTCCGCGGAGAGCGGGCGCGAGGACGAGGAGGCGCGGCCCGTACAGGAGGCGTGGCGGTCGCCCTGGCTCAGGGTGCGCTTGCGCTGGCGGACCAGAGCCTTCTGGTGCCTCTTCATCCTCTCCAGCTGCTCCTCGGCGCTCATCCTCCCCCTCAGCTGAGACTGCACGGGCTCCCCGGAGTACAGGCGCTCCAAGGCACTCTTTGGTCTCTCCTGAGACAGGAGGCGGAGGGAGGGGGGGGAGGGGGATGGGGGAGGGAAAGAGGGAGGCAGAAGGGGAAGGGTGAGAGAGAGGAGAAGGGAGAGAGGGGGGTGGGGGGGGTTGAGAGAGGAAGAAGACAAACCAGGATAGAGAAAGGGGGTAGTGATGGAGGAGAAGGACAGAGACGAATGGTGAGTCAAAGACAGGAGAAACTGGATGAGAATACATTCCTCTGAGTAAACGAACCTTTCAGAAACAGGAGTACACTGTACATGGGAAATTACTGAAGGAGGTTTCAGCCAATGGCATCATCCAAACTCATTTCATGAGCAGGGTGCAGACTTCCTGGCAGCCCTAGACAGGGGTCAGGGGTCAGGTCTGGGTTCCTCACCTTCAGGCCTGAGGCTGCGGAGGCTCCTCTTCTGAGGGTGACGTACGAGGAGATGTTTGTGGACTGGTTTAGCCTCGCAGAGGAGCCAGACGATCCTGAGGTGAATCCAGAAAACACCAGTCCAAACATAGCACCACAGACAGACTGGCTCATCGAGTGGGGTGTCTAAACAACATGTTTTCTGCTCCTCTCCAGTAAACGATGACAACAAGCTGTTTACCCAGATTCTACCGAGGAACAAAGATACGTGTGAAAGTGTCGTGTTGCAACATTGACAAGTGCGCCCACATGTCTGTGTGTCCGTGTGTGTATGGATGTGTGTGTGTGTGTGTGTGTGTAGGTCTAGCACTGTCTCCAGCCCCCTACCTCTGCTCGGTAGTGTCTGGTAGCCCCCGCTGTGAGCCAGCGCAGCCACGCCCATGTGACCTGAGACCGCCCCCACTCCCAGCAGCTCAGGCTCACTGAGGAAGGGCCTCAGCTCCACCTGGAAGCCCAGCACAGGTCAGAGGTCAGACACACACACACAGACATACACACAGACACACACACAAAGATACACACACACTTACAGACACACACACACACACAGCACACACACACACACCTTGTCTCCATTGATGCACTGGCCTATCTCCCTGTCCCTCTTGCGCTCGTCAGACTGTCGTTTGAGGCCTCGGACAGAGGTGTGTCTGATCACGCTGTTCTCTCTGGGCAGGGGGGGCACGGCGGGGGGGGTTCTCCTCAGGACTGTACAGCTGAGGTAGGGGGGGGCCTGGGGGGGACGTCCTCCTCACCCTACACACACACACACAACCAATCAGAACACATGGCATCACACTCACCAGAACACTCAATGGTATATTCCTCATGCATCTACATTGGCAACCCTGTTTCATACACGACACGTGTATACGATATTAAAGCCCTCTGATTCATATATTGAGCGCTGATGCAGGAGTCCATTTCACCAGCCGGCCTCATCGCAGTGACGTGTTCCTAAACTCCTGGAACACTCCCTCTCCCTACACAGTCCCTACAGTGGCGATATGGTGCAGCGCGGCTGTGTCCACCCACCACTCTGGGCCCAGTCCTGGGGAGGGCTGCTATGTGCTGCAGGGCGGCTTGGCTGGGGCTGGAGGTCAGCGTGGGGGTGCTGGGGCTGAGGTGGGGGCTGGAGCTGGGCAGCTGGGATAGTCTCATCTCACCCACAGACGGACTCCCGGACAGGGAAGGCACGGTGGACGAGGACAAGGCTGAAGGCACGAGTTTCCTCTCTGGAGACGTGAGACAGACATGGACATGCTGTACTGTTACTTCACTCATGGAGTAGTTTCATCACTGGCTCGTTGAGCGGGTGTCTAAACAACATGTTTTCTGCTCCTGTTTTCTGTAAACGATGACAACAAGCTGTTTACCCAGATTCTACCGAGGAACAAGATACGTGTGAAAGTGTCGTGTTGCGACATTGATCTGAAGTGCGCCGCGTGTCTGTGTGTCCGTGTGTGTATGTGTTTGGATGTGTGTGTGTGTTTGTTGAGGGGTTAGAGCTTCTGACTGCAGATTTAAGAGGTCTCAGGTTCAAATCCCCTCCCCCTCGTACTGTACGTCACTTGGGATAAAAGCATCCACTAAATTAATTATTTGTGAATGAATACATACTTATTTTATATATATATATCATATATATATATATATATATATATATATATATACAGTATACGTACAATGAATGTGTATACAGTATAGTCTCTTGAGCTAACAGTGGTTACCAACACAAAACTCTGGGTGAAAAGACAGAGTCACCACATATCAGCCTGTCATTCAGTGTGTACACTGGTAACAGTAGCGGCCTACATCATCCATCCCCTGGGAACCCAACGGTGAGCAGTGTCACGCCCCAGATGAGTACCTTGGACAGCGCCCCCGTGCGTGTGGGTAGGAGCAGGCACGGGCCTCCTCTCACCTGGGTTGGTCACGGAGGATATGGTGACCTGGTAGTTGGCTTTACTGGAGCTGAGGCCAGCGATCACATCCTCGATTCGCCACAGTTCTCTCCTCACCTCCGCTTTCTCCTGCTGCTCACACACCACCACACACACACACACACACCACACACACCCCACATAATTGCCAATGGCTCCTTTGAATTTCACACTTTCCCTTGGGGGAGAGGAGCTCGTTCCCACACACGCCCATTCATCTGAGAGCACGACCATGTGTGAACAGTACGGTTCCCCTGGCCATGTGCCTGGCTGTGTGTGTGATTATGTGTGTGTTTGTGTGTACCCCGAGCCTGTGTCTGTGTGTGCCTGCGTCAGTGTGTGTTTGTGTGTGTGTGTGTGTGTGATGGTAGCTGTGTGGTTGTGCTCCTGACCTGAGTGAGACCAGTGCGGTTCATATGAGCCTCCAGAGCTGACCTCAGCCAGTCCACATCTCTCTCCAGCTTGCTGTACTCGTTCCAGGCATTCTCCATCTCCTGCTCAAGTCACACACACACACACACATAAGAAGAAGAAACAACAAATGTACAGTACGCGACGTCGGTCAGTCACGACCACAACAAAACCCATGTCCTCACAGTACCAGGACCGCGACACTACGAACGCCTGCAAGGACCCACAGACCCAGGCAAGGACCCACAGACCCAGGCAAGGACCCACAGACCCAGGCAAGGACCCACAGACCCAGGCAAGGACCCACAGACCCAGGCAAGGACCCACAGACCCAGGCAAGGACCCACAGACCCAGGCAAGGCTCGCTGTGTCGCAGCGTTCAGGGGGGGGATCAGTCTTACCGTGGACACCTGAGAGATCTCAGCCCGGATGTGTACCACGTCCTCCTGCAGCAGCCTCTGCTGGTAGGCGATCTTCTCAGCGTGGGCCGGCTGGTCCTGGTACTGCTCCATCTGCTGGTGAGACACGTCCAGGACGTCCTCCAGCTTGTCCTGGACCAGCACACACACACACACAGGACACACAGAGACACACAGAGACACAGTGCTGTCTGATCGGGAGGCGGAACAGACATCCGTAGCGTGCGTGAGAGGAAAGTGAAGCAGCACACTCTGGCCTAGCCCCCGTGCACACCTTGTCTTCCTTCAGGGTCCGTATCCTGGCCTCCAGCTCCTGCAGGATCTTGTCTTGTTCACACAGTCGACTTAGCTTCACCTAAAGAGGAGACAGGACACGGCACAGGGCTGTGCTCCAGTCAGCAGCACTGAGCTGGGGGCCCTCTGCTCACACAGTGAGATACCCTTTCACACACACACACACACACACACACACACACACACACAGCCTGGCCAGATGAATTGATAGTCTGCAGTGGTCGTCGCCGTTAGTAAATATGTCAATAAGACCCATCTCTGTGAAAAGCCCTCAGGAATCCCATTCATTCGTCTCTTTTGAGATATCAAAAGAGGGCTTCGTACTGTCTGGCTGAGAGCGTACACTGGTAATGCCCATTACCAGCAATCATAATCAAATATCCATATTTTGGTATTCACTTTTCTAAAGGAGAGGGCTTATTGAGAGCGACATATTTGTTTTCCCAGAAATGGGTTATGTGTTTGTGAAAACAACATAAAATTGCCTAAGATGACAGTCTTTCTAACACTGTTTATTCTCTGCTCTATTTATCATTCTGTTCAATTAATAATTAAGCTGTTTCTTATTTCACTGCACTGTATATTGTTGTTTTTAATTGCATAAAATATTCATTGTTCAGACAATTTCACCAGCAAATTCTTATAAATTCTTAAACTGGAACAATGCTAATGATGAAAAGCCAGGACACCCATCTAATTTACCTCCATTCAAATGAAACAAAGGCATGAAAAAAGCCAGATTAGGCTAATCAAACTGAAAAATTGAAGAGCCCAACATCTAAAAGATCCCATGACATGTATTTTTCTCTTTCAAACTTGCAGGCTGGGTTCAAGTCTGTGGTTGTATTTCTCTGGGTGTGTGTCCCTACAGTACGGCACCCCCCTTTCCCTTCCCTCCGCTGCTTGTGTTTACCACAACTACTCCTTCACCGAGCCCTCAGCTGCCTCGCCAGAGTGGGGAGTGTCAGAAGTGGGGAACGATAGATCTTGACTGAGAGAAAAGAGGCGGATAAACTGGGAGTTTATCAGCCTGGTTCAGTGGGGAGAGGGCATACTCACATCAGCATCGCTCTCTGCTATTTTAACAGGTCTTGTAGGCCTGTCTTTTACTGTTTCACGTCCAGTAACCTGAAATGTCCCACAAGCACAAATGCAAACCTTATTTTTCTCGCAAAATAGTTTCAAAGCCGCCTTTCAAAACCCTCAAGAGAAGTAAGCTCTCGTTCGGTAAACAGCAAACAAACAATATCAACAATCAAGCAGCGCGGTGAGATCTTTTCAGGACTGGGTGAATAGGGGAATTACAGCAGCACAACAACATCAAGGCAAACATAATGGTTTAAATACACAAAAACAACTTGGACAGCTAGTCATTCATTGAAGCCAGTGCAACACGAGTGCTTTGAAAGCGGTGCGTACTCGATAATGGGCGAGCGCCATCTGCGTCAGTGTGTCTGGGAGGAGAGAGGAGGACCACAGAGCTTGTCTGGTATTGTGAACCTGAAAAGGTGACCTCCAGGGACAGACGGTAAACCACGTCCCTCACAGCCTCTCCGACAGGCCCCGCCCTGCACCTGCTTCTGAGCAGACGACTGGGCTACCTGGCTGTACGAGCCACATCAGGTACAGTAACCCTGACTGCTACTGTCATTTCAAAATGTGGATTTAATACAGAACTAACGTTAGAAATTCCCATTTGCACAGGGCATGAAGACACCGGTGTTCTGAGAGTGTTTCATCAAAAATGCCCTCAAAATTGGAATTACGTCAAGATGATTCATGTTAATGTTCATCACTATTGACATTTCCCCCCAAAATAGCATCATTGTTGGGATTGAATTTTCGTGCTAAGAAGCCAAGCAGACAGGACAGACCAGGGGAGAGAGTCATCCAGCACAGACCAGGGGAGAGAGTCATCCAGCACAGACCAGGGGAGAGACTGCATGCAGAGGGGTCACTCACACAGGAGTAGGCCTCCCTGGTCCATAACTACAGCAGCAGCCCCAGGGCAACCCAGGGCAACCCAGGGCAACCCAGGGCAACCCAGGGTAACCCAGGGCAACCCAGGGTAACCCAGGGCAACCCAGGGTAACCCAGGGCAACCCAGGGCAACCCAGGGCATCCCAGGCCAGCCTGCGTACGACACAACTGGATGGTATGTAGATCATATGCTAAAGCAGGATCCTTGGTAACAGCCTGAACTTAATACCGAGGTGAACCCTAACCCAAACACGAATCCGTAAACTTTTGTCTAAGTAGTGTTGCTACTACCTCGCTGAGTGGTTAGGGAATCGGGGTATTATTCAGAAGGCTGCCTGTTCGATTCCAGGCCGTGCAAAAAATTGACATTGTGTCCTTGGGCAAGGCACTTCACCCTACTTGTCTTGGGGGGAATGTCCCTGTACTTACTGTGAGTCGCTCTGGATAAGAGCATCTGCTAAATGACTAAATGTAAGTGTACTGTGTTAAGCAACTCAGGCTTTCATTGGCTGGTTCGTCACAAGGATCCCCGGGCATCCCTTCTGTCAGACACACGCTGGCCTGGGATGCTTCTCTGAGGTTAGGGTTCTCTTTGTATGCACACCATCCTTACATTCCAACTGACCCCAAAACACGGAGTGGAGTTTTCTAACACATTGTGTACGTTAATGACCAACGGGTCGATACGTCTGATCTGTTTCAAAACAGGAAATGGGGAGGTGAAACAGGAAATTGATTAAAACCCCCCACTCCAAGAAACAAGCATGTTAGTTAAGGCTGTGGTGTCATACATACAAATCATTTGGGGATCAAAGCCTTTGTGCTTGATGCTGCTGAAGCTAGTAATAAACATGGTACAGACGGGCAGCAGGTCTCTGCCAGTAGCATGTGCTGATGGGAAGTGTAGTTTTAATGTGCTCAACATCGCTTCCCGCCAGAGCACACACACTTCAGACCAGCATTTAGCGCGAATGTACTTGCATTGTAAGCTTTGGCTGTCACATTCGACAATAGTAGACGACATACTGAGATTGATAACAATTGATAACATTTCATATATATATATATATATATTTAACAGTTAACAGTTGTGGGCGTGAAATCTTTCTATCAAACAAGTTGTATGTATTGCAGAGAGGAAGATACAAAAGGTAACGCAGAATGGTTTAGCTCCTGACGCTGAGAGCAAACAGTTTTAGTAGGTTAAAGCACACAAATAGTTCAGAGTTCATAGCTGTCTGCCCTGAGGAGCAGAAAGGGGGAGGGGGAGAGGGTGGGGGAGAGGAAAGCAGGACAGCAGACCAGAGAAGGAGACAGAGGCAGAGGGAAGGAGAGAAGACGAAAGGATTAGATGTCTCAAGGCCCACCTTCAGATCTAGATACTCCAGGTCCTTCTTCAGTTGTATGTAAGTATCGTCAGCCTTTAAAGTGAGGAAGGACGGAGAGACGAATCACAAGACAGGAAGCTGCAAAGGATGCTGGGACATTGAAAGACTCCTCGGGCCTTTGGAACGGCAGGATTCTATACATCTCTACTTCATTCTCATTGTAGATCATTAATAAGGATGTTAGGTTCGATTGATTTGGTTATCCGAATTCAAAACAAAGTGTGAATCATTTAAAAATATATTTTTGGACAGTAGGGTCCGAAAGGAGCATATTGGTTTGCTTTCCAGAGAAAGGGAGGGTGTCCCTTAATCCACAGCGTGGTGTGGGAATATCCACGTCTACATGAATATAAAGAGATGGTATTGTAGCCTTAGCAGTCATGGACACTGAGAGCATATGCCATGGAGCACCTTTGCAGTTTCTCTCGTTGGCAGGTGGCGTGTGCCAACACAACAGGTGGCAGGCCCGGGCACAGAGAGGAGCTACTGAATGTGGGACTGAGGGCTGGCATCGACACTGATCTGTCTCCACTACACAGCAGTGTGGAACGACATCAGGAGAGAGAAACACAGCCCCGTCGATGCCGTTCCCACATTTGCAAAGATGTTAAACAACCCAGGTTGAAGTCAGCGTGACAAGCAGGCGGTGAGCGTCGTCGACGTGCAGCATGCTGTGGGCGTGAGTACTTTGGAGACGCCGTCATCTCGCGGTGCGTTTGACGCGTGGGACAGGACAGCCCCGCGGGGCGCCCGAACCTCGCGAGGCCAGACATTCACACAGTGACCGTAGCGTCATGCCGAAGATGAAGCCAGCACCCATCCACCCACCCTCAAAGAGACAGCACCAACACACTCACACAGGCTAATGGAGGGTGGGGCCTGGGGGACACAGACTGGGGGGGTGGAGGAGGGGGGGTGGGGGGCATGGTCTCCATGATGCAGAGGTGCAGAGCTGTGAGGTGAGGGGGATGAGGGGGGTTGCGGGGGTGGGCCCCAGCGAGGGGGCGCGAGGGTCCCTGACCTGCAGGCTGTGGCCCAGGAGGCTGCTGTACTGGTGGTGCTGCAGGTGAGCCAGCGAGTCGCTGTGCACGTCGGCGGCCATCTTGGCCTGGTGCCTCCTGAGCTGTATGAGCAGCAGGGTGAGCTCCTCCGGCTGCAGCCCCGCCCAGGGGGAGGGGCCAGGGGTCAGAGGTCGACAGTAGGGAGAGAGCAGTTCATCAACTGGCCACTGGGAGGGCAGCACCTGGGGCTTGGGCTCAACAATAGAGCAGGGCCATGTTGAGCAGCCTATCCCATCCGAGATATTAGACGTACCTCAGTACTAAAGCCCGACTAACACGAGAATGTTGATACTATTTTAATATAGCCATCTTTTGTTGGGTATGACATTTCACAAGGTTCCTCCCCCGTGTGACATAACTTAAAAGTTCTGCTGAAAGTAAAGACTGAGGGCAGGTACCGTTTTGCCATGCAGGCTGGGTGCGCTGACAGTGTGTGTGATGTAGCCCATGGTTGGAATTGACCTTCTGTCCATCTGAGCGGTCTGTGGAGACACAAAACAGCATGTTCTTCAGGAGCCCGCATTACATCATATCAAACAGAATGCAGAATGAAGAACAACATTTCTTCCCGGGGTGAAGACAGTCTGTGATGCTGGTAACGTTGCTACCTTGGAAATATTCTCTGCTATGGGCCATTCTGGTAACTCAAGTATCAAACCAAAGTCAAGGCACTCCCTCAGAATCTGTACACACAGCAGATTTTCCTTCTCAGCGACTCCATGTAGTTTATTCCACCTCCTCTTATTTGAAAGTAGGTGGGCCCCCAGTTTAAGTTGCTATAGGGCTCAAAAGGTTTGACGTTTTTGCTTATTGCACAGAATTGCCAGGCCTAGTCTACAACCACAGAACTGTAAAAGGACCCAAACAACAAGAGATTTAATTAACTACACATAAATTATGCCCAACCTGCTTTCTTAAAATAACATTTGTTTGCTAGCAGCAAAGAGAAGCACTGTGAGCCATCCCCTTGGAGAGTCCCCTGCCACTACGTTTTCTGCTGTATAATAGCTTTTTTATTCAAATGTGAGATCAGAAGAAAGAGACGGCCGCTTGCTGATGGTTGAGATCCAGTGGAGATGTTTATAGGGTGCTAAGTAGCCGTGGGCTAACTGCATTAGCCCTTGATAACACACACTTTAATGATTATTCCACGGGGAGCTACAGGGAAACACTCCACAGAAGTACACACTGCAGCCAAAGACACATTATCAGCCTTAAAGATGCTGCATGCACCAAAACAAAGTTCATCTGCTGACTAAATGTAGTTTTCCCACAAACCCGTGCTCTTTCGGATCGGTCCCCCCCCACGTACTCGGTCTCCCCCTCGTTAAAAATATCCATCGTCCTCTCTGGCGGATCGTGATCCGAGGAAAGGCGTGCTGTTTGAGACGTGGTAATTAGTGAGTCGACGGCAGCGATTTGTCCTTGATGACTTGAGGCTGGGTGCTTGGAGGTCCGGGTGCTGGCTGCAGGGGGACATTCTCACATGTGGAGGGTGTGGCTGGGACAGCGCAGGGCGAGGGGGGGAGGGAACGTCTCACACACACACACACACCCTATGTCAGAGCGTGGGGACAGTGTGGTGTGAGGAGGTTGGGAGTTCACACACACACACACAGACACACAGTCCACCACCTGTTGGAGCCAGTATGGGTGTGGGACTGTGTGAGCAGCTCAATATCAAAGTGTGTGTGTGGGGGGGGAAGTTGAAGGCGGACTGCTTCTCAAGCTCAGCTTCCCAAGCTGGGCCCTTCCTCTACTGGTTAACACAGAAAACGACCTTCGAGCCGAGAGGAACTAGATGAATCCACTACAAAGGGGAATGTCCTCAGACAGTGTGAGAATTCATGTTTTCGGGGATGTTCTGAAACTGTGCAACTTTAAGTTTGCCACTGTCCCACGACTAACTCTTTCAGTTATCTCCTCCCGGGGTTGCTTTGAGACTCATGGGGGTTTTCTCACATTTGTCAAAGAGTGATGCGGCAGAATTAAACATATACAGTAGTTAAGATTAACCTCTAAGTTGGACCCACACGTTCCCAAGTGAGAGTGACCTCCAGGATACCTAGGAGACCTGGGGAGCAGACCTACCTGGGGGCAGACCTACCTGGGGGCAGACCTACCTGGGGGCAGACCTACCTGGGGGCAGACCTACCTGGGGGCAAACCTACCTGGGGGCAGACCTACCTGGGGGGCAGACCTACCTGGGGGCAAACCTACCTGGGGGCAGACCTACCTGGGGGCTGACCTACCTGGGGGCAGACCTACCTGGGGGCAGACCTACCTGGGGGCAGACCTACCTGGGGGCAAACCTACCTGGGGGCAGACCTACCTGGGGGCTGACCTACCTGGGGGCAGACCTACCTGGGGGCTGACCTACCTGGGGGCAGACCTACCTGGGGGCAGACCTACCTGGGGGCAGACCTACCTGGGGGCTGACCTACCTGGGGGCAGACCTACCTGGGGGCAGACCTACCTGGGGGCTGACCTACCTGGGGGCAGACCTACCTGGGGGCAGACCTACCTGGGGGCTGACCTACCTGGGGGCTGACCTACCTGGGGGCTGACCTACCTGGGGGCAGACCTACCTGGGGGCAGACCTACCTGTGGGCAGACCTACCTGAGACACCTGTGGGCAGACCTGTCTGGGGGAACTGGAGCCCGTGGAGTCTCCCGGAGCCACCTCATCCAGGGGGCGCACCGTCACCCTGTCCGAGGGGGTGTGGGGCCTCCGGGGGGACAGGGGCTTGAAGGCGGGCCCCGACGGCGGCACCTCACACGGGGAGGGGGGCACGGAGATGGAGCGAGGCATCTCCACGGTGACCCTGAACGAGGCCGTGTCCAGGAAGTCCGGCCCGGCGTAGATGGGCGCCGTGGGGCTGCCGTGGCGGAACTGCTGCCGCTGCTGCCACTCGTACAGCTGCCACACCATGCCCTCCTTGGTGGCCACGCGCTCGTCCGTCGACATGCGGAAGTGGCTGAGGCGGTCGTGGGCGTACTTGTAGTCGCTGGGGAGGTCGCGGGGGGCCGGGGGGGAGCTGGCGGCCGACGGGACGCGGGGGGTCTTTGGCAACGTCTGGTAGGCCTCGGGGCGCTGGCCTTGGGCTGCGGGGGAGGGGTGCGCCTGGGGAGGTTGTACTCTGCTGGAGGGAGGCTGCGAGGATGACAGAGACATGCTATCACTAACTGCTGCCCTACAGTAGAGCCCTTCATTTAGAGCAACACACACTTAGTATCAAAATAATAAGTGATAGTACAGTAGCCTAATGAACAGGTGTTACAATTATTTTAAGTGCCCTCAAACAATAACTTGACCAACAAGTTATCACATTGGCCACTAGGTGGAGGTGTTTCAACATGGAGATTTTCCACCGAGACAGGGTCATGGTGCACGGGACAGAAGGTATAAGGTTGTTTGCACATCCGACAGCAACAACCCTCCCGCCTCAGTGCTGCTTCAACACTCAGAACACACAAACCCAGCGATTCACCTGCTGCAGACGTTGAACCACCTGCAACGTGCGCTGCAACACCAGCTCTACGTTAACCTAGTTGGGTCTGATTATATGGTCAATCCCTAGCCCTTTCTGGTGGGTAACCATCTTTACAGTTGCAAACTAGGTGTGATGAATGGGATGCCTGGTCTGGGTTAGGTCAGGTGTGTGATGGTTGGGGATGCCTGGTCTGGGTTAGGTCAGGTGTGTGATGGTTGGGATGCCTGGTCTGGGTTAGGTCAGGTGTGTGATGGTTGGGATGCCTGGTCTGGGTTAGGTCAGGTGTGTGATGGTTGGGGTGCCTGGTCTGGGTTAGGTCAGGTGTGTGATGGTTGAGGGCAGATGGTCAGACTGACCTCTTGGGGTCTTTCTTCTGGACGTGGACCCAGTGCTCCACCTGAGCCAGGGCCGTCTTCCTCTGCACCTGCTTCTCTGTGTCCGTCCGCGGGACAAAGCCCCTCTTATACACCACGTTCCCGTTCTTCTCCGGGGGAGGGGCGGCCTGGCCTGGGAGGAGGCTGGCCGCTCCTGTGGGAGGGGCCGGGGGCGGAGTCTGGAGACAGCCCGTCCCCCTGGGCCTCCGTGGGCCTCCCCGAGCTGTCCAGGGTGTACTTCTCTTCCTGCCTGTGGGCCAATCGGATGGCATCGTCCGGAGGCTCCTCTCGGTCTGGTTTATGGAAGCTCTCCAGCTGGGAGGAGCTCTTGTTGATGTTGTTGACGTGATTGGTCTGGGGGACTGCCTGCTGTATGGTCTTTTCTGGTCTCTCTACCTCCCTGTGGAGAGAGGGATGGAGGTACAAAAAGGGTGAAGGAGGGAGAGACAGAAGGGAGCTAGGTCATGAAGGATGCCTGAACACAACAGCAATACATCACAGCCTTCATGTCAAACTGCAAACTTCAATAGTCAATATTCCACTTCATAGACATGACTTCATAGGATCAGAGGAGAAACAGTGGGAGAAAATGAGCTGTATATTGTGCAAAATCCGAAAACTATACAGACTGTGTGTGTGTGTGCGTGTATGTACAGTACCAGTCAAAAGTTTGGAGGCATTTTCCATGTGTCCAAACTTTTGACTGGTACTGTACACACACACACAAACACACACACACAGATACACATCAGATCAAACAGGGATATCACACACACACACACACACACACAGATACACATACAGATACACGCACACACACAGATACACATACAGATACACGTGCACAAACACACAAACAAAACACAGGTTGGCAAAGTATCACGTTGTTCACATCACGTACAGTACCAGTCAAAGGTTTGGACACACCTTCCCATTCCATGTGTCCAAACGTTTTGACTGGTACTGTATATATGTACATATACAGACTGTTCTAAGGCCCATAGAAGAGAGAACATCTTCAATGTGGCTTTTAAATAAACACTCTTACTGATCCGTTGGTGTGTATTCTAGTTGCTTGCATTTGTCTACAGGCCTGGTATTATCGCTATCATATCTGTATGTTTGGTGTTCTGTCCCTCCTCTATTTCATTCTATAGATGACGTCAGCGAGACAGAACTAATATCACAGACGGTTGGTCAGGAAGGCTCAGTCGCCTTGAGTGGTGAAGTGTGAAGTACTAAAGTAGTGCCTCTTGTGCCAACTATTCTCCTTGCTCAGGATACAAGACGATGACATATGTTGGTGATGTTGAAACAGGCGGATTACGAATCACCGAGCCTGGGATAACAAGACACTTTAATTAACCTGGAGTTAACTCTGAATGCAATTCCCCCCCTGACTGATAGTCAAACCTACAAACAGGCCGACTCATCAGAGTCTGTGTAGGGAGGGGTTAGGATGTGTTGGGTATGTTTCAGTGACTTTCTCTCCTCCATATTTTCATATTCTCAGAGTGGAAGCGAGTGCGTCGCTTGGCAGAGGAGGCACGCCGAGTCCCCGGTGAATAGAGATGACAGCCATTTTGTTTTAAACAAATAGCTGAGGGCTAGCCGATCCATCCAGCAGAGCGTTTTGAACAGCTCGGAAGACGGGACGCATAATTCATCGGAGTGCTTCGTGGGACGGTCTCTGCTGGGGAGTAATTCATGCGATTCATCATTCCAACGCTAATCGGACCAAAATGAAAAAAAACTCCCTATAAATAAGCGTGTGTGTATTCTAGTAATGATGTGCTCCTCTGCGGACAACACCCTATTCAGAGGAAAGACTTTGAGCACACATGCTGCGTGCGATATTCGATATCAGATCAAATAAACATGTTTATCCTTCAAGACTTCATCTGACTTTAAATAGCTCTATTAAACACCTCTCAGTAGCTTCCTAAAGTTCTAAGAAGCTGTAGTGATGACGCAACCACTGAAACAGTGAGAAGATAAGGACAATGTCGAAGATGTCAAATCCAGATTTACAGTATTCCATGGGCACTACGCTACTTTTCCCACTAGATGGCGTAGTCTCACAGCGCAATAAGACCACAGTGCCAGAGAACTATGCTCTGTACCGGCGCTGTATGGAAGGCTGAGCTTGCAGTGGGAGTGACCGTATTCTGTCTCATGTTCTGTGTTCTGTCTGGCGTAGAGTGTCTACTGGCCCCGGCTCAGCAGGCAGAAGGCTGGAGCAGCGCTCATCCATACAGGTGCCAGCTGCACGCCTCCCAGCCCCCCAGAACAGGCTCCTGAGCCCAGGCAGGCTGACCGGGGCAGGCCCCTCTGTGTACCACCGAGTCCAGGCTTGGCAAAGCAAAGCGTGTTCGGTAAGTAACACTCCGAAAGCAACTCCCAGAGCTACTCAGCCCATGTTTGAACAGGTGTGCGTAGAAATCTGAGGAGCAGAGAAGACGATGGCCCCCGCAGCTATTCCTAGTTTAAGTCCACTTAATTCACGAGGAACGCCTCAGGAAAGCACACAGCTAACCGTGGAGCTCTCCGAGCACTGCAGTGGAGAACTGAGGGGGAACGTGGGGGGGAGGTGTTGACTAGGGAACGGTGGATTTGGACAATGAAGACGGATGATTGGCCAGGCTGACCTTTTGACGGCGTTACTCTGCATGAGCGCGGCCTGGTTCATGGCTCGGATCCAGCCGTTCATGTCCTCCTGCGTGTCGGCGCTGAAGTAGTACGTCCGCATCCCGCCGTGCTCCGCCTGCGAGCCAATCACAGAGTTCTTGTTGTAAATGTAGGAGCGCATCCCTGTGTGGCTCGCCTGGGAGAGGGAGAGAGAGAGAGAGAGAGAGAGAGAGAGATAGAGAGAGAGAGAGAGAGAGAGAGAGAGAGAGAGAGAGAGAGAGAGAGAGAGAGAGAGACCGGATTGGTTGGAGGGTTGGGTTCAGCGTTATGACAGCCACAAGAAAATGTAAATGAAAAACAAACAGCAACTGGGCATGTTAGCTCAAACAACAGCACCAACATGTCTCTTCACCTACAGGAAGAAGCCCTACTGTAGCAGTGATGTAGTAGTGGATGGTAAAACAAAATGAGATCCATGTTTCTCCGGATGCTTGTTAGTGGCACTAAGCAAAAACAGTTGTGTAAGATCAAGCTTTTCATGCAACAGGCTGAATACGGTAGTATGGCTTTGAGGGCTAAGATTAGACAAGGAGATTTAAAGATTCGGTAAAAACAGTAACTTCAATTTCCTGTCAGCATTCCTGACTAGCCATGGTAAATGACATTCAGACGGGCTTTGAGTCTTGGAAAAAAAAACGCTTTACAATGCAGGTAAAGACAAATAACTTTTAACATACGGCTCCATACATACATTATACAAACACAGACAGAAAGATAGAGAGATAGAAAACAAGAGACAGAGAGAGACAAACAAAAAGCCATAACTAGAAGAAATGAACAGTACATCACTTCCCTCAGCCTGTGTCTTACTTTGTTAGCTGCCATATATCCTTTAGTTGTTATTGAGGTCTTGGAAAGCGTGTTCTAATGGGCTTCACCTCACCTCCTGGTCCGGTAGTCAAATCTGCACCCCCAACACCAACCCCCAGCCCTGACTGCCACCACAAGGCTAATCCCCCCCCCCTCCCACCCCCGTCCCCGGCCCTGGCCTTGTGGGGGGGCACCCTCGTAACAGACTACCAATTGCCCAACGACCCGATGACTATGCAGCTCAGCAGTTTCTAAAGAGTTCCAAACCCGACTGCTATACTGCTTAGTCTTGAAGCTAGCCAACTCCACAACACCAAGCCTAACTCCCAGTCCACTGTCCGACCCTCTGCCTTTCCTTAACACCCCACTGCCCACCACAGCAGATGATTTCCCACTGCCTAGCTACCCACGGCCTTGTGTTGTTATAGTATCTGGAAGTGTACTAGTCCTCCAGAGTTGCGTTCTCTCGTCAAGTTCACCCTTCAGCGCCTCCTCAAATAAACCTGCCCTTGACCATGAACTGAGTCTGTCGTCCGTTTATCCTTCCCTTATCCCCGATACCAACAACCACCCACACTGAACGGGTGAATGATCTGTCTCTACCAACGGTTGATTGTTTTGCGATGCTACTGGTCGTACCGGACTCTGTCTGTCTGGGTGAGATCTACAGTAATGATCTAACTGGGTGAAGCTGATGACAAAGCGTGTTTTGATTGCAGAGTCCTGGATTATGCCGCACGCTGGCCGGACAGGGATCTCTACTGAAGTGCTGAATGGACAGGCTGGCAGCACACAACACCGTGCTGGAGCAGGCGGCTCCAAGTCAGCGCCAACAGCAACCCAGGACAGCTCCGCAACCCACCAGCAGCGGAATGGCTACACATCGGCTGTCAAACAGGTCTCGTACCTAAAAGGAAAGGCTGTTTTTGGCTTGTTTACTCAGCGCAGTCGAGTGGGGCGTGTACTCTCTCTCCCATAGGGAAGTCTAGTCTTAATCTCCTGTGAGGTGCTTAACCTATCTGGCTCCCCTGCACTCCTCTCCAGTTAAACAACCTCTGTGTGTGTGGAACAGTGCTTCCATACGCTGATACCCGGCAGGGAACAGTGCAGATAAACAACACTTCTAGAGGTTTATTCAGAGTGCAGTGGAACGTTGACAACAGTTCTGGTTATCAACAAAAAAAAACAGCTGTAAAAACTCAACAGTCTCAGGTCATTCAGATACAAACAGACGGGATTCTTGTTGTGAACAGTAAGACAATGAGGACGATGAACCCTATAGAATGATGGGAGGTGGAGGCTGAGAGTGCGTGGAGGCTGAGAGGACGAGGGTCTGGTTTGTGAGACCCCCCACTGTCCCACAGCTTCCACGGTGACAACAACATCCTGGGGACTGACATGAGGCGGGCGAGGGACCAATACCGGTGCTGCGAAAGAAAGAGTCTCCCCGTCATCTTTATTCAACAGCCTATAAGGCTTTGACTGGGACGTCCAATCATTTAAACTCAGAAGTGCTCAGAGGGACTCGCGTCAGTCTCCTCCAGCCAATGAGCACTCGGTATGTCAATTAAACAGACACGTGATCGCACCTCAGCACTGGTATTGTGCATCCCTGATTGGAGCAGCAGAGTCATGCAGGGGTGCAAGACAGATGACCATGACGACGCAGGAGGGAGATGAATGCTGCTGCATCCTTCCTAATTTGATGTCAGATGAGACATGAAGTGGCAGAAAGCGAGTGACTCACGGATGAGGTGGGCTCAAATACCTATTCATGCAAGGCGGGGAGGCGGAGCCTGTGTGTTTGAGAACGCCCTCCCGGGGAGAAAAGGTGCTCGCTCCGCCAGCACACGCACCCGGTCGCCGCGGGAGGGAATCGACCAATAGGAAACCAGAGAGACATAGTGAGATGAGCAAACAGAGAAGTACCTGAAAGTCAATGTGGACTCTCAGAGATGCACTGTGTTCAATAGGTCCACACAGCCTGCCTTGACAAGTCCATAACCAGACTGAGTCCTCAATTCTAAACTCAGAGATTTGGCATTTGTTTAACAGTGACATTTTGCTGCAGCAAAAGCAGCAAGCTCCGAGGAAGCAGAATATGTACAATGGAAACTCGAGAAACACAACCCTGCTGCAGTGCAGACCAGTAGAAACACCACAACACTGCTGCAGTGCAGACCAGTAGAAACACCACAACACTGCTGCAGTGCAGACCAGTAGAAACACCACAACACTGCTGCAGTGCAGACCAGTAGAAACACCACAACACAGCTGCAGTGCAGACCAGCAGAAACACCACAACACTGCTGCAGTGCAGACCAGCAGAAACACCACAACACTGCTGCAGTGCAGACCAGTAGAAACACCACGACACCACAGTCAGGGAAGGGAGGCTGAGGGGGAAGTTGGAGTAAAGGAGGGCTGTGGGGGCCTCATACATGATGTCATAGGGCAGCGGGCCTTTCTGATGGGCTCTTCATGATGAGAGAGAGCACGTCTGAATCCACTGATTTAAACAGGGCTCTACCACAGGAGGCACATCGACCTCTCTAAACAACAAGCAGCTTACACAAATAATGCAGATGTAGCAGTAACAAAGACTCAACATGTACAGTAGTTGGTGGATACATTTAGCCCTTTCATTGAACTTTGCCTAAACAGGCATCTGCTAATGACATAGGCAGGTATATTCTATCATTCTTCCCAGAGTTATATATATAGAGATAGAGAGAAAGAGAGAGAGAGAGAGAGAGAGAGAGAGAGGAGAGAGAGAGAGAGAGAGAGAGAGAGAGAGAGAGAGAGAGAGAGAGAGAGAGAAGAGAGAGAGAGAGAATGAACGAGAGAGCTGTGGTGATGAGGGACCTCTTAAATAAAAGGTGGATAATTAGCCAGGCAGTATTGAACCCTGGAAGCTCTTGCCCAACGGTAATATAGCGCCTAGTACACTGTACTCCCAAGACAGGATAAAGAGCTCGAGAAAAGAGGTTGGATGTATAATTAATATGCCTCTCGGCACTATCGTCATACAAACTTCATTGTATGTAACGTGAGCTTGGGAATGCAGAAAAAGAATGTCTTACAGTACAACACGTACACACACACACACGCATGTACGCATACACTCACAGGAGGAACACACACAACCAGCACAAAGAAAAATGAAAGGATTGCCGCAGAATGCCCTCCAGTGAGAGCGTCAAGCGTTCACGCTGTATTGTTCTTCATAAAGCCTCCTGTGCTCTTGTTCGGCGAGAGATGGATGTGTAAATACCCTCGCTCTAACCCCGAGGACTTGAACACTCCCAGCCTCCGTCAAACACAACAGACAACCCAGCCTTCTGCTTCACCACAAACTACTTTTGAAGAGAGACGAGCAACAATTACCAACGTCTTTCTGTCTTTGTGACTAGCTAATGGTACATCAGGACCGATGGTTTCCCGCCGGGCTAGTCTGCTATGGGATTCATCTGAGATCAAACAGCAGCAGACCCTCTGATAGGCTGGTTCGTCTCTGGGTGCAGACAGACAAGGATACTCCGGGGTGGGGTCAATGAAAGGGGAGCAGAGTGTGGACAGGACCGGGCGACTGAGGCCGGGGCCACTGAGATGACGATGGGGGAGGGGTTAGGGGACGAGGTATCCCCACAGCACCGATGGTGAGACTAGAAGCCGGATGATGGACAGGGAGGAGGCGGGGCAACATCCAGAGGAATCCAGACACATCGAGTCATCACGCCGACACAATAAACAGACATGCCACAGGTGAAGTGATGACTTTCTCCACTGTGATGACATCACTGTAGACTAGAGTTACACTGAGCCTGCACAAGTCTGGACGGTCAAGACGGCCATGCTGAAGCAGCAAACTATGCCAAGGCAGACAAAAGTGGTTTGGGGCAGTGTGTGTGTGTGTGTGTGTGTGTGTGGTGTGTGTGTGTGTGTGGGTGTGTGTGTGTGGTGGGGGGGGGGTAGGTCTTACCTTGAAGGCGTACTTGCGGCTGATGTGGTCGTCGGGTTCGACAGGGGCAATTACATAGCTAGGCATGGGAATACTGCCCAACACCGTCTCCTCTCGACTGTCTGTCTCACACACACACCACACACACACGCACACACCGTTATTATCATCATAAAATCCTCACAAAACACCAGATTTACCTTTATGGGCTGCAATAGATGCTGGCCATCCCATGAAACCCACATAAACAGCAGGTCATAGAGTCTTGATCAGAGCAGGGTTCTGGGGGCTGCAGGGAGGGTGGGAGGGGGGGAGGGAGGGGGAGGGTGGGAGGGAGGGGGAGGGAGGGTGGGAGGGCTGGTGTAATTGCTGAGACATAATTCAAGGATGATTCAAGGAGAGGCTCCCTATGAGGTGGCAGCCGACTTATCTGGCTCTTCAGTATGATAAATGGAGAGGTGGTGGGAACGGCTGCCCTGGCAACAACACCATAGATTACATCCCATAATGACACTTTAAGATCATATAGGAGGGAATAATAGAATTCTCTATCTCTGTTAACGGAGAGCAGAGCACACACGAGAAAGAGAGAGAGAGGTCTGAGAAAAGAGATAGGTCTCTAAACGACTACTGGATATAAAGAGAGACAGACTGGGAGACAGAAATAGAGGAAGAGAGAGAAAGACAGGACATTGGGAAAGAGACAAAGAATTGCCCGTGGCGAAACCTTGTCTAATTACAGGGCTGATTGAGAGGTCTAGCTCAAGCACCAGGAGACGGCAGAATTTGCATCGAGAGCCTGATCTCATAACCCAATCAATTCACCTTGCGACTATTTGAATTAATCCTAATGACTGTGCCTCCCCAGTTCACACACTGTGTGTTTGGTTGGTGGTGTATGTGTGTGTGTGTCACTCACCTTTGTAATAAAACAAGCAGAAGTCAGACAACACGAACCATTTGCGTTTCCACAGTCTCATTCCTGAGCTGTCCTGCAGGAGCAAAACACAACCGCATTTAAATACCCACTCCCTCACAGCCACTTTACACTTTCATTCATATTTAAATGAAACTCTTAACTGCAAATCTTCTCTTATACACCAAGAACCAGAGGGAAAACACATTAAAACAGACCTAATGCGTATTACAGAATATGATAATTAAATGCCTTCTCTGCATTAGTGTTTCCTTTTATGTAGCTGCTATAAGGGTGCTGCCTACTGTTCTACACGAAACACATCACTAGGTCAAAACACTCATCACGACCCAGAGTGGACGACGTGGGACTCTGCCAAGGCCTCCCTCCATCCCAGTCTCCCTCTCTCTCCCCCTCTCTCTCTCTCTCTCTCTCTCCCTCTCTCTCTCTCTCTCTCCATCCTTATGCCCCCTATCTCCATCCACGGGGGAGCTATGCCCACACGCCTAGGGGGGGGGCATCAGTCAACATGAGCTAATGGTGCGGCGTGGTCCTCTAATAATTCAGGATAAATGGAGCCATCTCTCAGGCCCAGCGCCCCAGCCATGCAGCGCCCCAGCCATGCAGCGGGCGTCTGGGGAGCTGTGTGGCCCAGGCTGCCCATGATGAGTGTCATCTGCCTGCTCAGCCAGGCACGGCACGCAAGGTCGCGCACGGCCATCTTTGAAGCTGTGCTGTACACACACACACGCGCACACACTCATCAGTCTCTGGCTGTGGGCTACTTGCATTATGTCACACTCTACTGTACAAACACTAAGGACTCACAGATGTGGACGTTAGTGGCATCTCTAAGACTGTACTGTACAGACACTAAGGAACATTACACACATACACACGTCACGGACGCAATATAACCACTGTTCTGTACTGAGGGACATGTATAGTTTAGTAGGTATATAGTACAGTGGGTGTATAGTTCAGAAGGTGTATAGTTTACTAGGCTTACAGTTTAGTAGGTATATAGTATAGTGGGTGTATAGTTGAGAAGTGTGTATAGTTAGTAGGCTTACAGTTTAGTAGGTATATAGTATAGTAGGTGGGACAGCTGTGGTTCCGGAGGGGACCAGAGGGTTGGTGGTCAGATCCCTGGCCCGTCCTGTCCACGTGTCTAAGTGTCCTCGAGCGAGACACTAGACCCCAAGTCGTATGACGGGCAGCCAGCGCCATCGATGGCAGCTCTACCGCCATCAGAGGTGAGTGTGTGTGTGTGTGTGTGTGTGTGTGAATGAGTTACCCCAACCTCAATGTGATTGGAATCTACAGGTTATCAGCAAGCAGAGCGCCACTGTGACGCGATGGCAGCAGCTCAGACGAGGGGGCTCACCTGCTTGTAGAGCCATCCCCGGACCACCACCGGGATGTTGGGGTTCCTCTTGATGGCCTGCTCCCTCTTCCCGAAGCTGTGCACCTTGCCCGCGCCCCGGGGGCCATGTGCCTGGAGCCACACACACAGGTCGTTACAAGCACGCTCTTCCTTAGCATGCTGCTGCTTCACAAACAACATCTGCTCTGGGCTCCCCCCAGGGGCCCCTGCTGAGGAGAAGTGAGGGGGAACGGGCGGAGACAACACCTGCATGCCCACGGTTAGGTCGGATTTAGAGTTGTCCAAACAAAACACGATTGCATAGGTAAAGAGGGTAAGTGTAAACGCTGTAATGCCATCCAATGCACAGGTGAATTGACTTCCTTATGGCTCGGTTCAAAGGCGTTAAGGTCACATGACAGATTGGGATACAGAGACTTTCACATTATTGATGGTCCCTTTTTTCCAAAAAGTAATGACTGGACCAGGTATATCTGCTCTAAGTCTGAACTCATCAACTCATCCCAACCTGTCACTCCATCTGCCAGGCCCAGGGGGGAACTGAGAACGCTGTTCTAGAGTTTTGACTAACTAGGAAGATGTCAGAAGGAGTGAGTGAGGCACGCCAAATCGATGTATAATGAATAGTGAATAGCCTCTCGGCACTATCGCCATACAAATTCCATTGTGTATAACGTGAGCGTGGGAATGCAGAAAAATATGTCTTAGGCAGCCGCTGCATCCTAGCAACCGTTCAACAGGATTCATCAGGGGTCACATGATGTCACTTCCCCTTTGCAGGTAAAAAGTGAGCGAAACCGAAACAATCTAAGGCATAGAAATAGATGGATAAACAGATATGTCATTGATTCATTCCCTATGGAAACTTGCAGAAACTAACTGCAGCGAGACTCACTACACGCAAATACAGACAATAAACCCGATAACCAAGCTCAAATCTAACCTTCAAAATGATTTCCAATTAACGTCCCCATTATACTGTCCTGGAGATGTCTAAATTAATTCATATCTGATGTCCACTGCTCCTGTACCTTGTGCTTTCTGTTTAAAAGAGCACCGAATGGAACCAGGTAACACAAGCTAAAGCAATTATACTGCTTTCACATGAGTTGGCACCGAGGATGAGTAAGTGTTTTTCAATCATGTAGCGTGTGCCTCTCTGCATGAAATAGCTGTCACCTCTGCTAGCAGCCCACACCTTCAAGTGAAAAATGATGAAGTGTTCTGAAAGAGTGCTCGTAAGCAGCTGGTAAGAGCTGGCTCCTATCAGGGATTCTGGACCTGGACGGGTGTTCTGAGTCACCGTCGCCGTGACGACCTGGGCCCTAACATGTCTGGAGAGGGCAGACAGGGAGATGGACGAAAGTACTGCATGTTAGAATCAGAATCAGAATCAGAAAGGGATTTATTGGCCATGAAAGTTTGCACAGACAAGGAATTTGCTTTGGCAGGAAGGTGCCTACAATAAACATATAGTAACCTTAAATTTCAATATGTGGACTATCTATACTAAATATCTATACTATATATCTATACTATCTATACTAGTGGGGTTGAAACGACGCGTGCTGTTGTTTATGAATGCAAAGGGCTGCTGTTAGGTGTAGTGTGGCTCTGCGGTGGGAGAGGCCTGATGGTGTAGGGAGGTGGGTGTTGGGTGGGAAGGCCTGATGGTGTAGGGAGGTGGGTGTTGGGTGGGAAGGCCTGGTGGTGTAGGGAGGTGGGGGTTGGGTGGGAAGGCCTGATGGTGTAGGGAGGTGGGTGTTGGGTGGGAAGGCCTGGTGGTGTAGGGAGGTGGGTGTTGGGTGGGAAGGCCTGGTGGTGTAGGGAGGTGGGTGTTGGGTGGGAAGGCCTGATGGTGTAGGGAGGTGGGTGTTGGGTGGGAAGGCCTGATGGTGTAGGGAGGTGGGTGTTGGGTGGGAAGGCCTGGTGGTGTAGGGAGGTGGGTGTTGGGTGGGAAGGCGGCGGCAGTGGTGGTGGTGACAGGGGATTGGCTGCTGTTGATGGCGTTTCCATTTTGCTCCCGCCAGACTTGATTTATTTATATGGGACTGATCATTTGATGCTGATCGTGGACTGTCGGTCAGACTATCAGACAGTGTGTTTGTGTGTGGTTGGCTGGCTGGCTGGCTGGCTGGCTGGCTGGCTAGCTGGCTGGCTGGATGGATGACCCGTGTTTTTCCAAGGCACAGAGCAGAACACAGCAGATAAGGCGAGGCAGCGAAGCAGAACAGCACTTTCAATCCTCAAAGCAGTCTACTGCAAATATGAAGGAGACAAGTGCATCTTCTACCCCCATAGTGTTAGTCACACCTGAGGTTCTAGAACCTCCCATTATTTCAACCACCTTCTAGCAGTGGTCGACCAGTCTATCAACATGTAGAGTGTGACGGATGCAAACGCTGCACCTAAGTCCAACCAACCGCTGAGGTCTTTAATTGAGTTTCCTTAGGGCGTAAAAAATCACTATCCATTTACACGGTCCAGCCATTCATCTAAATGAGAGACTGTTCACAGGCAGATTTAACCAATTTGGCCAGTGTAGGTATAAGGAGGCCCCAATGAAGCCTTAAGAATACAATATCAATGTTGGTGCTTTACAGCCCAAACATGGGGCCCAATTACTGTACAAACAAATGATGCAACACGAGAGAGACGTCCGCTCACCTTAGACGCTGAGATGGTGTCCACTACCGTTGAGGTCACAGCCATGGAGGACTCGCTGACCATGCTAGGGGGTCTCTGATTGGCCGGTGGCTTGGACATGCGTGATTCTAACCTGCGAGGAAGAAATCAAGTTGTGTCATGAAGTCGAGCAGTGTTAGAACAATCCAGAAGAGTCCAACCCACAACCACACACACACACAGAACAGTGCAGCCGGTGGAACTCTTGGCAAGACTTTACTGACGGGAGGATATGACAACGTCCTGCCACTGCTATGGTCCCTGTGACAGCCAATGGCTGTGCAGGCCCTCATGGAGCACTTACCCTGAGGCTGGTATGTCTTGTTTCATAAGAGGACAGGGCATGACAAAGACTTGCTCCTAATTCAGGCAAACACCCATTCAAAGAGCGAAAGAGAAGACCGCCTGTTAGACCGCCCCATGATATCCACTTACCTCCCACTTTCACTCTCACTTAGAACCTTACACCAACACCGGACTCCCACCCCCCCCCACACACACACACACACACGCTGGTTGTTCCAAGAGGATCTCTTCCCTCAGGGTGTGTTCCGACCTCTAGACAGCAGCACCATACTGTAACAGTCCCATCAGGCACACAACACACGCCGCACACACTCCTCTGAGAGCACTCAGGCCTTTCCACACTACACCTCGCACTTCCTCATGACATCAGCACATTGTTGTTATGGAACCAGGAAAGCCACTGTGGAGGGTGGGCCGTGGGCGGGGGGATACGATGTGTTCCAGCTCACTGACACCGATCCCCAATCAAACGGCAGCCTGTTCTGTAATAAAGGTCCTTTCATCTGGACCACACTTTCCTCGTGCCTGGCGCTAAGTACCCGGTAAGGACATTCCATTCCAGTTCAAGAGCAGCAAGGTGGCTTCACTCTCCCTCCGCCCACCCCCTCTCTCCTCTCTCCTGCCTCCCACCTCCCCCACAGGAGAAGCAGGGATCTAAGGTGGTGCTGTAATGGAGGATGGACCAGCCAGCAGCTGCAGGTCAGAGTCACACTGCTCTGGGCTCCAGTCTACTGGGTGCTGGGAATGGTGACTCCTGGGAGGGATAGAGAGAGATGAGAGAAGGAAAGAGAGGATAAAGAGGAGAAATATCAGAAAGAGAGAGAGACAGAGAGAGAGAGAGAGACAGACAGAGAGAGAGAGAGAAAGAGAGAGAGAGAAAGAGAGAGAGAGAAACGAGAGAGAGAGAAGGAAAGAGAAGATAAAGAGGAGAAAGATCAGAAACGAGAGAAAGAGACAGAGACAGAGACAGAGACACGAGAGAGAGAGAGAGAGAGAGAGAGAGAGAGAGAGAGAGAGAGAGAGATGAGAGAGAGAGAGAGAGAGAGAGAGAGCTATGGTGATGAGGGACCTCTTAAAGAGAGAGAGAAGGTTAAACCCAGGTCTTAGTGAAGCCTGTTTGGCCCGAGGCCTTCTCTAATGAAGTTCAGAAGAATGGAGGAGGGACCCGGGACAGGGTTGTCTCCCCAGCCCTGCTATGTGGGAAATGAGCTGCTTATTAAATGAACCATTCAGCCATATCATCCATACCGGGAGACATAGGCTGGCAAATAATGAGTTTAATCACAACTGAAAAGCAGCGGGGCACGGCAGGGCTCCTCCCTAATCCCTCCCCCTGATCTGAGACTTGTCCGTCTCCCAGTCAATGAAACCACAACACAGTCACACCCACAAGTAGACACACAGACACTTCCACACTGTCGACGCTCTGATCCTATAACCATAAATAAGGATCTGACTGAATAAGAATAGAATGACTGAACGCTGAATAGAATGACTGAACTGAAGAATGACTAAACGCTCTGAGAGACACGGGTGCCTGGGAGAAGCCAAGTACAAATGAAAAGGCGTGTGCGTGTTTGGTGTCATAGTAAAGGGTTCTCTCTTACCATCCGTTATCGAAAGTCAACGGCAACAGTCGTCTCCGAAGTTGATTTATATGGGTGTGCTGACACGACACACTGTTGATGATGTCACCATGGCAACTCGGAGCAGTGTGTGCGTGTGATATATGAATGGTGAGGAGGTTGTGTGAGACGGGTGCTTTATCTGGAGCCCGTGTGGATCTACTCGTGCCCAGACACACACACTCTCACACACTCACACTCACACTCACACACACTCTCACACACTCACACACTCTCACCCTGCACACACCACAGCCCTGACACTCACGATGACTCAGGGGCCCTTGTTACAGTCTGCACTGACTGTACAAGCTACAGGAACACTGAACACCTTTCAATGACAACAAGCATCCCTTCCTAGTGAGACACAGGAGACACCAGCAGACACACCGCATCCCCCTAGAAATCCCTGCAGGCTGCGGGGGGTTATTGTTCGGAACAGTCAGTCCGGAACTCTCCGGGCTGGATAAGAACCCTGCTGGAATCTGAGGTTCTGCAGCTGAACTGAAGCAGGCTGGGAGACTGGGCGTGATGGGATAGAGCAGGACATGTATGTTACTGCGTCTTTATATTCCGTTTTTGGAGTAAAAGAGTATATTTCTATAAATGGGATAACGACTCTAGTTCCTCCGCCACCCATGATAGTAAGTATGAGTCCAAGCCAGAGAACATGAGGACAGTGGCTGAAAGCATGCCTGCCATAGCAGCTGAAGCAAGATCAAATACATGATGGAATATGGATGGATCAGAATGGATCACATGGATGGTAGATGTTATGTATGTGTTAGGGTTATGGGCAGTACTTTGTCACTGGTAGTACGTACTAACAGGTGAGTGCTTGGTTCAGCAGTGGGAGGGGTAGGGAGATACGACAGGCTGGAGGATCAGTCTGTAGCTGTCTCACTGTCGGGCCTGTAAGTCAAACTGACAACAGCAGAAGGACACTGATGGAATAGGAACTCTTAGAATGACACTCGTTAACCACGATGAGCTGATGAAATCAGTTAAGAATGTACAGGGGGTGGAGCCAGAAGTGATGTGGAAATGAAATCCTCTGAGTGTGTGCGTGTGTGCATGTGTGCGTTTGTGTGGTGCTTCACCCAAGGCCTCAAAGACCCAGACAGCCATGAAAGTGCCGCCAACACACAGTCACACAGGCACATCCATTCACATATGCTTTGATATCAGTCCCAGCACAGCAGCCAGCCCTTGATATCAGCTCGAGACTATCTCTGAGACACGCACACCACACGAGGTGAGCTGGGACTCGAGACTATCTCTGAGAGACGCACACCACACGAAGTGAGCTGGGACATGCCGTTCCCCACAAACCACATCAACCCAGGCCTCTTGAACATGTCCAAGAATCCAGAGAATGAACAAAGAGGACAATCGTTATTGGTTCCACTGCCGGACCTGTGTCACGTTGTGTAAAATAGAGAGCGGCAGACAGTATACAGAGAATACAGTTCCTCAGTAGAAGAGCAAGCGACCAATGGGAAGCTGCGTCTGACTTCCCCCTGGTGAAAGCACCACCTCTGGTAAACTCCAGCATTGTTCCATCTAGGGATGAAAGAAGCTCCAACTGTGTCCTGTTTTCCCCCCGTCCAGAACAGCCCTGGCCTCGGAAGATCAGAGAGGTGTTGGGGCGGTCTTCAGCTACCAGAGGGTCAGGGCAAGCCCGAGTGGGGGGGGGAATAACGAGCCATAGGAACAATGGAGGAGAAGGCGAAAGGAGGTGGAAAACTCCAGTGGAACAAAACAAGCACACATGCTGGATCCAGGCCAGCACGCTCACAGGACCCCCACCGCCCCCCCCCCTGCACCCAGGGAGCCAGCGGGGTTTATGAGCGCCTTTCATTTTGTTTACCTTCACTGTCTTTTCAACTGGTTCCTGGGAGATTTGCAGAGGGATGCGGAGGACAGGAGCCATATTTCACATCAGAGCCCCGCAGGATGGGAGGCGGCGAGGGAGCCGGCCGGGGAGGAGGAGGGGAGAGAGGGGAGAGAGGTCTAGGCCTGAGGCCAACAGGGTTACCCATCTGAGAGAGATGGCTTACTCCCTGCCAGCGCTGCAGAGCCAGCACGAGCCTAACCCCAGTCTTAGGCCGATCCCCAGTCATAGACCTAGCCCCAAGTACACACTCGTCATTTAGTTTAATAACAGCCATTTATTCTGTACTCGCAAACAGCTTTTGCTCTCAGCCAGACTATAACATAACAGACATTTAAGGGAAACATGATAAATGATCCTACTACCTTCTCTCTCTCTCTCTCTCTCTCTGTTTCCTTCTCTCTCTTTCTCCCTCTCAGGGGTCGAAAGATGACCTGCTCCTAACCCTAGGAGGCTTTGACACTCTAATCAATAGTGACCCCAGATCAATACCAAGGCTCCACCTCAGGATCACTGTGGTCCAGGTGGATTAGAGCGATTACTGGTGATCCTCTTGCTCCAATAGTTCTTCGTTGAGTATCCGTTACAGGATATGATGTAGGAGTCACCTAAGCTTAACTTTAACTAGCTAGCTCCACAGTGCTGTGTACAGTGTGGGAGAGAGAGGAAGAGAGAGACAGAGAGAGAGAGAGAGAGAGAGATAGAGAGAGAGAGAGAGAGAGAGAGAGAGAGATAGAGAGAGATAGAGAGAGAGAGAGAGAGAGAGAGAGAGAGAGAGAAGACAAGCAAAGTTGAGGGGGGGAAACCTACTTTCCCATCTAGATCTGGGTCTCAGATGAGTGAAATCCACACCCGTGCTGCCATGGCAACCAGCAGCAACAGTCAGCTCTCGCTGTCAGCCTACTCTATGCAGGGCGAGCTCATCCCTGCATAGCGCACATGCTTTACCCAGAATGCAGCAGAGAGCACAGCTGTTACACTCCCAGCCCAAATCCCAATCTAGAGGAGGAGAGCGATGAGGGGACACACAGATATGGTAGGGGACAGAGGGAGTGTGTCAGGAGACATTGACCCTGGATATAAATAGCAAGTTAAAACAGCCGTCCGACACGCAAAGTAGTCGATAAGTCCTGCTACTTTAGAGCTCTTTGCCCCTATAGACCCTCAGGCATCCAACCATCAAATGAGGAATGCCAAGGGGAGATCATGCTCGTGCTCCAGAGTCAGGTTAGGGGTGGAGGTATCTTGGGGGGTGGGCACCAGTTGGATGGGTTTGAAGTGAATCCACTGCAGGGGGCTGATGGTGAAAGGAACTCCTGGTTGTTCCATTTGGAACTTCAGGTTCCTCCTCATGAATCATATGTCTATGGTTTTTGCATAAGCGTGTGTGTGTGTACAGTATGAATGTGCACAGTGTGTCTATATGAGTGTATATGGGTGTGTGTATGGGTGTGTGTGCGTATGAGTGTATATGGGTGTGTGTATGGGTGTGTGTCTATATGAGTGTATATGGGTGTGTGTATGGGCGTGTGTCTATATGAGTGTATATGGGTGTGTGTATGGGTGTGTGTCTATATGAGTGTATATGGGTGTGTGTATGGGTGTGTGTGTGTGTATGAGTGTGTATGTATGGGAATATGACTAGGGAGGACTAACGGTAATATAGAATGAATCAGCCGTTGTTCATGACAATAACATGGGGATTTCAATGTTCTCTGCACACGTACAAGAGATTCAAGATGAAACAGGGACCATCTATAGCGTAGCCCGGTACCACAGATACTAATGGAGAGATTACGTTACTTCAGAGAATATGCATGTCTGGGGATAGCTAACTTTCGACGGCACTGATTGTGCACAAATCCCCCCGGCTCAACCTCGGTGCACCAGGGATGAAGGAGAGAGTTCCAGAAGCCAGAGGAGACCGGAATAACAATCGGTTCTCTAAACCAGCTTTCATACACAGCTTGAGCAACACACCATTGACATTCACCTGCTCCTCTGCACTATTAACTTGTGTTTATGAGCTATGCGAGCTATGTGCTCACATGCCTTCATAACAGGAGCTTGAACGTGATACGACACCTGTCGTAAACATGCATTGCGGCGGTGCGTCGACTGCTTTTACACCTGCGGTGCATGACGTGGGAAACGACTGAGGGGCGAGCCGGTTTAGTCCAGCTGCTATGCCGCGGTGAGGACGCAGAGCCCCACGCGCGCATGACAAGGTCACGAGGTCGTCGATCACGAGGATTCATCATGAGATCATCGTTCCAGCTGCGTCGCATGTCACACGTTCATGGGTTTCCATCATCGGCCAGTATCACTGGGACTGCATTGCGAATACAGAGTATAGTTACAGCCATGCAGCTCCTGATAAAAAAGCCAGTCATAATAATAGTCATCATTAGTATGACTGCTCTGACAGCTACAGATTTATGCCTGCTGGCTCGCCATGCCAACAGTCATAGGCATCTGTGAATGATAGTTGGCTCATTACCATAAATTCAATTAGGGTAATAACTTTTAAGAAAATAACTTTAAAAGTCCCGAGACTGGGTGTGGGACGGGCGATGATGAAAACAGTTAGGAACAGGCGGCGGCCATGAATAAATCCATTCCATTGAGAGATAGAAATGGACATCTTTTAGTGTCATTACCAGGCTGATTAGTGTTCATTCTTCTGATTGTGAGTTAATGGAATGTCTATTCCCAGGCGCTGCCTGTCTGTTACCCTGCTTCCTTATAGCGCCGAAAAGAGAGAGGGAGAGGGAGAGGGAGAGGGAGAGGGAGAGGGGCGAGAGGGATACGGGATAGCGATAGTGAGCGGAGACGGTGCTCTTATTTGAGGGTAGATGGCGATGTATGGGAGTCTGTTTCTGCGTGCTCGTGCGATTTCTCTTTGCTCGGGATCTTTCTCTTTCTCTTTCTCTTTCTCTGTCGCTGTTTCTACATTTCTCGTTTCGATCGCGCTCTCGCTCTTTGCCCACACCCTAGACGTAGAGGTGTGGAAAATCTATTTCCATCTGCTGACACGATTACCTTGAACCCACCCCGCAGTGACTAATAAAAGACTGAATTAAAACAGCCTTTCCAAAGACGACAAAGCAGGAACACTCACTGGTCCTGGAGGGTGTACTCTGTGTTCTCCGAAGATATCTGTCCCGTCACAGGGTGCCGGAACGACGTGGCTCGCTGGTTGTGGCTGTGAGAGTCAGAGAGAGGTGAAGAGAGAAGGAAGAGAAGGAGTGGAGAAGGAGGGATGAAACTAAATTAGTATCAAGTCATTAATCATCAGATTTCTGCTAGAAGGCTCTTGGCTGAGTGTTGCCCCCATGGCTGAGGCTGGGCAATTCTACAGGAACACACGCACCTCCTCCACCTCCCAGCCTAGCAGTGCATGTGTGGGTGGGTAGGCAGTCCTGTAGCCGGGCCAAGGCAGAAGCTCATATTATTTCACACAAAACGTGCGGCTCAGCACAGTGCCTGGCCCCGCTCAACACCAGGCTTTATTGATTTCAATTACATCGGGGTCATTCATCGCTTTAACTAGAGCATTAAAGCCTTTCTCTGTCGTGGGATGAAATAAGAAAGCGACGGGGGGAGGGGGGGGGGCGAGCATTGTCAGGGGGGAGAATGACGGATGACTCCGCGACGTGGTCGCTCTTAACCGTCCCATCAATTGTCGTTTCTTTCTTTCTTTTTTTAGAGTGGCGAGGCTTTGCCGGACAGTCCCCACTGTTGTCAGAGAGAGTGATGGTCTCTGCTTCAGGGAAGGTAAGCTGGACTGGAAGATCAGTGGAGCAGCAGACAAGCGTTATGTTTCCATGTCTCGTCCAACACGCTTCCAGAACAGTCAGTCTAGCAGGACAACTCAATGACACTGACTGACTGACTGACTGACTGATGGCTTGATGTCTTGACTGACAAACTTGGCTGACTGACTGACTTGACTGAAAAGTAACATCTGTCTCTTCAGACTTTACCTCCAGTGCTTTGCACCCGAGAGAGGGTCGCCATAGTAGCGATCTCTTCCTGTCCCTTCCACATATGCCGTAACACACCACATCAATCCTGTTCTCACAGCACACTGTCACATTCAACAACATCACGACGCCAGTCCAGTCACCGTGGATACAGATACAACCAGAAAACAACCAAATGAATGATGCAGGGCACTGATAGGTCTATTAATATGTCAATCGCATGGGGGGGGGCAAGGTGGAAGTCCCATATGTGTGTGAAGTCAGATGAAAGATAATGAATTAATTGAATTACAGGATGAATCACTCTTTACCTCTCTAATGCAATCGTTTATGCTTCCTTACACTTGACTCCAGCAAACACAGCACGTTTGGCACGAAAACGTCTAAAAATGACCGTGAGAACACACAGCTTTATCTGACTTTGATTGTGTGTCAGATCCTGTTGCATAGCGGTATCTGAGAGGGGCCGAGGGACTACGACGGACTTAGAGGGAGAGAGGATCCAAACAGTGTGAAATATTGCTCATTCTGCTGTAATCCTCTGTGTCAACACAGGCCATGATGCAAATTGGCAGGCAGTGTCAAAAGAGAGAGAACAGCTGCTGATCTCTCCACTCTCTCTCATCTCTCTCTCCCTCTCTCTCATTCTGAAGCTTAGTCCTAATAGCAGCAAACTCTCCTTCTTCAGTCCATTTCTTTGCTCTCCATATGACACGTCATTAATAAAGCGATGAGGGGGATTCCGCTGTGTGTGTGTGGAGATGTGAGAGTCAGTCCCAGGTTCCAGCTGAGTGTGTGTGTGGAGATGTGAGAGTCAGTCCCAGGTTCCAGCTGAGTGTGTGTGTGGAGGTGTGAGAGTCAGTCCCAGGTTCCAGCTGAGTAATCTAAGCAGGAGGGTGTCAGATGGATGTCCTGCTGGGGTCTCTCCTCGATCTGTCTGTGCTCTAGCCCTCTCTGGACTCTTTACTCAGGCATCGCCATGCAGACGACAGGCCCATCACTCTGGGGCTGGGGCAGAGGCTGGGGCAGAGGCTGGGGCAGAGGCTGGGGCAGGGGCTTGACAGGACAGATATGAAGTGTTGCTGCAGGAGTCCACTCGGAGGGAGCCTACCACTCCCGCAGTCTTATGTACCCAGCTTTAATATACTCTGCTGCCCCCCCCCCTGCTCCCACCCAACACACACACACACACTTCCCTTCCTCTGTAGCACACACTACTTTCCCCTCGCACACTGACTCATCCTGGCGTTGACTGAATAGTACTACCTCTGGTAAACAACGTGTTGCCTGAAGGGCGGCAGTCTGCAGGCAGCCAGCCCAGCCTCGTTGCAGGAGGCTCCAGCCCCCACTGCAGCAAGGCGCTGCACACGCAGGGGCCGAACACATCAGCGGTCCCCACACAGATTTATAGGTTGACATTCTTCCAAAGTTCACGGGACGAGTCGGAGAGGAGCGCAGACAGGAGGACAGAGAGAGGCCTTTCTGCACACGTGCGGACGCGCACACACTGGCGGCACTACGGCTCGGTCCTGGGCTTTGTTCCCGCTAACAGCGTGTGATTTGCTGAGCGGCGCAGGACCCATACAGCGGCCGCTCGCCGAGCTCTCCCTGTTAATTAGGAAGCCGCATTCTTAACTCCTTTTGTTTTAGTCCACATTACTTCTGAACTACTTGTCACGGAATTCACTGCATTCCCACTGTGTTAACAAACTGTTGGAGGACGGCACAGTGGCTGTTTGTTGGACCCGGCTAGCATGCAGCCTGCAGGACTGATCCATCCAGAGTTTTACCCCGCACCACGGGTTAGCTTCAAACCAAACAGTCTGCAGATTAACTATTTATCTGGATACACTGTCTCTCGGAGAAGTCAAATAATCATGCGGGGGTCCACTACGTTTCTTGACGGTTCGGAATATCTATGTGCATTAAATATGACTTCATTAAAAAATCATGACAGAACGGAGAACCCAAACTGAGATCCAGAGGAAGCCGCTAATCCCTCAGTCACTGACGGTGACCGGCACAGTTCCTGACGAACAGCTCTCTCTTTGATAGGACGGTGTCAGTGGGTGACGAAAACATAATATCTTCCACTATATGGGTATTGCGATCAAACACACACACACACACACATCTGCTGTGGAGAGCAGCATGTGGTGTACAGTCATTACCATACTACGGTCCAGAATTGACACAGTAAACATGTTTTATGTTGTGATGTATTCAGCATGCCTCCAGGTGTCCTGGTGTGGCTATGCCTGCCGATGATGCAATGTTGTGGGAAAATGCTAGAAAGGGTCCAAGCGTGATGTATGCAGCGCAACATTCCTTGGTGAGAACGGTCTCATCCCCAGCGGGTACTCCCTAACACGTCTTCAGTAGACACCTACACACAGGGCTGCAGGTCAAGTGGAGAGTACATTTCCTTTAGGGGCTGATAAGAAGCAACAAGCAAGGTTGACTTACTACAGTCCTGCCTCAGGATAGAAGTGTGTGTGTGTGTGTGTGTGTGTGTGTGTGTGTGTGCGCGTGTGTGCGTGTGCGTTTACATTAAGGCTTCACCTCTGTCAGGCAGGCCTAACTCAGAGAGAAGGGAGGGTCTGTTTAGACAGTTCTAGAAAAATGGGGATGTTTTCTATGTGTTCTCTGTCAGAGTGTCAGGGAAGAAGCCATGGAGGACTTCTCCTATCTCGTTTTTTTTTACAGATTCCATTCATTTCTTTGGATCTATTTCCTGGGATTTCGTCCAGACCCAGGTGGGTTCAGATCCCCATCCAGACCCAGATGGGTTCGAGCCGCCCTCCAGCACATTATCAAGCTATTTCCTGGCTTTACACAGCTTTCATCAAACACTCACGCATACTCTCAAAACTCCCTTTCTCTCACTCTTTGACTCTCGCACTCTCCCTCTCTCTGCTGAACAAACCCCGTCTGTAGGGAGTCCAAGGTCTACCTCGGCACGTCATACCAGCAAAACAAACGGCTCAATGTAATTCCCTGTTCCTATGGAGGATAAGCTCAGGATGGGCACACAGGTTCATAGCCCAGGGCTCTGCTCGAATCACCTCCACACACACACACACCCAGACACTCATACCAAAAATACATACAGACACAGGTCGAGGCACACTACGACTGTCCAATGCACATCCAAGACCAGGAACACACTACTCTATCTCTCTGTCTCCTCAGTTTACACTTTCTCTTCTGCATTCCAGAGTAACTCTCTCACCACCTACTCAAGCCAACCGACTCCTGTCCTAAAACAAACTTCCTTGTCTAAACTTTTCGCCAGTTATCCCTTTTGCTCCCCTCATGACACCTGGAGTCTCACCTGTAGTCACGGTAGATTATCTACTTCCTCCTAGTCTGAGACTCACGTCCCAGGTCGCAGCAGTAATCCTCCTGGTGTTCTGGGGAGCAGAAATGGGGGGGGTCTCATGGCAGCTGCGATCCAAGCGGAGCGAGAGAGGGAGGGAAGGAGGGATGAAAGCGATGAAACTGGATATCTTCTGGCTCCCCTCTGGAGACCTCGGTCCGTCTCCTGAAGTTTGCCCCCTCAGCGCTCGGCTACGCTAACAAGAGCAGAGCACCGTCAGTCCCCACAGCAGATCCGAGATCTCCCTGGCTCTCACAGTCGGCACACAGCTCTGCTGAAGAGGAACGCCTCAGTGCTTATCTGATCCTCCTCCCTCTGCTATTCTCTCTCTCTCTCCCGCCCTCCCCTGCCTTACCCGTTCACTAACCCCCCCCTCCTCCTCTTATCTTTCTGTTGCTCTCTCTCTCTCTCTCTGTTTCTCTCTCTTTCACACACACACAAGCACCTCTCTCATTCGCTCTTCTGGTCTGTGTCAGTGTTGTTTTGGGAGGAGTGGACGCTCTGCTGGAAAGAGGATGTCAATTAACAGCTGAGTGTGAGGGTGGAGCTCTCACTGAGCACCAAAACCTTGACCTACGACCTCTGGCTAGACCTAGACACTCCTCACCTCGCAGGGTGTCCATCCTGTAAGGTTCCTGCAAGGTCAGGTTGAAATATTGCCGGGGAATATGGTAAGCATTAGTCATATCCTAGGGTTACATTCTTCTACCTCAGTGTTATTGTCGGTTTGATACCATTTCCATACCACCTCTGAGTTTCTGGCCTGGTGTTGGGGCAGGAGACAAGGGAGGGGATTTGTAGAGAATACCTAATTGGGCCTGGCTGAGCCTGACCTGGCCCTGGTTGGCTGAGACCTCGCCATTCGGACATGCAATGTCCAATGGGCAGCTGCTCCATCCACACATGTGGTTACACAGTGAGTCACGCAGCCAGGCAGCAGAGGAATCTGTCTCGGCCATGTTAACAGAAACCACTGTCAGACACAAGATACATGGATAAGCATGTTTACTTCCAACTCTCTCTCACTCTCTCACTCACTCACTCTCTCTACTACAGCAGAAGTTCTTGTGTAACCTATGTCTGGGCACACAGATTGACTGAACACTGAGTGGGTTTGTGAAGTCATCAGATGAGGAAGTGAAACCAACTCTGGTATGCAGAAGAAGCAGAGCAGGTCAGGCCGGGGGCAGGTGGGATTGACTTGGGGCCAGGGTAAATACTGAAACCTGACAGACAACCTAGGTTCAGTTTGCCAACAGGAACATTTGAGCAGGATGTGTCTGGCTCATATCACCCAATTCAACCCCCCTCAAACAATAGCTAGAGAATGTTGTAAGTGCTACCTGAACCAACTTTAACAAATGTCAATGTCACTCTTTAAGTTTATTAACTATTATATTCGCTGTCATAACGGTATACAAATGTGTTCTGTTCCTAGGCTAGTTATGACTAGTATGAGTACTATTTTATCACTTGTATTATAGTTTATATTGATTTTATGTAAAGCACCTTGAGCTACAATTCTTGTATGAAATGTGCTATATAAATAAAGTCTTATTATGATGACTTTTCCAGCCCTATACAGCAGACACAATAGATCATTGTAAACCCAGGGTTGATCATTAAGCTCATTTGGATGCATGATCTATCTCAAACAGTCTGAGACGGCTTTAGAACAGGACTGAAGACAAACACAGCCCCCAAACCTTGAACAGGACTGATAAAGGATCACTCCGTCATCTGGAATGCATCTGTTGTGTGTGCTCGTGTCGGTGTGTGTGTGGGTGCGCGCGTGTGTGTGTGCGTCAGAGCTGAGCAGGACACCAAGTACCTCTGACTGTGACTGATTGCTCGTCGTTGTGTGCGCAGTTCTACTAATCACCAGAGAACACGTAATGGCAGTCGTTTGCAGCAGGAGGTTAACGATGTCTATTGGCAATCTAATCCAATTAGCTGTAACAAATTCCAAATTAATATCGGTTGGCTGGGGGCAAAACAACTGAAACACGTTTTTTCCCCCAAAACCACAAAGAAAGAGGCCTTAGAGAGCTTTAAAACTGAAGAAAGCACGACCAACTGGAGGTTGTATCTACGGCTGCAGTAGCAGCCTTATAGATGGAGCTGAGCTGTTGTGGAGAAGCAGAGATCTTTCATCATAGTACTTCCTGTTACCAGAAGGCCACCCAGACTGGGAGTGTGAGTCAGGCAAGGCTACACAAACACTCTGACAACAATCGAATCACCCCCGGTAGGGCTGACTTAGTGAATTAAGTATTACTATGGTTATTATCCAGACAGAGTTGAGCCAATTAAGGAGATAAGCAGTGTTCGGCTGCAGGACTGTCCAATGGCCTTTATCAGTTATCTGAACCAGAGACTGCGCCTTAGGCCTGCAGCCAAGTCAGCTTTAATTCCCCATCTTGAAGGATGTTATCCATGCAGAGCTACACAAAAGCGTTCAGAACCTCTGAGGAGCTAAAGAAGAGAAGCATTGAGCAGAGAATAAGCCTGGGTATCCAGTCTCCCCAGGGCAACACAGAGCGGCTCTCCTTTTCTCTCACACCCCCACCTTAAAAACAGAAATATTCTCCACAGTCGGCAGTGCTAGGTGACCAGGTCTGACCTCTATTACGACCTGACCGGAACATGTCTTAGACTCTACCCAGAAACAGAGCCCCCCGACGTGGACACAAAGAGCCACCCTGTGGGTAGCGACAGTGCCCAGTCCTTCTTTGAGTCCCTTCTAGCGTTTCTTCCGACCAGACAGTTCTAAAGTACCAATGCTAATGGGGGACACAGGGCAGAGGGGGGTCGCTGGGCTGGCAGTCCCCAGGCAGACCCCCTGGAGGGCAAACAGAAGCAGTGAGTCACAGCAGCTCCAGTCGTGGCACCACAGAACAGCGCAGAGGCGATCGAGAGGGGAAAGAAGCGAACACAACAGCCGATGGGGAAGCACCACGGTTGGTCGTGAGTCTGACAGGGCATGTTTCAATGCAGCGGCCATGTCCCTCTTCTCTCATGCCACCAGATGGCGCTGCTCCAAGGAGGAGGCTGGCCAACGGCTAATTGGACAGGAGAGAAAGGAGAGGGTTCCAAGTAGGGATATAAACTAAGATATTTAAATGACGGAAAAGATGTATTACCCAATCGTAAAAGCTGTCCTTAATAGGCTGAAATTCAACGGTAAAGAATAATGTTGATGTGACTGGACAAGAGCGGCAGGGGACTGCAACACAGGGAGTGGGTCCGGTAAGACAATGGTTAAAAGACTTCTCCATTAGATAGAACAAAGTGTTTCAGTGACTTTGGAATTGAGCCAAATAATTCCAGTAACATCTTCACAGCGCACCTAATATAGAATGGCTATCTCAGCATCCCTACAAACACACACACACACACTTGTGTTTATAGTCTGACATTAACAGCTTGCATATTGAAGCTTTGCTCGGAGTTGCAGAGCTCCATGTTGTCATTGTTCCAGCTCTGGCCATGCAGCCAGGGAGAAGGGCCTGAGCTAAAGCCACCATCCACATCAGCACTTTCATTACCCCACGGGCATCCACCAAATTACCCAACTGATAAATATTTATAAAGTACAATTTGAAGTAATTCATCAAAGAAATTGCTGTTTTATGGCCCCCTATGACCATCACAATGAAATGACTTTCAGAGGCACTTATCAGGGGATCAATAGGGACATCAGTGATGTGCTGTGGCAATAAAAAAAAGTTGAGGAGTTTTACTCTGGAACAAGGGAAATGGAGGTGTGTGTGTGTGTGTGCGCAATAATCAATGAGGAGTCTTGCAACTTCAGGGAAATGTTTAACACCATGGATTTAGTCTCCTCCTTGGTCTATCAGGCACATCCTGAACCCCATCCGAAACAACCAGGGGTCACCTCTGTGTCATGTGGGCAAACACAGAGGCCTGCGGGGAGGGAGGGAGAGCGAGAGGATGGTTTGAGGTTTGGCTCCTGACCCCGTTTACACCCTCACCTCATCATCACCTTGCACTCTTATCTCTCTCTCTCTCACTTCCCACATTCAGCCCTTTAGTGGAGCAGTACTGCAGATACAGATACAGCCCATCCCTTTACTGATTTGAACCCCTGGTCTCAAAACCTCCCATGGCAGGAAATCAATGTGATCAAATTCACTTTCAGATGAGCTGTTGGTCTAGCATCTGCTGAAAGAAGAGTATACAAATGTAATGAAAAATTGATTCTCTGCACCAGTTCTCAGCCCAGGGTCGGGGAAGCGCATTGGGTCTGGAAGCCACGCCCCTGAAAACCACGCCCCCTGGAAGCCACGCCCCCTGGAAGCCACGCCCCCTGGAAGCCACGACCCTTGTTCCGGCTTGGCATAAGTGCCCTTCAGTTCTCTGGTAAACACAACTTGTGAACAAAACTCCTGTCTCACTGGCCACTTCCTCTTTAGTAGGACCTGAACGCCCTCTCACTTCTGTCCTGCATTCCTCTCTCCCCGGGGACGTGGCTTAGCACACCAGTCACGTTCCAAAAGAACTTGAAAAACTACCTCAGCAGAAGCCCCACACACACACACCTCAGTGAATGTATCAGGACCGCATAGAGTGTGGCAACACAGGGGGCTGGACATGGCACATCTTCTCTTCTGTATGAGCGTTTTCCCTTCCAATGTATTGGAAAACTGTCAAACTTGGAAATAAGTCAAAGAGTGCCCAAACTAAGCCCTCCTTTTCCTTTCCAGACTTTGCTTCTAACAGTGGGGAGTGGTACCGGGGCACGCTGAAAAGCGCGTACCACATGGGCCGAGACCTTCCCGCAGCAGGCTGGGTTCGAATCCAGCCCGGGCCCTTTGCTGCATGGCTTCCCCTATCCCTCCACCCTGCCGTCCTTAAACTGTACCAATTCAATAAAGCATGAAATCACACAAAAATCATTTTACATATACATTTGAGGAACAACTATAAGCTACGCTCACTGTACAGCACATCATTAACAAAGTGAAAAATAGATAAAAAACCCTCAAATACAGCCAACCATCTTCCCACCCACACCCTCCACTCTCAGCCCCATCACCCTGACACACACACACACACACACACACAGATCAGCCGATCAATACTGCAGCTCAGAACACGCGCCAGGAGGTCAGAGGTGTGTGCACCCCGCCACTCCATTGCTCCGCAGCTCTGATGAGGCTGCCAATAACCATCACACGCCACCACCGCCTGCTACAACCAATCACAGGTCAATCACTAACAGCCTCAACCAATCACCTGTGAATATCCCGTCAGCTGATGACCCTTTGTCGAACCTCTAGCTAGTTAAGTGCATGTTCTGGTCTCTCATTCAGACACTCCAGACCCTGTTCTTCCTCTGGCTGACTCTGTGAGAAACCGAAGCTCATCCAGTACCCCAGAATTAAATTCTCATGCTCCAGTGGGCCCCTCCATCTTGATGTCTTCTAGATTTGCAAGCTGTAATTGGAAGATCTGACATGACGCCACTCTCCTACCCAGCCAGCCAATCGGAGGGGGCTGTGGTCAGGGCTTCATTTGCTGCTGTAACGAGGTGACTCCAGGGTCTGGGCGGAGACTGACGCACACGTCCTGTCTCCATGGCGACACACACAACACCATTATATCTGTGGATGGGCATAAGTAGAAGAATGAATATGGATCACCCTCAGCTGAAATTGGATATTCTCTTCAGCGCTAAAGCGAGATTCAAGATTCCCAATGTGATGTCTTATCTCACTCATGCGTGGATCCTGTCCTCTCTCTGCACTAACCTGTAGCTGCACAGATAATCTGTCAGCCTGCAGAGCTCTCTACTGCGGCACACGGCTCTGGAAGTCTCTGTTCCAGGCGATAGCGTGCCGGGCATGTTTGGAAGTCTCCCAAAACCTGGCACAGAGCATGGGGGTTTAGGTCTGAAGGCTGTCTGCCTGGCATCTCGCTAATCCTGCCCCTGCCTCAGCGCTGGGCAGGAACAGGGCTGGGGGGCTGCTAGGCAGGCAGGCGTGCTGAGGGCAGGGAGGCATGGCATGGCATGGTAGTAGGGCTGGTGGTGGTAAAAGCTCTGGCTGGGAGGGAGGCTGGGGGGGAGGGGGGGGGGAGTCGAGGCAGGCGAGTGCAGTGAGCCGCAGCCCGACAAGATGAAGCCATCAAGGCTCTGTGAGAACGTGAGCGTGCGGGATGAGGAGAGCAACACACAGAGACACGCTGTAAACGAGGACATGCTCTGGCGCTCACACAGGCTCAGCTGAAGCACTCAGGGCCGTCAGGTAAGACAGGCAAACGCTGAGAGCAGCAGAGGACCAACACGTCTGACATGCCCTGGGATTACGGATCACACGAGTATTCACGACAGACAGAGGAACTATCTTCAATACATCGGAAGAGCAGGGAATCCCCCTTCTGGCATAGTTTCTCCACAAGGAAGGGGTGCAACCTGCAGAGGTGGAGAATGTGATAACAATCACTCTCACTGAGAGAGAGACAGTGACAGAGACAGAGACAGAGAAAGAGAGAGAGAGAGAGGAAGAGAGAGAAGAAAGGAGGAAGAGATAAAGAAAGAAAGACAACAAAAGAGACCGAAATACAGAACAAAGGAGAGTGAGGAGAGAGAAAAATATGAAAAAGTGAGAATCGTGAGCTATTGGATGAATGTTGCTTCTCGAGAACCTATCCACAGCTACAGCCTATATAAAAAGCTACTTTGGAGCTCCAACTCAGTATTGTCCACACGGTGTACTGCCCTTGTCAGACTCCACACCAAAGAACTCCTGAGTCCTTACAAGGACACTTCCTGTATGATGAGTTCAATCCTCCCAGGGTCACATCCTGCTCCCAAACTCATGATTTCATCAGCTGCTCAACTATTCTCTTTCAAGATGAATAGAATATGGTTCTATTCACTAAGTTCTGGTGATGGGGGAAACCAGATGTATCAAAGAAACCTTGTTACCATGGATTTAATTCAATAACCTATGTTGGCTGGAAGGTCAGCTTCAGACTAATTGACAAGAGAAGACAGAGGACCTTGATGAAGGCACTCAAACTTCCAATTAAACGTTCACACAGATGACAAGTATTTTGAACAGTAATGAGAGAACGAGGTACTGCTTCGCCAGAGACAAATGAGTTTATTAGGTCTTTCTATCTCTCGGACCCGTCAACAATTAAGCCAGGCCTAATCCCTTTTTGACGATGAACTCGTCTCGTTAAAGCCTCGACTTGTGCGTAATAAGAACAAATAACTGTACGCCAGGGAGAATTGAGGAGAGTTCAATTGTCTCCTCAAAGTGCGGAGTCTCGCGCTAAAATAATAAAGTGTGCCGTCTGCGAATGATCCATCATCCCTCTCCAGCGTGGAGGAGCTCACTGTGGAGCTCACTGTGGAATGTGCCGCAGCCTGAGGGGGAACTGGCCATCCCATTTACACTCTCCACTCTCCACCTCACACGCTCCACTGGCCTCCACGGGCTTTCATGTGAAGGCTACTGGTCATCTGTGTTTACCATGGTGTAGGATTACTGTTCACAAACACACACACACACACACCCCAAACGCATGAACGCATGTAACACACACACACCCTTTTTTTCATTTTACAAGTACTCAGCTGTTTTCTGCATATCTCATCAGATTAAATATGTTTCCACTTCTTAGACGAGTGCCAGAGCAGAGTCAGCCAAATGACAAGGAGAGAGGAGAGGGGCGGAGAGGAGGAGAGGAGAGGAGAGATTATGAGAGGAGAGGAGTGGAGAGGAGGAAAGGATGAGGGGAGGGGAGGAGCTAACGACATTAATAATTGACATTCAAACAGAAAACACTGGCATAGGTGTCTCAACATAAGCCTTCTCCAGGTGATAAACTTGATATACAGCCGACTCCATGAATCGCTAATGGCAACGGCAGGAGGCTCCAGCGTCCTGCTACTAACTCAACCCACACTCTGATGGAAGGACCAGGTGAGGATTACAGCTCATGGCTCAGGGCCTGCTGGAGGATTTACAGCCAGCTCCTGTGTCCTCCAATGTCCTCTTATTCTGAATCCCCCCTGCCCCCCTGCTCCCTCCCCCTTCCTCCTCTCCCCCTGTCCTCCCTCCCCCCTGTCCTCCCTCTCCCCCCTGTCCTCCCCTGTCCTCTCCTCCCTCTCCCCTCCTCCTCCCCTCTTCCTCCCTCCCCCTTCCTCCTCCCCTTCCTCCCTCTCCCCTGCCTCCCTCTCCCCCTCCTCCTCTCCCCTGTCCTCCCTCTCCCCTGCCTCCCCTCGTCCTGTCCTCCCTCTCCTCTCCTCCCTCCCTCCCCCCTGTCCTCCCCTCCCCTGTCCCCCTCTCCTCCTCCCTCTCCCCCCTCTCCTCCTCCCCCCTGTCCTCCCTCTCCCCTGTCCTCCCCTCCCCCCTGTCCTCCCTCTCCCCCCTGTCCTCCCATCGCCCTCCCCCTCTCCCCCCTGTCCTCCCTCCCTCTCCCCCTGTCCTCCCCTCTCCCCTGTCCTCCCTCTCCCCCCTGTCCTCCCTCTCATCCTGTCCTCCCTCTCCCCCCTCTCCTCTCCTCTCCTCCCTCTCCCCCCTGTCCTCCCTCTCCCCCCTGTCCTCCCTCTCCCCCCTGTCCTCCCTCTCCCCCCCTCTCCTCTCCTCTCCTCCTCTCCCCCTGTCCTCCCTCTCCCCCCTCTCCTCTCCTCTCCTCCTCCTTCCCTGTCCTCCCTCTCCCCCCTGTCCTCCCTCTCCCCCCTCTCCTCTCCTCCCTCCTCTCTTCCCTGTCCTCCCTCTCCCCTGTCCTCCCTCTCCCCCTGTCCTCCCTCTCCCCCCCTGTCCTCCCTCTGTCCTGTCCTCCCTCTCCCCCCTCTCCCTCCCTGTCCTCCCTCTCCCCCCTTCCTCCTCTCCTGTCCTCCCTCTCCCCCCTCTCCTCTCCTGCCCTCCCTCTCCCCCTTGTCCTCCCTCTCCCCCTGTCCTCCATCCCCCCTGTCCTCCACACCCCACACCCAAAAAAAACTGGGCCTCTGAGCCACGCTGCGCAGCCTGGCAGAGTGCAGCAGAGTCCCGGGCCTCAGGAGCAGCAGAGGGCTTCAACATTCCCGGGCAGCTCAACGCTGCGGCCGTCAGGCGGAGGTGACAGCCCGCAGCCCACAGGAGGGAGCAGGAGGCGTCAGTGCAGAGCAGCCGTGTGGATCTGACGGAGCCCCTCGGCTGTGTGTCTGCCTGACAGGACGGCACAACTGGGAGTGATGTGGGAAAGACGCTCGGCGCGATACGACCGAGAAGCATAGATCAAAGCCACCGTGTAATCAGCCGGGATTCCACTCGGAGCTCGGAGACAGATGCGCTCTATACGCAGAGACGAGGGCCGTCAGGTGATTGGAGGAACGTTCAGGAGAGCAGCTTACATCTATTAACCATAGCTTTGGTCTCACACTAGGCAGTCAGATGCAATGTATAGCATGGAACTTAGACACACACACACCTCCACGCATACACACACACACACACATCTCTACGCACAGCATGTTCTGGCCTTGGTGGTGTTTAAATTCAGCTCCATCAATCTCATGATAAACAGTGTCTTGTTGAAAAGCATAATTGTGTCAAAATGAAAGCCTTCTACCTGCAGGTGTCGAGCAGGAGTCCTATGCAGGAGCAGTCATCAGTGGCCATGCTGGCAGGACGGGTGATCTCCCGCTCCGTCACCATCACATGAATAGTCCCTCAGTAGCTTCACTCTGGCATGTGTCATAGTGTCAATGCAGACGTAATCTGCTACACGCATCTGACCACAGGAGCATAGGAGGAGGGACTGACACTGCTCAAACACACACACACACACACAACCTTGTACACACACACACAAATGTGCACACAAATACCCATGCACACAAACACAGACCCACAAAACTTGCATATGCTCACATCTAGAGTAATCTGCTTGATCCTTATAATCCTCAAACATCAGAAATAAATCAAACATCAGACTAGTGAACACTAATCATCACAGCATCTATCCAGCCAGCCAGGCAGGCAGGCAGGCAGGCAGCCACGACAGATATAGAACCTAACTCTGGACAACCTTATAGTCCACCTCCCTAATTCGGGCATATTGGGAAACCAACTGTTTGCTTGCAGCCAGAAAAACTGAAATGATCGAAAGAAATGAACCCTGAATTATAAACCAACAGATGTAATCTGTTGTCTATCGTATATCTTGTGGTGTAGAGTTGAACGCACTGAGGGTTTGGTCCAGGTGTTAGGTTGTAGCTACAGTGCAGTGACTTTGAGACAAATGCAACTAGAATTTGGTCAACCTAAAGTAATCAGTCCTCTCTCCAGAGCCATGGACAATCCAATTCCACTGGCCACAGAAGAGCAGGGCTGCTGCACAAGGCTGCTGTCTCTCTCTCTCTCTCTCTAGTCACACACCGACACGATCAATCACAGCCCTAAAACGTGAGCACCAGAAGAAGTGCGTCTAACTAGCGCGGCCCATTCCCAGGGACAGTCCCTGGATGGTGCAGCTAGCTGTCGCTCCCCTCCCCAGAGCTCCACCGCGGGCACCACCATCCGCCACGCAGCAGGGGGAGCGGACCTGTCGTCATGGCCCTCGCACGCCCGTCTGCCAGAGACAGCAGAGCCTCCACAGCCTCTCTGACAGCTCCCAGAGTCATTTCAGAGACGCAGGTAATGGAGTGATGGAGATGTAAAGGGCGGAAGGTGTGTTGTTTAATGAGGACCTGGAGACGGCGGCGTGTCGTAGCGCTGGAGGAGAGGGCTGGGTTTTGGCAGCGCGTCCTGTTGTCTGATGTTGACAGTGGGTCGGGGGGCCGGGCCGGGACGGGACGGGACGCGGTGATGAAGGACACCGCTGTTCCTTTGGATCGCAATGCAGGCTGCGCACACACACATACATATGTACACACACACACACACACACAAAGACACAGAAATCCTCACCGACCTCTTGAGATTCACACTCAGTTTGTATACACACACACACACAAACACACACAAACACACCAGCAAACACACACCAGCAAACACGCACACACATATCGTAAGCCACATCACTCATATCTGAAGGGGGCGTCACCAGCCATCCGAGGTGTCATGGAGGTTTCCCAACATCATTTAGAAAACATGTCCTCCCTCCACTGGAATGGAACTGTCAAGGGCATAACACAGCATGCTGTACAGTATCTCCACTTCCAGCCTTAGCCAACAACAAAAGGTGTCCAACACCACAAAAGATCCCAGAACCCTCTTCTTCCCTCTACTGGGAGCAACACAACAGGGGAAGCAGGGTCTCTATTGTACGCCTCACAGAAGGGAGAATTAGGTTATCTGTATTGGAGCTAATCCCGCTTTTCCACTAGCATTTCATGGTTGCCATGTCACCAGGCTGTCGTCGTGGCCCCGGGAGGGAGAGGAGAGATAAAGAGGGATCTCGCCACAATCGGATTCAGCAACCCCACCCCTGCTGTGAAACATATCCAATCCCCTTATAGTACAACACACTCTGGTGTTATCCTTCACCACACACACATATACATACACTATACAGACACATGCAAACACACACACAAACACACACCGTACCATGGAGTAGGAAAGCTTTAGTGTCAGTATCAGGCTGCAATCCATTTAGTTACAATGGTGTGAAATCTACTGTGGGTGATTGAGGTCATAATTATAGTATGGCAATTAGAGTAAATATTCATGTGCCTTGCTCTCGGCCTATAGACAAAGCTTACGAGAAGGTTTACATGAGCCATGAAGATGGTTTGTATAAGGTCCCATCCAAAATGACACGCCACCAGAAATGTGTCTTCAGCCCCCTTAAGCACATACCCTGTTTACCGTCAAGTTCCATTACGCACGCTGTGAATTACGAAAGCCTCTATGACTCACGCTGGGGCTAAAACACACACAGCGCGAGAGAAACCTGATTAGGCTGGTATCAATTCTGCTGCCGAGCATCTTGTCCCTGAAGAAGTTTTATGTGTGTGGGCCCAAGACCAAGGCAGCGCAGTCAGAGAGAGGTCCCTGTAGTGTTCTACACTGGTGTGGTGTTTACCGCAGTAGAGGTTTTCTTTTTACCTCCCTCCATCTCATCTCTCTGTATGATATCCTCTCACAATCCCCCAGGGTAAAGAATGAAAATGTATACATATTAGTTTTTTTTTACACCAGCGCATCGACATCCAGAGGAGCCGATTCCCCTCCTCTCCTCCTCCCTCCTCTCCTCACTCACTCTCCCTCCCTCCCTCCCTCCTTCCATCCCTCTCCTAGACGCCTCACTCTAAGTGACTCCCTCCATCTCTCCTCATGTCTTTCCCATTTCCTCTACTCTCTCACCCTCTTCCCCCTATCATCTCCCCCCGCACACACACACACACACACCTCCTCCTCCGTAGTGACTGAGTCAGCTCTTTGGGTTCTGTGTGTGTGTGTGTGATCAGCTAATCCACCGGGGGGGGGGCAGCTTGGAAAGGGAAGCAGGATCTCTCCTCCTACACTTCTCATTATTCTGTCCCCAGGCAAACGGCACGCGTCCCGGCCGCGCTGCGCTCCAGAAGCCCCGCAGCACTGAGCACGCTCCACACGGGGGAGTCCCACTGACACACACAGGGCTAACCAAACGCAGCACTCCATCACTGCAGAGCTCACACTGGGAACGACCCAGAGGGCTGGCAGGCAGGACCAAACACAAACACACACATGCACACACACATGCACTGAGGAAGGACACTGACACTGTGCATGGGTAGGACAGGGCATGTACCCAGACAGAGTACTGTCACATTTGAAGGTAAAAACAACCTTGGGTAATAGGGGATATCTCTGTGAAAACACTGTTACTAGTCCTGTGCAGTGTGAAATGGTGTAGGGTTATTCAGCGTGGGGTCAGTGCGGGTTGTTGCATCTGTTTGCGGTGAGCAGCGTGAGACAGGCAGCCATCGCAGCGCTCCATGTTCTCCTCTCAGTCGGTTCTCTCCTGCTTTGCGTGAGCTTCTGGGATCTTCCGCCGTGTTCTCACTGCGTCCAGCTACGCGCGTCTTACAAATCACAGCTGTGGGGGTGACATGGCAGCGAAACGCAAATACGCCCAATTAGCCGGAAAACATGTTCACGAAATTCATTTGCTTTTCATGCCATATTGACTGTTGCTCGGAGCAAACCGAGTGGTAAAGTCTGTGGAGGATTGGGAGCAGGGTATTTTCTCCAGTGTTCCAGAACCACCGTGGTATTTCATCCCTTTTTAATCCCGGCTGGGTGAGCGAGGGGTTAAGGAGTAGGTGAGGCTCTGCATGGCCGATAGTGAGTTATTGAATCCAGAGGCTATTTTTAGTTATTTCTCTCTCTTTCCCTCTTTTTTTGCTTTTTCTCTTTTGTCAATCCCATCTCCTTTCTCTCTCTCTCTCCCACCCCCCTCTCTCTCTCTCAACCCCCCTCTCTCTCTCTCTCCCACCCCCCCTCTCTCTCTCTCCCACCCCCCCTCTCTCTCTCTCTGTATTTGCAGGGTGTGGAGAATCCGGAGACGTAAGGAGCTTTTAAAGTCAGCCTTCAGAGGAAGGAGGCCACATCTGGCCCACACAGCCCAGCTTCTAGTCTCCATCTGGCCAGGGGGCCAGGACAATACATGCCTGCTGCCAGGGAACCAACCCTGTCCTGCTAACTCTCCCCCAGAACAGACACTGAACTAAATCCTCCTCTCTGAGGTGAGGTCAAAGTCCAGGCTCAATACTACACAGAGCATCCAGCCCATTCCAACAACCTGGACCTTCTGTGTCGTATCAACAAGCAGCGCCCCTCTTGGAATTCTCAAATCTCTTTGGAACTCCCAGGAATTCTTATCAGATGTAGGAACACATGGAAGAGGGGTCTCTCTCCATCTCACTCTCTCACTCTCTCTCTCCTCTCTCTGCCTGTTTCTCTTTCTCTCTGTCTCTTTTATATATATATATATTTCTCTCTCTTCCTCTCTCTGTCAGTGTTCCCTCTACTATGCTGCTTAGTGTATTTTCCCTGCACCCGCTTTGTTTTTCTCATTTTTCTGAGTACACAGAGCCAGCGGTCAAAACTGCAGTTAACAAAGACATGACCTCCACACCACATGAGCATGCAGATGAAGAGCTCTGGCACGTCTCCATACCGTATCCCCCTATGGTTATGTGCTGGACAGGCTCAATTGAACTTAGCTGGCCTGGGCTGGCGCAGGGCTAGCTTGGGCTGTACTACCACCCGTACGAGACTCCACTATGTCAGACACTAGCCTATCCCAGACCAGGTCTAGGCTGAGCTGGGCTGGGCTCCAGGAGTCTGTCTCCAGTGTGGTGCCGTGGGTCCCTGTGTGCTGCATGTGGCTGCCAGCAGGTCTTAATGGGTGCAGTCTTCTGTGGCTGGCAGCACAGCAGGGGGTGACAGGCAGGGGGAGCGGACAGGAATGATAAGTAGATGAAATCACCTGATAGCCGCGGTTGACACTGAGACCCCGGCGGAATGATAACAAGCTGAAAGTCATGTGGGTTCATGCACGGGCTCTCCGCGATTCAGCTGAACAGCGTTCTGTACGTCACAGACACCGAGAAGCATCTTAAAAGCCCTTAACGACTCACAAGCAGGCGGGTCGGAGGTGAAATATCGCTTGGAGAAAATCGATGAGCCATGGAGCGAACCCCATTCAGAAGGGATGGAAACAAAATGGTCCATCACGGAATGAAGAGAGTGTGATCTCTGACAGATGTCTGTCTTAGGACACCCCACTGGGCCCTGACAGCACCTGGGCTCTGCGTTGGAGGAGAGGAACGGAGGGATGGAGAGATGGAGGGGTGGAGGGATGGACAGATGGATGGAGGGATGGAGAGATGGACAGAAGGATGGAGAGATGGAGAGATAGAGAGATAGAGAGATGAAGGGATGGACAGATGGAAGGATAGAGGGATGGAGAGATATAGGGATGAATGGATGGACAGATGGAAGGATAGAGGGATGAAGAGAGATATAGGGATGAAGGGATGGACAGATGAAAGGATGGAGAGACGGAAGGATGGAAGGATGGAGGGATGAGTTCTGAACACATCAAAAGAGGTGTGTCACAGTTTGACCACTGTAACACAGAGAGTCGCTGCATAACACAAACATCTCAAGAACTACTAGCTCTCTGTCTGATACAAACACACAAGTACAAGAGACAGTATTGCAGGGGTAAAACAAAAGATTTCGTCCCCAACACCAGTCCACATTAATGAAATCAACCTAAAAGATATACAGCACACAGACACAGCTAAACACAGGGCAAGAATCTACCCATAAACCCGAGAGGTTTGCTGCGAGAGCTCCGCACTAACGCTGGGTAATAAACACCTCACAGCAAGAACACTAACTCTGCCTGCCAGGGTCTACAGCTGCTTTCCAGTCTGGAGAGAGAGGAGACTGCAGCAGCTAGCCCCACACCAGCCAAACAGGCTCGACACAAGCAGCCTGACTGAAGTCCTTCAGCAGCTCACTGATCCTGGACCCTCCAGGAGGGGCTGGGCGTACAGACCTGAGGGTCCCAGGGTGGTGGTGGGGCCGAGGCCACGGATGAGGGGGGTGGGAGGAAGAGGAGGAGTATGTCCGCTGGCCCCACATGGTCGTCGGCAGGCGCCCTGCAGGTCTAGCGGCGGGTCGGCGCGGGATCGGGCTCGGCTGCTCGGGGTTCCGCCCTCGCTGGCGGTCGCGCCGCTGTCGTCTGACCGGGACGAGGCTGAGTCTCGTTTCGAAAGCTGTTCCCGCGCTCCGACTGGGCGGGTCCATTCACAGAGAGACGAGGGGGTGGGGTGGTGGAGGGGGGGACACGGCTCCACCCACACCTGACGCGGCCCCTCCCTGAAGATCTGCCCCGAGATAGGCGAGGGGGGGGGAGGGAAGGGGGAGTGGCCTCACCGAGGAGGGGGCGAGGCGGCGCTACCAGGAGGGACCACGGAGAGTCTCGAGACCTGGATCCACGGCCGGGGATGCAGAGCAGCAGCCTGGGAATGCCTCGCCTGAGCTCTCCCCCCCCTTCCTCTCGCTCTCTCTCTCTCTCTCTCCCCTCCTCTCCTGTGTGCGTTCCTCAGCAGAGCGGTGGCTCTGACGTCAGGGCCCTTCCCCGGGCCGGACGCTCTCTCTCTCCTTCATCCCCGCTGCACTCACACAGGCGATGCTGTCACACACGCAGCATGCACACGGAGAGGAGAGCGAGAGGGAGGGGGCGTGGGGAGAGGGAGAGCGAAAGACAGAAAGGGACACCGAGAAAGAGAGAGAAAATTGGAGAGAAAGAACGAAAGGGACTGAGAGAGAGAGAGAGAGAGAGAGAGAGAGAGAGGAGAGAGGGACTGTGTACACCGAGAAAAAGGTGGCCAGGGGTTGGCTCGGCTCCAGCAGCCTTAGAGACTGATTACCAGCCCGACTGCAAATGCCTCCTATCAGCTAATGAAGAGAGGGAGGGGGGAGTAGAAGGGCTCCTGCATGAGGAAGAAGAACTTCCAGAGGAGACCTGATCTCCTCAGCATCACCCCTCCACACACACACACACACACACACACCATACCTGCTCCACACAGTTGGCTGTGCCCTCATCCCCTGAGCCTCATCCTATCTGCCCTCCACAGCCCTTCTCACAGTGCCCCACATCTTGTTAGCATATCCCACAGGCCACTAGACCTCTCGTTCTAAACGAGCAGCCTCTTTAGCATGGTATATTTTTCACCGGTGAGGCACAATCTAGCACCTAATCCGTACCAATTACATGTGCTGTATGTCCCTTTTAAACCTGCCGCTCGATGCTCCACTTCTGCTTATACAGAACGCACCTAGAGACAAGAGGACACACACAAACATGGAGATGATCATCTTGTATATTATGCTGTGTAATGTCAGATCTAAGCTATGGAAGCTTGTTCACCGGAGGTTATTCACTGGAGCACATCCCTCAGTCCCCCAGCCATCCCCCAGTCCCCTAGTCCCCCAGCCATCCCCCAGCCTCCCTGCCTCCCAGTCCCCCGTTCCACCAGCCATCCCCCAGCCTCCCAGTCCCCCGTTCCCCCAGCCATCCCCCAGCCTCCCTGCCTCCCAGTCCCCCGTTCCCCCAGCCATCCCCCAGTCCCCCGTTCCCCCAGTCATCCCCCAGCCTCCCTGCCTCCCAGTCCCACAGTCCCCATCCTGCACAGGCCAAGGGTAAACTTTCTCTGAAATGTCAGGATTTGAAGGGTAGCTCATCATGAGCACATCATTTATAAGAGAGAGCGAGAGAGAGAGAGAGAGAGAGAGACTCTGTAGGCGTCGGAGCCCAGTCTCACCTCCCGCTGCCCTCCCCTTCCCGTCTCCCTCCACCGCTCATCTGCATAATCACCAAAACGCTTTATCTGGCTCCTCCGACCACCTCCACACACGCTTCCCACCTCCCCACGCCTCCACCCAGCGCCTGCTCCAGCCCCCTTCAGCCACTCTCCATCAGCCACCTCTAGGTTAATAACGCTCAGCAGAGAACATCTTAATGATACTGTGACACTCTCAGATGCCAGGCTGGACTCGTGAGATATCAACCCTGCACTGTGGAGGCGTGACCAGCCGAACAGAGCTGGCTGCAATCAAAGAGAAGGCTTGAACCTCGATTCACAGCGCCAAGAGAGAGCTAAGTTCCCATGACTTACACTGAGTAAATTGATATATTTTTAAGCAAAAGTTTAGACATCAGCATGTGCTTGGCACTGGTGTACACAGCCAACAGCCACACCGTATAGACCCAGGTTATTCCAAACATGAAGATGGTATCAATAACCTCAAGGCCACAATCGGAAACATGACAGTTAATATATGAACACTATTGATCTGCTTTGAAAGGCCACTTAGTGCATTTGCCGTCCATTTTCCCTGGGGAGAATACAGCCTCAAACGCAATCACTCATATCATGCAGAGCATCTGGAAAGAGATTCATGCAGAGCCCTGTGATGCAGAAGGTTGGTATTCCATGATGCATTCATAAACTCTTACCAAGTCAAGAGTGAGAGATTGTTGTCCTGTCTTCAGGTGTTACTAACCGTGCCCCCAGAATCCTTCAAATGTAACAGCGTTTCATCAGTAGAGTAAAAGTGACTGTAAACAGCCTGGCTCCTTCTCTCCTCCGCAGTCCTTCCTCCTGGTGCTCCTCTCCTCCTAGCCGTTGTGATTAGGCTGCTTCTCCAGGGACAGCCCTTGGGAAAGGCTGTTAGCCTGCTAGCTTGATGGTTTAGCCTGCTAGCCTGCTAGCCTGCTCCACCTTCTTAGATCTACGCACGAGAGCCTCTGGGACTCACAGGCCAAAAATAGCCTCTTCTGTCCAGAGAAGGCCCAGTCCTCCAGTGGATGAACTTCAAAGACAAGACACACTCCTGGTCTTGGACTCCTGTGACTCCTTGTGTACGGTCCTCTCCTCGTTCCCCCTCAGGCTCCGGCGTGTGGCGAGAGCAGAGGCTGGTGTGGGGGTGCTAGCTCGGAGAGGGCGCCGGCAGCCAGGGTGCAGAGTGCAGCGTCAGACAGGGTTATTACTGCTGTTTCAGCCCACTCTCTAACCCTGGCTAACCCTGTCAGCACCTACACGCCCCAGTCTTCCTGGCAGAGGACAAATGAGACGCAGGAACTGCCCCGCACACGGCCCCCATCCGCCCCTGTGGAGAGTACAGGAGGACAGGGGAAGGGTCTGGGCAGCCCCCCAGTCCGTCTCTCAGGTTACAGCAGACAAGCAGTCGTCTTGTGTCTTGGTGAGCCTCTCCTCGGAACAGCAGAAGTGATGACCTTGCTCTCCGGATGCAACCGGAACCTTTCCGGTCCCGTCCATGCACGGCCCGCCTCCCCAGGACAGGGGCCAGACAGACAGAGGAAGGGGGGGGGGCAAGTGGGTTGACTTGGTCACCCTGGCTGCCACTCGGTCAATATGATTGACACCTAGTCTGTCTGTGAGCCGGACAGGATCGAGGGGGTACTTGTAGATCCCGTCTCCCCCAAGTTGATCTGTCTGGGTTAGGAGACACCAAGACAGACATGTGAAGTGCTGACAGGTCCGATCTCTCTCCTGGGACGCTCATAGCATGGGCGTTCCGTCAGAAGCATCCAGAAACACGACCGCATCAGTCACACGGACCTGGGACGGTGAGGAAGAGGAGGCTGTCCTAGGGGGACGTCTGCCCTGCTGGCCTCCAGAGTTATGGCACCGTTAATGACGGGGAAGGGCGGTGAAAGGACACGACACACATTAGGGCAGATCACCACGTCCTCGACGCATGGCAGTTTCATTAAGCTGTGACTTTGTCGAGAGGCATGGTCAGTGAAAGAGGTAACATTAGCCTCCAAAAAACAAAAAATCTCATCTAGAATTAGGATTGTATTAGACAGCAATCTAAGCAAATATGACATAACATCACTTAATCACGATGCATTGACCGTTAAATCGTATGCAAAGGAGCATGTTCTACAACATATGTGGGAACAACTGGATAATTCAACCTTGAAGACACCTTGAGCACTGCCTGCCTATGTCTGTGACAGAATCGGGAAAAGCTGCAAATGTGGTTCTCTGGTTGCCTGGACACGGTTTCGAAAGTGCACATGGTCTAGTTGCCGAGGAACTGACCTGAGTCGTGATGTGGCCTGAGAGGTGAGGTGAAAGTCAAGTGGTTTCGTATTCAACAGCAATACCTAGTGGCTGATCTGAGAACAGCATAGAGCCATCACACTCGCTCTCTCTCTCTCCCTCTCTGTCTTTCTCACTCTTTCCCCGACACACACCAGTGGCCTCAGGATGATTCACACAGACAGGGACAACTTTACTGTCCCTCTACTGATATTTCACCAGTCTTTAATGTCCTCAGGCGCAGCGATGGACCCAGCCCTGGGCTGTTTGTCCTCTGATCACTCATGTCTCGGTAAATTAATGAGAGCCAGAGTTATAACTTGGGGCCAAGCAGAGCACTAAGACAACTAGCCACTAGCCAGCCATAATTAGACACATAAATAACAGCAGCCAATACAACCATTACTGTTTGATCTGCCCCAATGTTATGCAGCTGCCGGCTGATGTGTCGGTCTAGCCGTCCATGTGTGTCTGGGCTGAAGTGGGTTAAAGGCATTAATCTGATGCTGCTCCCTCTGCAGTCCTTTCTGCAAACTCTGTAGGCTACCTGATGTAGGCTACATGATGTAGGCTACATGATGGACGCTAGATGATGCTACCTGATGTAGGCTTCATGATGTAGGCTACATGATGGACTCTACATGATGCTACATGATGTAGGCTACATGATGCTACATGATGGACGCTACATGATGCTACATGATGTAGGCTACATGATGTAGACTACATGATGTAGGCTACATGATGCTACATGATGTAGGCTACATGATGTAGACTACATGATGTAGGCTACATGATGCTACCTGATGTAGGCTTCATGATGTAGGCTACATGATGGACGCTACATGATGCTACATGATGTAGGCTACATGATGTAGGCTACATGATGCTACCTGATGGAGGCTACATGATGTAGGCTACATGATGCGGTCCACATGGTGTAGGCTTCATGATGGACGCTACATGATGCTACATGAGGTAGGCTACATGATGCTACCTGATGTAGGCTACATGATGCGGTCCACATGGTGTAGGCTTCATGATGGATGCTACATGATGCGGTCCACATGGTGTATGGTCCATGATGTGTGCACTCTTAACGGCCACTTCTTCCAAACAATCAAGTTTGTTCTCTCATTAACTCAACTGGATCACTTATCTCAGTCTGGACAGGAAAAACGATCCTATAGACCGTACAGAAGAACTACCGAAAAAGGTAGTATATATAATCCATAATGTTTACATCTTTTAGCATCGGGCCAAATGAAAATTTGGCGAGCTCAGACCCGTGTGGTCGATTCGGCTCAATAAACGCTGCAGCAAATGAAACAGGTCCAATCAGATCGGCTTTCGCCAGCGCTGGGCAGACGGGCTTTTCATTTGTCTTTCTCACACTCAATAGCCTATTAATGTGAACGGCAACATTCAATTAGGTAATCCTACAACAGTCCACAGGACTGCTTCTGACAGAGCCTCGTCGCACACCGGTACAGACCATAAGCTCATACAGCAATACCGTTTCCCTATGAATAAACATACTGAGCTGCAGACGGCCACAGGATTGTATAAATCAAAGTCCCTCTGAGAGGCAGCAGTGTCGAGGCCTGCTGCGGGGTGAGGCAGTACAGCAGCACTGTGGGTCCCTCACGGGGGCAGAAAGGGGATATTTCCAGGCTGGAAGACCCCCAGAGTGGGATGACACACATTGCAGCCATCGAGAAGGAGACCAACGTCCACCTGAGGATGCTTTGAGTGACACAACTGACACACATGAGGCCTTCGGAAACTCCATTAAACGAAGTAGCTCATATTAACTAGGAACCAATTAATAGACAATAATCGTTTATGAATTTGAACTTCCATCACCATGCAGTTATACGGCTATAAAATGTATCTTATACAATTCTATAATATATTAAGTTATATAATTGTACAAAAATGTCAACACACAAAGCTAATTTGGCAAGTGAAACAGAAAACCTTTCATAAAGGCAAAATGATTTTCAGTGTTTGCCATGATGGGATTGTGTGGGTGTCAAATTCAGTGCCAGGTTTCCAATAATGAGACAGAGTACAGAGGCTGATCAGGAGATTCCAACCATAGTCCACATACCCTCATCCCACCCCCAGACCCAGCAACGCAGAGTACTGCAGGGGTGCTAATAGCCCCATACATATATTACTACTAATTAATTCAATTCAAAATTAACATGCTACATTCAAATGCTGCATATCAATGATGGTTCTCCACTGACACACCGGTTTAGACGGTTTACTTCTGCAGTGTGGCCAGAGCTCTGTGAATCGTGATTCCTCCACTGACAGGATTTGGCTTATTTATTTATCTGTTTATTTTTCATAAAGCACCCGTGTCACACCTTCCTCCTGGCCAATGACAGCTGTGCTTGCCGGAGAGAGGAAGGCGGTGTGAGGGAGCCGCTGAGCTCTGCAGTGTCTCCAGTCACACTGGGGATCTGACGGACTGCAGCAGTCTGCCTCTCATCTCCACACACAGTCCCAACCCAGGGATACGCTCTGAGGAGGGCCGTTGGGAATAACTCAGAGCGCGTCCCTCCCTCGCTACTTGTAGTAAGTGATAAATGACAAAAGATTGAAGACAAAAAAAAGAGCGTTTCCAGCAAATAAAGCACTTTGATTCCACCTCAGCAGTTTCTCAGCCCGCTTGTTCCATTCACATATTTTATACATGCATTCAAAATGCTCCGCACTTCAAACTCCCTCAGCCCATTACAAACTGACATGAGCGGCATCGGCAATCGTTTCCTTTAGCAAAGCTTCTCCTTCGGAGGGCGTTACCTTGAGTCATCAGCCAGGGTCTCCTCCCTCTCCTGCCCGGTGGCGTCCAGTTCAACCAGCACCTGCCCATGTTCAGCGGTGCGTTCAGCCCCCTGACCGAAAGGAAGGCAGCCACAGCAACTGGCTCCCATCCCGACGCTGGTACTGGCATCCCTCCTACTCAGCTCCTCTCTGCCCTCCTGCCTCTCCTGTTCCTCTCCCTGTTCCTGTTCCTGCTGCTGTTCCTCAGCCTGCTCCAGTTCCTCTCTCTGTTCCTGCTCCTGTTCCTCTCTCTGTTCCTGCTCCAGTTCCTCTCTCTGTTCCTGCTCCTGTTCCTCTCTCTGTTCCTGCTCCTGTTCCTCTCTCTGTTCCTGCTCCTGTTCCTCTCTCTGTTCCTGCTCCTGTTCCTCTCTCTGTTCCTGCTCCTGTTCCTCTCTCTGTTCCTGCTCCTGTCCCTCCCTCTGTTCCTGCTCCAGTTCCTCTCCCTGTTCCTGCTCCTGTTCCCTCTCTGTTCCTGCTCCTGTTCCTCTCCCTGTTCCTGCTCCAGTTCCTCTCCCTGTTCCAGCTCCTGTTCCTCTCTCTGTTCCTGCTGCTGTTCCTCTCCTTGTTCCTGTTCCTGCTCCAGTTCCTCTCCCTGCTCCTGTTCCTCTCCCTGTTCCAGTTCCTCAGCCTGCTCTGCTTCTGGCTGTGTGGACGGTGACTGGTCCATTCTGGATAACAGACATGGTCAGAGTCATCTCATCTCCTCTCACCCCCGTGGCTGTTAATGGATTCATAGCAGCCTCTGGACCAGGGTTAAATATCACTGCTCAAACCAGGCCTGATGGAATGCCTGTTTCCCCTCCTCAGTACACAGCTAGCCACTGTATCTGCAGCTCAATCCTCTCTTTGTCCTCCTCGCTTTCATCCAGTGCTCTGCTTTAACCTCCACTCTGTCCTGTGGGCCACCAACAAAACCTAATGTGTTCTTAAACCCTAATGACCTCATCAGTCACCGTGGATGTGACGGTGACATGGCAGTGCTGTTTGAGGCCTTGTGTTCCTGTACAGGCAATCACACACAACTGGGGGAAAGATGAATGACCATAACGGCAGACCTGAACAGGCGTCCAGACATGAAACCATTGTGTGATTGTGTGTCTGTGTGTGTGTGTGTGTGTGTGTGTGTGTATAGTGTGGCATGGGAAGTGTTGACAAACCGGTTCATGTAAATGTACTGTCCTGCAATAAAGATAGACTAGCAACTTCCCATATTAGGTAATATCTTTCAGGAGGTATATCAGTTTCAAAGCCACTGTCTCCGGCCAGGTATTCAGAGCACTGCAAACTGCTTCCACTTCCACAGGATAAATGATTCATGCTGCAGGTAGAGAAGAAGAGAGCTGGAGGACTGCAAACCCCACCGCACACTGGCTCCGCTGCAGCCAAAACAAGGCGTCATTAAGAAGTCTTGTCACAGCTAAAGGCTTCTGCCACCGTCTTTACCTCTGCTTCCAAAGTGCTGCATAATCGCCACTCCCCCCTCCTCCGTCTCCCCGCCACACACACACACAAACGTCCCTGCGTGTGTGGCATCCCTATTTAATCATGTAACGATTAGTACACAAGTGACGCATGGATCGGTCCGTGGCATTTTTGCCGGAAAGAAATCCCTACAGGATATCTGTAATGTCATATGATATACATGCACATACAACACTAGAGATGAGAGACACATCAGCACTGTTTTGATATTAAGTGGACAATGACTGAGGAAACATTAACCTGTAGATACGGTTATTTGGGGGGGGGCATGGAGCTGAACACAAGTTGAGTGCCCAGAGCAGAAGACCACAGTAGCTCACTTATTACGGCCTTCACTATGAAAGAGAAACGCTTACAGAGTGTTTGGACAGCTTGAAATGCAGGCTGGAATGAATGGATGGGGAGGGAGGGAAGGGATGAGGATGCATGACGAGGATTGGAAGGATGGGATGAGGAGGGATAGAGGAGGGATGAGGGAGGATGAGGAGGGATATAGGGATGAGGAGGAAGGGAGAGACGCGGGGAGAAGGGACTGAACCCTCTTCAGAATACGTAATATCAGGTGAAGGTCACTGCTTGGTCTCAGCAAACAGCTGAAAGAGGAGCAGTCGGTGTGTTTGCACAACTTCATGTCCCTCATGTTTACACTTAACACTCCATTACCTATCCAGTAGCATACTGTACTGCGGCGCTAAACCTAAACATGTATTGGATGAATAACCTCCTGGTTAGACGAGATGTTTACACGGTGGCCTCAGTGTGAACCTGTCTGTTTGGGGAGAAGCAGTGTGGGAACAACAAGGAGCAGCTGCTTGAATGCAGCTCTGATACCTCATCTTCATTTTATCGTGGCTGAGACAGAGAGCGAGAAAAGGAGAGAGAGGAGAGAGAGGAGAGAGAAAGAGAGAGGAAGAGAAGAAAAGAAAAACAGATGGAGGGAGAGAGCAAAAGAGAGAAAAAGACAAAAAGAGAGACAGAAAGAAACAGAGATAGCCAGCGAGAGAGAGAGAGAGAGAGAGAGAGAGAGAGGAGAGAGAGAGAGAGAGAGAGAGTGCTTGTGTGTGAGATTGGTATTCACTAGCATGCTCCCCATCACATGTCCCCTCAGCACCTCTTCTGGTACTTGACACAGACATATCTGATATCCAATCAATTCCCATCCTCTACCCAGGTCCTTGAAGCAAACATGGGGATATTGAGCAAATCCAATACTGTCCAGACCATCCTACCTGTACGTTCACTCTGAGGATATTACGTCTGTGTAGGAAACCGAGCCGCTGCATTGTGTCACAAGGCTGTTTCATAAGAAGATCTTCTTTAAAAAGGAATATTTCCTGTCTACCAGGATCTATCTGTCAGCAATGAATTTAATGACGAAGAAATAGATGACAGCCAAGGACAATATGGAGACGGAAACTACCTTTCAACTTTCAGAAAGACTCAACACACTTCATTTCCGTCTCTGTGTCTAGATACTCTTGTAAAGAGAAGACTTCATACGTTTCTCTTTAGTCTGCCAACTTTTCAAACTCCAATACACTGGGGTCAAGCTATCCCAATAAAACTGGAGATCTACAAAGGACCTGGAAAGTTCCTGATTACTCCGGAACATTTTGAAAGTCTGCAGTGATTTTCAAAGATTGTTTTTTGACAGCTGCCCCTTTGGTTAAAAAACAGAATCTTCTGCATTAAAAACCCTGTGTTTGGACTTGAGTTCCACTTGAGGATTGTAGGAGCAGCAGGGAAGAGACAACAGTCTCCACTGAGCAACAACATCCCATAATCCAACACCAGACTCCCTTCAGATGAAGGGAGCTCTCAGCATACAGGGGTCAGGGGTCAGCTGTAAGTGCGGCAGGGTTCCTGTGTAACCTCGTCTGACTGGACGGGTGAAGATATCCAGTCAAGCGTTAGTGACTGAGGTGAATCTGCTCAGTCTGCAGAAACAGGGAGCTTCATTAGAGGGAACCCCAGAGATAAACGCCTGTAGGGGGAAAAACTGAACTGGCTTTAATCTCCATTTAAAGTGTTTTGCTTCAACATCTTACGGCTAATTAACTCATCGTGCCCTGAGCCCAGAGTTACCAGCAAGTAGACAATGCCAATTAGAGACCCAGTGGGAAGGGAAGGGTTTAGAAGGCAGAATAAACCCAGTTGTTTCCTTGGAGATCTTAGAAATGATAAAATATAGATATAACTATTAAACTATTAACTACTAAAATCAAGAAAGAAAAGAAAGTCACAACGGGAGATGATATGAGGAGGTCTGTGTGCGCATGCATATGTGTGCATAGAAGTATGTGTCTATGGTATCATGGATATCCCACACTTCCCTTCCCAAACTCACAAACCCAAACCACAATGTGAATAGTGTCCCAACAGGACACCATTGTACCTCAATGGGATTATTTCTACCCTGAGGGAGCTATAGAGTTGCACTTCTCCAATGCACAATCACTGGCCCAGCACTCCATGTGCAGGGCTGGGGGTGGGGGAGGTCGGATGGCCTGAGAAACTCATTTTTCACAAGCTCCACGCACCTCCATATCGAAACTAAATGTACTCTTCATGACAGGGGATATTACTGTGATCTTCTCGTAATGACATAAGGTTATTATTATGATACCACAGGAGCAGGGTACCATGCCAGACAGCCCTGAGAGAGAGGTTAGGTGAGAGCAGGTCCCCCAGACTGCAGCCTGGATGTAAATGAGTACGGGGCTGAGTTATACTACAGACTCGCTCGCTCGCCGCCCCAACAATCCCTCCTTTGTACTCCGCCACTGCTGGTTTCCACCGGCAACCGGCAGCACAACCAGCCGACCGTTGTCACGGTAGCGCCATGTGGATTCTGGATTCAGCTCAGCCTGTCACAGCAAGCTCCCAGGGGTGGTAGAGTGGGGCCAAGTAAACCCCCAAAACTCAGACAGTGAGAGATACAGAGACAGACAGAGAGAGAGAGAGAGAGAGAGAGAGAGAGAGAGAGAGAGAGAGAGAGACTATGACTTGGACTTGGACTGAGACATGACTAAGGACATTGGTCATACAGCACAAACGCCACGTCCAGTAAAACCTGCTGCCATGGTTTTGAGAGACTGGAGCAGTGATGAATCAAAGCAGCACTGGCTCCCCTCAGCGCGCTTAATTAGCTGAGTGCTATAGGGACTGGCCAGGTGGACCGTGCATTCAACGACCCTCCCATAATTACCTAAAAGACACACGGGACAAATGTTGGGAAGCTTGGAGAGTCAATGACCGCCTGCTGTAAATCAAATAGACCGCCGATATAGATGGCCCACTATGCAGTTTCTAACAGCACACCATTAACCGTAGATAATAACAAGTACATCAGCACAATTGAAGCATTCCCCAGTGAGGTGTAATGAGAAGGACAGCCCTATCACAAGGGCAAGCTCCACATCAATCAACAGCTCCTCCGAGAAGCTCACGAGCATTCCCACTCGAAGGCATTTAGGACATCCTTGTCCCCGTCTCCCTTTTCATTCAAGTTACCACAAGAATCTAGGTGGCTCTGCGGGGCCTCTCAAGTGGGCACTTGGTCACAACCCAAATCTATGGAATCTAGTTCTCTTTATTGGAATTCTGTTTTGGCTTGGCCCGCCTCATAAAATCGTATTCACCAGTGCTAAGAGCGTGGGCCCATTCTGTGGTCTCTCAGTTCGGTTGGGAACCGACCCTCCGACAGTTAGCGCAGACACAACAAAGACACAATGTCCACCGCCAGGAAAACAAGACCAACAACAGGATCCTTCCATCAAGTTGTCGAGGATTACAAACAAGGGATTGACTTCACAGCCGTGACATTTGGGGAAACTATACATCCCTCAACTTCACTGCTTTTCTCTTTGTTCTTGTCATGCCAGAGAGAAAGAGACACACAATGACCCACTTCATGGCACCACACAATAAAAGTGTCAACGATAACAAATTTCAGAATTTTTTTTATGTGCCTCTTTCAAAACCCAACCCATCTGGTGCCAGTTTATTGCCTCACTTTTCCAGAAGTTTCCACAGTATTGTGTGTCTTTCTCCTGTCACAATGCAGCACGACTAAAACACAACAAGGAAGTCTCTCTGGCATTTGCATACGGGCTTAGCGCCGATGTGAGCTTGAAAGCGTGTTTGTCTGCATTATCTGTTCGCGTATAATCCCAAAGTAAAAGCCTCCTTCACGAGCCATCTTCACAAACATGATTACAAGCATGGGAGTACAATGCAGTGTGGCAGGCCTTCTGTCTGGGGCAAGTGGGGCAAACTAAAAGGGGCATGGATGTGACAGTGGGTGCAGACCCAACCAACTCCAGTCTCCCTCCCAGAGGAATCCTAGCACTCGGTCACAATGAGGAACCAAAGCCAAGGCATTTCTAATTGCTCCGCTCTGTTTTACAGTGGGCTGGCTGTTTGTCGGTTTTACCTTGATTTATCTGTTGGGTTTCAGTGTGGTATGTGTGTCTTGCTGTGATGAATATGTCTGTCTGAGTACCTAGCCTGTCTGTGTGTCAGTCTACCTGTCTGTCTGCCCGCCCCCCCACAGGCCCCATGCAGACAGGCATGGTGTGACACACTGCAGACGGTGGAAACACACAGCAGATGCAGGTGGCCCAACATAAGAGCGTCTGGATAAACAAATCATAGAAAGTAGCCAGAGTGGTTTTATTGTGCTTTCTGTTGTGTCAAGCAGCACTGGCTATTGAAGCTGCCACGAGGTAGGAGAGTGGACACAGAACCAGCCCGGTTGCCGTGGTAGCCAGCACAAGGATCGGTTTGTTGTTAACGCTACAAACACATTCTCAATGGGAAACACAAAGAGCACGACTTTGAAATTGTCTCTGCTTTAAAACTGGAATCATGCGATACATCTCTGTCACCATGTGAGCGTACAATCCTGCCGCTCTCCCTGCTCTCTGTTCCTCTCCCTCTCTCCCCACTTCTCCTACACAATCAACAAACATGCATGCACACACACACACACACACACACACACAAACACACCAACACACACTCAGCTAGCTAATGGAGAGAGTAGAGAGTAGATGTCCTGCATATTGGAGAGTGTGAGCTGAATTTCAATAGCTTTCCTCTCTCCTGCTGGGTGTTGCCCTTACCCTCAAAAAGTAGGATGGCAGAAGACAAGAGTTAATTGGTATCTACTCTTCAACAATGCAATAATATGCCCAAAACATCTTTCATGAGGTCAGGTCAACCTGATGTGTAGTTCATACTGAAACAAGTTTATATATATCTAAAAATATATCATAATTTTCACAGTAAAGTGCATTGGGAAAGATGTCATGGTATATTTTTGTCATAATATAGGATAGCCTATGAAGCCTATAGGCTGCATACTAAATGCACCAACGTGTAGGCTACTGTAGTCTGTTTCTGTACAGAGACATGTACCCAATATCAATAGTCTATAAAGCAGCCACATTACAAAATGTTTGGCGTTAACTTGGCATCATAACAAGACCCCCTAAATCCTGATGCAGCGAGAGTAAAAGGCATGCATGCGACGTCATCACGGCTCAGCCCGCCGCAACAGGACACATTTAAAAGGCATCGTTTTATCCAGAGCGCTGCGCCTCGATTCGAAAGTGATCGTCTCAACAGTATCGGGCAGTGTAAAACACTTGTGAATGAAAGTTTGAGTCTTAAATGATCACGGTCCATGTTGCACTTCCTATTAAACAGACAGAAGCGCCGCACTCACTTGATGAAGTAGCTGGCTCCTTCGTCTGTGAAACCTTCTTCCCATCCTCGAGGTAAATCTAGACCATAAACACAAGAGGCTGAATGAATAAGATCATTTTCACAGTCAATGTTTGGAACATTAGTTTTACTGATGGTTTCGGCGTAAAGACTAGGCTACCTGATCGTATCATGTGTCCGGAGTTGACAGGTTCACCCGTACGAGGATGGAGCCAAGTAGTGATGTGAGTTTTATCACTGAAAAAAGACACCTGTTACTGAATGAGGAAAAGCATGATCTAATTCCGTATATTAATCTGATTGAGCAATGCGATCTAAACTTAGAAAAGACAGCAGATTCTCACTTGATGAAGAAGACCCTGCCATCTCGACAGACTCCATACGACCAGTGGTCAGGTAGAGTGTCCCGCCCGAGCGGTGCCGCCATGATCCCTGTTTCTCGTGCAGCTAGTGCATTCTCTTCTCCGCAGAGTTTTCTGAGGATCCGATAGACTCCAGTGATCACCGCTAGGGCTGCAGCTTTTTAAAGGGGAAGAAATAAACTTGTATAGAGTCGCCTGCTGCTCTACAGCCAGCGCGTCTTTGTCCTACCTTCAGCCGACAATAAAGGGTGTAAAAACTAAGTGTGCGTTCAGGGATGGGGTTGTTGCGCTTAACTCTATTTTAGGCGCACTGAATTGGCTTCGTTGGGTCTCATTTAAGTTAAGGAATGTGTTCGAAAGGTTTCATAATTTACGCCCATTTGAATAGCTTAACATTCCTAAAAGATGGACTTCGTCACACGCACATTCCAAAGGAAAACGGGGCATTTTCGTGTTGAGAAAGCTTAGGTCTCATGGCAGGTGGAGCCTATAGGTAGCCTAACACAAACAAGGCCGTCTTGCAACAGACCGTATTCTTCTCCGTTGTAGCCTAGAGTTCACGTGAGGGCGGGACCTCTCCGACAATAGACCCATGTTTTTATCAGGCTAAGGTCCAAGAGTTGTGTGAAAAAGTTTACACATAATTGCACATAGTATCTAAAAACACTGGCATGGCAATATTATGTTGATCTCCAGAGCATAGCAACAAACAACCTAATGAAAATAAAGAAGCACAACACGCCATTGTTGTTGAAAGGGCAGCGTGATTGTAGGCTTTGTTTACGTGACAGGTTTGATTACATTTGTAAAAACGTATTCACCCCTGGGTGCATCTGAATCTATGAAGAAAGCATAACCCAAACAAGCTCTCAAAACTGTATAGCTGTGCAAGGCAATACACCTGAAGAGAGAGAGTGTGTGTGTAGATCTGTCAGCCTCACACATTTCGTACTGCAGCTAGGCTTTGAGGACAGAGAGCTTTCCCAAGCATGACACATTACAATAATGCTTACATTGCATCAAAAGGACCTGCCCAATTTCCCGATGCTGCCCATAAATTTAACCTGGGGGCGTGTGAGGCAAAGCTCAAAGTCACAGTGCAGAGGAAAAGGGCTGTATCATTGGACAACAAACAGCAAGACACCTCTCTGATGCCCATGGCCTCCCTCCTATAAACTACGTTTTGCCATTTGATTTCTTGAGTTGTGCCATCGAGATACGCCATGTGAGTTGAGAAATATGTCTAAGTCTCCACGTACACAGGGTGCACAGATAGTGAACGGCCCTCCTGTTACCTGACCTAATGCAGGGTTTTAGCAGTCCTTGCTGCACAAGCGGTGTCCCAATACATTCAGCGACCAGCTCCAAGATAAATGGTCTGACTCCCCTAAATAAATGGGCTGGAGAGTGAAAGGATATTCATCTCTTTTGTGAAACACCCAAACATTACTGTGCCCTCCCCTCAGCAGGCAGGGGGCATGAACCCCCCCCCCTGTCTGCATGATAAATATTTGATGGGTGAATCCCTTTGGAGAAGGCTTTGTTGTTTCATCCTGTTTGCTTGGTGCACTTCCTCATGAAAGACGTGTGTGATCAAACTGGATTCCTCCAGCCGCGCCGTGTGAGACAGTGTGCGTCCAAGCCAGATCTTTTTGAAAACTGTCTTTGTATCCTGCGGTGAGGAGTGAGCCAGAGGTCGAGTGGAGAAAACATATCGGGAGGTTTTGGTATACAGTCGTATGCAAAAGTTTGGGCACCCCTGATAATCTCCATTACTTTCATCTATAAAATGTTGGGCGTTTGGATGAGGAACGTCTTTGTCATATATATACACATACGTCATGGACAGTGATATTTTAGCCGTGAAATAAGGTTTATTTGATAAACAGAAAATATGCCATACGCATCATAAGAGAATTAGACACTTGCATAAATTTGGGCACCCCAACAGAAAAATCACATTAATATTTAGTAGAGCCTCCTTTTGCAAAAATAACAGCTTCTAGACGCTTTTTATATCCTCTGATGAGTGTCTGGATTCTGGATTGAGGTAATTTGGACCATTCTTCCTTACAATACATCTCCAGTTGAGTAAGGTTTGATGGGTGCCTAGCGTGGACAGCCCGCTTCAAGTCACCCCATAGATTTTCAATTATATTCAAGTCTGGGGACTGGGATGGCCATTCCAAAACATTGTAGTTGTTCCTCTGCATAAATGCCTTAGTGGATTTGGAGCAATGTTTCGGGTCGTTGTCCTGCTGGAACACCCAACTGCGCCGTAACTTCAGCTTTGTTACAGATTCTTGAACATTATTGTCCAGAATTTGCTGGTACTGAGTTGAATCCATACGACCTTCAACTTTAACTAGATTCCCAGTTCCTGCACTAGCCACACAGCCCCACAGCATGACGGACCCCCCCACCAAATTTTACTGTGGGCAGCAAGTGTTTTTCTAGGAATGCTGTGTTCTTTTGCCTCCATGCGTAACGCCTCTTGTTGTGACCGAATAACTCCATCTTTGTCTCATCAGTCCACAGTACTTTGTTCCAAAATGAGCCTGGCTTGTTCAAATGTAGTTTGGCAAACCTCAAGCGAGCCTTTTTGTGGCGCGTGTGCAGAAAAGGCTTCTTCCGCATCACTCTCCCATACAGCTGTTCTCTGTGCAATGTGCGCTGAATGGTCGAGCAATGCACAGTGACACCATCTGCAGCAAGATGACCTTGCAGCTCTTTGGAGGTGATCTGAGGGTTGTCCTTGACCATTCTGACCATTCTTCGCCTTTGCCTCTTTGTTATTTTTCCTGGCCTGCCACTTCTGGCCTTAACAAGAACTGTGCCTGTTGCCTTCCATTTCCTAATGACATTCCTCACAGTGGAAACTGATAGCTGAAACCTCCGGGATAACTTTTTGTAGCCTTCCCCTAAACCATACTGCTGAACAATCTTTGTTTTTAGATCATTTGATAGCTGTTTTGATGCCCCCATTTTGCCACTGTTCAGAGGAGAATCAAAGAGAAGCAAAACTTGCAATTGGCTAACTTAAATACCCTTTCTAATGATTGAATGCACCTTTTTATGTAATTGAAGGCTTAACGAGTTAACCAGACTAACTATGTGTTGCAGTTAATCAGCATTTAGTAGGCAGAGGTATTCAAATCAAATAAATGATAAGGGTGCCCAAACTTTTGCACAGCCTTTTTTTCACATTTGATTTAATTTCACACAACTAAATACTGCTACACCAAATATCTTTGTCTGGAAAACACCCCAGCACTCAGTGTTAACTAGAAAAGTAATATTACAATATTATATTGATCTTTTTTGGTGAAGACAGGAAATTATCATGCAGCCTCAGAGGGGTGCCTAAACTTTTGCATACGACTGTATATGGACAGCGTTGGTCCTATGGTGGTCAATGCTGACACAAGCCATGTAACTCACACAGCCAATCCTGAGATGCAAACATTCAGGAGGGGAGTTGTCAGTGTTGTGTTTGCTAAATGTGGATAAGTGTCTGCTAAATGAGGGACTCAGGTGGCTGAGCGGTTACGGAATCGGGCTAGTAATCAGAAGGTTGCTGGTTCGATTCCCAGCTGTACAAAATGGCTTTGGGTTAGGGTAGGGCAAGGCACTTCACCCTACTTGCCTCGGGGGAATGTCCCTGTACTTACTGTAAGTCGCTCTGGATAAGAGTGTCTGCTAAATGTAAATGTAAAATGAATACATGTAAATTGGTTTAGAAAATCATGAATAGCAAAGAGAGAAGGAAGGATATGGAATTTACACGTAAAGAAAATAGAATGAGTGACAGGTTTCGTGGCTTAAATGTGAAATGAATGATTCTGGACCAGGCTGCTGAGGGAACAGCCCAGCTCACAACAGTATAGGGTTGACAGCACTGGTGCCCAGGGGGGCAGGCTGTACGTCCAGCCTGGAGACTGTTGTGCTGGGACTTAGCTCTGCTCCTTTAACCACATCTCAACACAAATCCAGTCCTCATGAAAATGCAAGATCGCAAGAAAGTATATAATCCACACTGTAATCCATTACAGTGTAGGAAGAAATCCACTTTTCCTTGCTGCTCTAGTGCATTTCTCATGGCGAAAATACCAGCTGTGAACCTGGGGACACACACTGCAGTGCAATCATACCATGTCCCCAGTCGGTTAATTGCTCTTATTTGACTTTGCCCCACAATTCATTAGCCACTTCCTCCTCCCCCTCTCCCCGGCTGCTCCTTTCACTCACTCCATCAATCGGACTTCCTCACACGTGCGGCGATGATGCGCAGCCCGCTGCAGCTCTGCAGCTGTATCACCTCCCCTGCAGTGTGGGCTCTGCTGATTGCTGCCTCTCCACTGCCAGAGGCTCACAATGCAGCAAGGTGACTCAATGTTATCGTCCTCTCTGAGGAGAGGCTGCCCCGACTCGGGCTGAATCACTGTTTACTGAGTGAGGCTCTGCAGCAGACGCAATAAAGAACTCCTCTTTTCGCTATCTCACCTGCCAATCTGAACTCACTCGTACATTACGTTTCACCCGCTACGTGACTTTCTACAAATATGTCTGGGTATGAAATCAATATCAGACTGAGATGCAGGGTTATTGCATGCGACTGCAAAAATATAGTGTGTGTAGTCCATCAGTTTAGTTTCCTAATGGATATTATGAGGAAAAGATGAATAAAAATCAATACCTATCCGTCACCGGAACATTGATCCTGAATCCACCCGATTATGACAAAACTTTACTTTCATGAAGTGCAGTGGTTTATATGATCTGTAGATGCCCCACTAAATAAAGGAAAGGCTGAGTAGACTCTGGCAGGTGTGTTGCTCCTTGTGGGATGTGGGTGGTAAGTACAGCTTCCAGGTCCCGCTCCTGATCTCCTCCTCAGAGCCCAGTGAGGAGAGCCGGAGGGTGAGAGGTGGGCTGCGGACCATTCATCACACTGTCTCCTCTCCTGGAGGAACTAGACTGAAGGATGGGTTTGGGAGAACACTCGTGATGAGCTCAAATCCCTGTCCTCTGCTGATTGTGTCAGGTTGAAGTGAAACTACATAATTACATTTCAAGAAGCACCGAACAGTGACTCACTGGGAAAGGAACATTAAAAAGTTGTGTGAATACATGAAGGTAAAACTGCAAGAGCAATTTTGTTTTATTCAAGGGCATCGAGCCATGTGGTTCAGCATCTTATCGAACAGTTGAATACTGACATCTTGTGGCTAACAGTGTTCATAAAGAAGATCAGTCAGTGTCGTCAAGATCAGTTAATGTACAAGGTCATTCCCAAAAACATGCAGAATAGGATTCTTTGTGTTAAGGATTTTTCTTTTTTAACCTTACACACATTTACCTTCAATTTTACAAGTTTACCATGCACCCTCCAGTCTACAATTAGACAAACACACACAAGTTCCTTCAAAACGTTCCTTTAATGCGAAAATACGTTTATGCCACCAAGGCAGAAGCGGTGGAAGATTCGCTGTGGGAGAGAGAGAGAAGAAAAAAAAGATGGAGGATTATAAGATTAAGATGACGTTGGCCTTAAAGGCAACATCCAGATGGCAGACTGCTGGTGACCAGTGTCCCCCTGTGGAGGCACAGGAGAACCAGCGAGTCGCAGTGAGACATGTGTGAAGGGGACTGGCAGGGTCGACACTGACAAGCCACTCTGCTAATTTACCTTCAATTTCATCTGGCACATCAGAAATATCTCAGCTCTTACGAGGGGAAGATCAGGACAATGAAATGTGCCACGACGTCAGCGCAATAAATAGCTTGATAAAAAAAATAATACTTACTACTTCCAGTTTGGTGCAAGTACTCTCTTGGTCTTGTAGTAACGGGACAGTCGGTGGATTCTGCTTTCGGTCAGAATAAGACGGAATTTGGCATCTTTATCCTGCATTAAAAAGGGAGGGGATTAGCAAACAAACACCTTCCTTCACATTGACCTGTCAATATGTAGACAATGTAAATGTGGACAAACACCAGTCGGTGTAAAAACAGATGTTAAACTATTCACAGCACTGTTGGCCTCCCTAGCCCCAGTCAGTGTTCTCTAGTGAAAACTGTTACTGTACAGGTCTAGGCTCCCACAGGCTACATGATCCATTCAAAAGTATCAGGTCTCAGCTTGTCCATTTGACTCCATATGGTTGTATGTCCATGAATCTACTACTTAAGTACAAAGGTAACAGTTGGAATCATCTCCATCTCCATCAGATATACTGGCTGTCTCTCCACCTTCAAGAAAAGGCTAAAGACTCACGTGTTCCAGGAGTACAACGGTACTTAGGAATGATTTGTTGGATCAGATGTTAGTTTATTTCCTCCAGGAACACAATGACACTTATTGAAGGACTTGTTGCACTTGTTGGTTAGTTGTAACTGACTTAACTACTTGTACTCGCTGTGAATTATATTATTCTTGCTTGCTTTTCTCCAGGTACACTAGCACTTTCGAGGATCATGTCGTTTAATTGTAATTTGTCTAACTACATGCTATTCTAGTTCCACCCATTGGCTCTTATTTGCTTTCGACAATGTACGCTTCATGTTTTGGCTACCCGCAATGTTTTTGGGGCTATCTCGTTGTTTATGATTATTGACCTATGCACTTTTTGTAAAGCTCTTTGTTGTAAGTCGCTTTGGATAAAAGCGTCTGCTAAATGACTAAACGTAAATGTAACAGGTGGATACCTTTCGGTTCCTCTCCAGGTGCTTCCTGATAGCCACAGCCTTCTTGATGAGGTGGTAGAGGTCCTCGGGCAGATCAGGGGCCAGGCCTTTGGTCTTGAGGATCCTCAAGATCTTGTTGCCTGTCACGAAGCGGACCTGGGCCACACCATGAGAATCCCTCAAGATCACACCTGGACAGAGGAGGCATGACAGTCAGCCACTTCTAACCCTGGATTACATATCTCCCTTGGGATTGCAGTTAGGGAATCCAACGAACATGGGAAGGATGTCTTTCTTACCAATCTGAGAGGGTGTCAGACCCTTCTTGGCCAGTTTAAAGATCTGCTCTTTCACATCATCAGACGCCAGTTTCAGCCACTGTGAAAGCATAACGTTTCTCATTTAATAAATACGTGAACGGGAAAAGGCTGAATACCACACATGCAACACCAAAGCATCCAAGTCGAGCAGCAAACGTTACTTACTGTGGGAACACTGCGTCTGTATGGGAGCGCTGACTGGGACAGGCCCTTACTGAAAAACAAAGACAAGTCATCAAGCTAGGAGCCAGTTATCAGACTGGAGACTCAAAACTGACAACGGACAACAATCTTCATGAGTTGTCGAGACTCTCTACTTTAGGCGGAGGCTTGATGGGTGGGTGACAACGTAAACTGGCTTCCTCTGTGTCACGGCAAAGCGTTTCGCAGACTCTTGCTCGTTGATTAGAGTCAATAATAGCATATCATACGCTTACGTAATGATCAAATATGTCATGATACATAGTTAACTACAGCAAATTAAAGGATATATATACTTATGCGCTTACCCCGGAGCATGCATACGACCCATGGTGGCGTTGTAGAGGAAAAGGATAATGGCGTCGACGTACGGAAGTAAAGGCGATGTTGGGAAGTGACGTATTTCAGGAAAATATTTGATTCGTTTATTTCAATAATTAAGACACATTCAATTTTAGCTTTTCTATATTTTTGCTTTTCTATATATAAATATATTTAGTTTTTCATCACATTCAATGAATTATTTATCCTAGACGGGAGGCGAAACGTCCATTCGCCACGTCCATTTCGGTGCAACGCATCTTGATAAAGCGTTCTGTCTTTTGACAAACAGCATAATTACCCAATCGGACATCCATGCGCGTATTTAGAAAATGGGGTGTCAAATTGTATCCAATCGCTACTTACCACTATAATTCTCTAGGCTACTGCAATTGTGCCACCCGATCCTGAACAGGAACAGCCACCGCTAAAGCGGCACAACAGGCAACCCAAATTAGCTCAACGAACCTTCACAAGCCCCAACGTGAGTCTTGTTTGCCGTAATATGGACCTACTTACTGTCTGTTTGGTTTTGATTGGCATTAGAAATTGTTAGCCAGTGCTTATTGCTGACACAGCAACTTTAAGTTATAATCAGACAGCTGTGCATCATTCTAGCATCATCCGAGCTAGCCAACTGACGTTACTGGTATCATGTAACATTTCCTACTGTAGTATTCGTATCTTTGTGTGTTATTAGCTAGTTCTAGCAGGAAATTAATATGATGAGAGCCCAACAAGGAATCAGGTGTTGTTTGCGTTATTGCTTAGTCCCATGTTAACATGTTGCCTTTTCTATGTGCAGATGTCCCGTAACTGGGCTTTCCTGTCCAGCTGCTTTGCTGTTGCCGTCCATCTGCTGTTTCTAGAGGCAGTGCCAATTCATATGGACAAGACTAAAATCGAGCCACTGGAAGAGAAAGTTCAAGATCCTCCGCCTAGTGTTGTAAGTCTCAACGTCTTCAAGCCTGTTTATAGTCATTGCTAATAGACAACGAAGAAACTGTAATAATAGTAGGCTTAGATCTAGTACACCCTATTTCCTTGTTCCTTGAATATTTAATAGACCTTTTTCTATTGGAGAATACGGCTTGATGTTCTGATGTTTGTGGTGTAACAGGACACTGGACTCCACTATGACCGATACCTCAGGGAAGTCATCGATTTCTTGGAGAAAGATCCACATTTTAGAGAGAAGCTTCACAACACTGACATGGAGGACATCAAGGTATCAGTCCCATCTAAGTCTCATCCTTCCTCACGACGAATGTTTTGTCGCTGAGCAACGTTGCATTGTTTGTCTTCAACAGCAAGGGAAGCTGGCTAACGAGCTGGACTTTGTCGGCCACCACATCAGAACCAAACTGGACGAGCTGAAAAGACAGGAGGTCAACCGTCTGCGGACGCTCATCAAAGCCAAGCAAGATGTCGAAGGAGGGAACGGTAGGCTTCCGCCCTGTGATTCATGACCAACTGAGTATGAGCTGCACATATTTGTGTCATCCAGTTGCTACATATTGCAATACACAAGTGTAAGAGAAAGGATGTGGGTTTGGGTTTTTGGGTTCCTTTTTCCTTGTTGAGACTCACATGTGAAACACATGTGTACATTGTGAACCGCAGTATTCCAACACAACAGCAATGGCATGTTACTCTTATCACTAGCACTATCACTACCAGCATAGATGTTAGTCACCAGCATAATTGAGCTTTGACCCACAACTCACTTTAGTACGCTATATTACAGAAACACTATCAGAAATGTTTCTTTCTACGCTGTTCCTGACAGTTTTCTTGCAATAACCACAAAATAATTGATGTGGCTTGCGCAGTCATAACTGATGGACAGATGAACAAATTGATGTGTAATTCCTGTCAACATTCTCCAGACATGGTAGTGGACCACCAGGCCCTGTTGAAACAGTTTGAGTACCTGGACCACATGAATCCGCACACCTTTGTAGTGGATGACCTGGATCGACTGATCAAATCGGTAAGTCTCTGCCAGCAGACTAACTGAACACGGCTTGTTAAATACCATTTGTATGGAAAATGGAAGGGAACAGTCCCCCCTTCCCCTGTCTACACAAAGAAGCAACATGTCGTCCTTCTTTTCACAAGGCCACAAATGACCTGGAAAACTTTGACAAGGATCGCCACGAGGAGTTTAAGAAGTACGAGATGATGAAGGAGCACGACAGACAGGAACACCTGAAGACTCTGGACGACGACGGAAGGAAGAAGGAGGAGGAGCATTACGAGGAGATGAAGAAGAAACATGCCGACCATCCCAAAGTCAACCATCCGGTACGTCCCCACCCAGGGATCAGCCTAAGAGCCATGCTGCGGTCTCTTAACCAGGGCTCAGTACAGCACACTGGAGAACCTCATACTGGAAGACATGATATATCCTTCGCTGTGTTTATATCAGGACATATAAGCTACTTCTTCTCTGTACAGGGTAGTGAGAATCAGTTGAAAGAGGTGTGGGAGGAAGGTGATGGTCTGGACCCGGAGGATTTTAACCCCAAAACCTTTTTCAACCTGCACGGTAAGCCCTTCTCGGGGGGAGAATCACTCAAATGGGCCAGAAGAACAACATCCATCTGTCTAACGAGCTTCACCAATGCTCTCATGTTTTCCCTCGGGTCTTTCACAGATGCCAATGGAGACGGTTTCTTTGACGAACAAGAGTTGGAGGCGTTGTTCACCAAAGAGGTAAAAGCGGTGCCACGTCTCCCGAACGCCCGACGTGGTCCGTCGCGCCTCGGAGAGTCTGACAGACGACCTCTGCTTCTTCTCTCCCCAGCTGGAGAAGATCTACGACCCGACCAACGAGGAGGACGACATGGTGGAGATGGAGGAGGAGCGCCTCCGGATGAGGGAACATGTCATGAACGAGGTACGGCCGCTGTACCTCACAGGGCGATAGAACGCTCTTCCACAAAGTGCTTCCACGTAGGACCTTACATTCACATGTTTTGATTTAGCAGACACTTTTATCCAAAGCGACTTCCAAGAGAGAGCTTTACAAAAGTGCCAATGATCATAAACAACGAGATAGCCCCAAAAACACTGTGGGTAGCCAAAACATGAAGCATACCTATGTGACCTATGTGTTCTTCTCTCTTCACACAGGTGGACTCAAACAAAGACAGGCTGGTGTCTCTCGAAGAGTTCTTGGTCGCCACAAAGAAAAAGGAATTCCTGGAGCCAGACAGCTGGGAGGTGAGGCCCCGTCGGTTCTCAGCTCAGACCTGTTACGCGTACCGCCGCACCGTTAGAAACATCCTATCCGTAGCTATAAGTGGTCCACGGAGATGCACTGCGACGAAAGCATGAGGGTTCTGAGGTAAACGGGGCCGCCCTGACGATACGAATAAAGGTTCCCCTGTGTTCCCGTGTCAGACACTGGAGCAGAACCAGGCCTACACGGACGAGGAGATGAGGGAGTTTGAGGAGCACCTGGTGCGCCAGGAGCAGGACCTGAACCAGAAGGCTTCAGACCTCCAGAAGCAGAAGGAGGAGCTGGAGAGGCAGCAGGAGCAGCTCAACGCCCAGAAGGTGGAGCTGCAGCAGGTGAGGAACACGGCCTGTCAGTATGACACGCACACCTAGCAACCTGAGCCTAGCAACAAACGCTCCTTAGATGTGTTGGGCATTAGGAGTGACCGTCGCACTGTGGTGTTTGGTGTCAAGTGTTTGTTCTACTCTTGTCTATCTTGTTTCAGGCAGTAGAGCACATGGAGAGATTGAAAATCCAGAATGTGGAGGAGGCCCCTCCTGAGGTTCATAGTAAGTGAGCCTTCCTCTCGCTCACATCCCAACATGGACGTGCGATCGCCATTTTCTCTGAATGACAATAGTTTTATTCGGCTGCCTCATAACCATGTTCTCTCATACAAACCCAAAAACTTAACAAACATTCTTCTCTGGTTCCAGTTGAGGGAAATGCCGTCCCTGACCAACAGGTGCATCATGACAATGTCCTGGCTCCAGGCCACCAAGCTCTGCACCAGGATCCTCCCCAGGACCATCACGATGAACCCCCCAAAAGTCTAGATTTGCCTCCAGCTCACCATGATCTACCCCCAGTCCATGAAGCGGTTCCAGAAGCCTTGTATGACCTGCCGTAGGGCTGCAACCCCCCTCCTCCCTCCAGCTGTCTCATAGACTGGTGCTACTTGTGGACACATCTCTGGCGTCATGAAACCACCTCAGCAGACTTCTGAAACCACCTCAGCAGACTTCTGTACTGTCCTTACAGCCATGCCCCTGAGTACCAAGGTGGCCCCTGTTGTCCATGTTTGGCTCCTGGTCTCCTCGTGTTGGCGGCAGGAATGGAGAACCCACGCACCAGTGTCTCTCTCCTTTCTTGAGGTCACATAAATACAATCCCAAAATGTTATGCCGAGAGCTTCTGAATTTTTTTACGTTAGACTGTCAGGGTCAGGGAATTAGGATTTGACCTCCATCAAACCAGCAACTTCTTCATCTATTTCAAATACTTGAAGCATGCTTGATTTAGCCTGCTTGATTTAGCCTGCTTGCCCAAGAAAGTGGGCAGTTTGCACTTCTGAGATTATTTAGATACACGTCTAAATAAATATTGTGACTCAGGTCTGTAGACTAGCCTACATCTGCACAAATTGTTTATTTTAGAATGTTCATACATGTAATGATCCGAAACAATGGTCAATACTTGTGGTAATATGGTTTTAATATGTTGATGCATTGTCAGTATCTGTAGAACATTTGTTCCCTGATTTGGGACTTCTTACGTGTCAGTGTTTGCAGTTGTGTGTTCAAAGGCTCAGATATTTGTCAAGCCTTCGTTTTGAGAGGGACAAGGTAATCATCTACTTGGTGGACTGTGGTGTGTTCAGGTTATGCTGATCTCAAATAGGTTGCAATGGTAGGTTGACTGCAACCGCAAAACTAGGATCTATTCCATCTGCAGACCTGTGACAGTCCATTTGTCTTTGTGTTTTCTAGTCATGGTTGCTGTGTGTTTGAAATGCTGCTGGTTTCCTACTGGTATCTCAGTATCCCCACCTCTTCATGTCAGGAACTTGAACTCTAGTGGTCTCTAGTTGGAACCCAGAAGAGATATGACTGCTAGTGACTGTGCCTACTAATCCTACTTAAATACCAGGGGGAAAGATCACGTGCTGGTCTGCAACCTACCAGCTGAAGTCCACTTTCCCCCCATTGGCCCGTAGAGAAAAGCATTGACTTGAGGCCATATAGCATTGACTCGTGCCATATTTTCTTTCAAGAAAAAATGTCCCATTTTATTTTGCACAATAGGGTATGCTTTCTCCCACGATCATGAAAGAAATTAGAAATGTGCTCTACTGGAAGGATTAAAAGCTTTTTAAATTGACTTTCTTGTGCATTAGTTGGTGATTGATGAATGGCAGAGAGCATGTCTGGAAAACACAGGCCAGACTACTGAAGAACTGCATATTTATTCAGTGCATCATATTTGACAAAGCTACAGTATGACCATCGCACAATGTTCTCAGGAATGATTCTATTTGAGCTAAACAGTCCTTTATATGCTTTGTGTGTTGTCATTCTATCGCTCAACCTCCGATAAAACAGTCAACCATGCTTATTTCTTTCCCATAGGCTCCAGAACTTCACAACACTAAATGTCACGAAATATTGTTCACATTGAGACAGTCTAAGACACGGTCAAACTGTAATTCTAGCTTGAGTGATTTATCATGCTTTCTTCTTTCCATACTCCCTTGTCCTTTTGCAAATGACTGCCTGACAAGGTCCAAACGAACAGTCTGCCAGCAAAGACACACACGTTAGTTTTAAGGCTATGAGACAGCATGATTCTGAAGCTTCCAACTGGTCTGAGGGTCACACCACTGGAACCAATCCAGCGTCGGCCAGTGAGGATCAGTCCAGTGATGAAAGAGTTGGGTTGGCGGTCCAGAAGTCCCAGGGAGGAGGGTGGATAGATGGGTTCTCTAGGAGGGTGAGTGAGGAGGGGGTGAGACAGGGGTACACTGGGCCTGACGTCTCCAGGGTTACATGGCTTGCTGTGCTGTCATGTGACTCGTTCCCCCTCGACCTGCGAGCGCCAAGCAAACATAATCAAGAGTCAGCTTGTCCCCGCTTGTGAGGCAGTATTATTGGTGTGTGGCTGAAAGGCAGGAACTATATTTAAAATATGTATCCCTAGCTTACCATTAGAGACTGGCGTAAAGTTCATGCTAGTTCAGTTCTACTTTATAGAGCCGTGGCCAAAAGTATTGGGAGCGACATACATTTTGTGTTGCAAAGCTTGCTGGGTCTTGGCATAAAATGACAGCTAACAATTTCAGTAAGTCATATCAGCACAGGGGAAAGTGTGAACTAGTTCTATCCAGGTGAAATCACTATCATTCTGATTGGATTTTAAGAGCAGATTGACTGCTGTAAAAGAGGGGACTATTGAACATTTTCACCCCAAAAAAGCTTTAAAAATACGAAATGTGCCTTATTGTGATTCCAGTATTGTATAGACACGTGAAAATATTTCTCAAATACTGAACCAGCAAACTTTGCAAAACACATGTCATTACCAAAACTTATGGCCACAAATGTACACACACACACACTAGACTCACACAATTCAAAACATTCCCATTCAGGAACTCATAAGACACATTAAGACTTTCATGATCAATTTGTTAATATAAAAGGACCCATAATCATTTTATTGGGGGAGATTTTAGTCAGCCCGTGCAGAGTGGTGTCTTTAGCCAGATGGAGCCAAAGGCAAGAGCATCTGTTGCCAAGGATTTGGAAATAACACCACAGGATTACCTCAAGAGAAGTAAAGCTCAACGCAGCCTGCTCAGAACAGTGACATGAATGTGTACCGTCCCAGTTTTGTTTGAGAAAAGTAAACATGAACCCCATAAAACACTTAAACCCGAAATGAGCGGTTCCATCTTCCACCTGAAGACAGAGCGAGGAGGGAGACAGAAGCATCCAGAAAGCATTGGAGCCAAAGCAGGAGCAAATCCCACCGACCCAGTGACCCCCCAGAGGACAGGCTAGTGACGGCGAGCCCATCTGACCACACAGCCCAGGATCTGGGACCAAGCAAAAGAACGTAGCGCCAGACAGCAGGTAATACAACACATCTTTATTGAAACAGTCTCTCAACGAGTAACATCAGCTTACAAAGAGGAGATGGGAGAGAGTCAGGACGAAAAAGTAAAAGAAATGCTATGAGAACCAAAAGCATCTTAAAAGAAACGCAGTAGACGGGGCGGGGCAGTGACAAAAAATATAAAAGATTCTCATGGTTTGGACCAACAGTGGCAGGTTTTTCTTCATTTATTTTGTACAAAAAATAAATTAATGAAATCTTTCAAGTTTACAGGAGTATCTATTTTTTGTTTAAAACACAGACTTGCTTATCGCTCTGAACGTTGAGTTCAGCATTGCGTGCCCTACAACAGTAAGAATACCTCAGACATACCAATGTAGGCTTTACTCTGATAAAGAACAGAAGAGGGATGGAAAAAAAGAAAAAAAAGAAACAAAAGTTCACTGATGAGAAACAAACCATATTCATTTTCTTTTTTTCTTATAAAAGTGAGCTGGGGCTAACATTCATAGTATCTGAATGTTCAGTGTGGCGGAAGTGGACAGTCCATAAGCGTTTTAGGATCGCATGGCTTGAGCATTACCTCGAGAGATACCTCGAGGCCCCTGGGCCGCCCCCCGCTTGTACCCCGGCTGGTAGCCCTCCTGCAGGGGAGAGACAGGGGATCGTTACAGTACCCACCAAGACAAGAGAGAACCCTCTTTAGGGTTACAATACAACACACTGTCAAGACAAACAGAATAAACACAGCTCTGGACATCGATTCTATAGTCATCCCCATGTTGGGATTTGAGAGAATTAAGAGGGCATTACCCAACAGATCACCTCAGAAATCAATACTTGACTGCACTGCTGCTGTGACTAACTGGTGATGTCATTGTGTAGGGGGTAGCAGGTGAGCAGTTGGGTTGCTAGGGAGAGAGCTCACCCTCTGGTAGGTGGTGTTGGAGTAGTCCCGGGGCGTGGTGAACTGGGTCTGCCCGTAACCGCTGTTAGGAGTGTTGGAGAATGGAGGGCGGTAGCCGTCATAACCCCCTGAAACAAGGAAAGAAGGAAATGAGTGCACAACTCCAATCACACAGGACAAACAGAGCGATGCCTCTCTAGGTTTAACGGTCGGCTCCGAAAAACCTAAAGTGATCAATCTAGTAAGACGGGATTCAAGTTGAGACGGCATCACCTTAGGGTGTGTGTCTGTAATCATACACCAACATTTGCCAAACACTTGCACATGTGTGGAGCCACCAGGTCCTAACCGCTGACTAGATCTTCTAAGAGGAGCCCCCAGCAGGTCCTACCTCTGAATCCGTTGGAGCCCCTGTAGCCGTTGAGGACTCCGCGGGCATTCCTGGGCCCCCCGCGCGGCGCCCCCCGGCTGTTGTAGAAGGCCTGGCCGTTCCTGCCAAACCCGGAGGCCTGCTGGGAGCCCTGCTGGTGGCCCCCCGCCTGCTCCTGAGGGAGGAACCCAGGAACTACTGGGGGGGAACCCAGGAACACAGACCATTAGGACTGCATTGACAGACCAGCAGCTGCTACACTGATTTAGTCTGGACTTAACCTTGTAACCTACACGGAAACAAGCTGCCAAAAGCTCTTCACCATGCCTGCTAATCCTAGTCTTCAAAATGTATAAAGCACCCTTTTTTTTAAATTTTTGGCCACGCGATGACCAGCCCAGCCCAGGCCCCTCCCCTCACCTGACTGGAGTGCTTCCTGTTGGTTCTCGGGCTGCTCTACAGAGTGCTCCGATTGGCTGTTGAAGCTCTGGCTGTAGCCACTGGGGAACTGGCTGGAGTGCTTCAGAGAGTCTCCGTCATTGGTGGGGGGCACGGGGGCGTTCATGTTGAACACCTGAAAGGAAGATGAGCAGCTGTTACAGATCTGTCCGGTAACTCAGGGCTCAAAGGAGTATTTGTTACAGCCTGTAATGACATCACAGTGTCTTCCAATGGATACGGTTAGCTGTGGTTATAAAGCATGCCATACAAAACAGTTCATTGTTTGCTAACTAAATCTCTAGCGAATGAGCTTAGGAGTTAGCTATGAAGGATTGTGTCGACGGGACGGGGGGCGACAAGAGGAGTTATGTGGAGGGGGGAGATGGAGGTGAGGTGGGGAGTGACTACTGTGGGCAAAGCAAAAGACAAAGACTTCAAGAACGCCGTTTCATTTCTCATTTCTAGCCTTTTCCCCCAGTGCTATTGTGAAAATGGACCAGCGTTACCACAAGAGTTACACAAAAAGAACCGGATGCGGCCCGTCTAAGTAGCTTCGGGGGCTGTATGAAGAATGCATGACAACGTGTGCTGTTGCTCCATTGAAAGCCTACCGCTTGCATGGACTGGAATGGTGCTGCGTTGACATTGATGCCTCCGCTGTGGGAAGGTTTGGAGACAGGCGGGAAGGCAGAGGGCAGGGAGGACGGGGCGGGGGGCTGCTCGGACGACAGGGACATCGAGGCCTTGGGAGGGAGTGGGACGGGACGGAGACAGAGACGACACACACACACACACACACAGACACACGTCAATGGGTTTCAGACACACTTTGGGGGGTGGGGAGGGGGGTGGGGGGATGATGAGTGTTTGCAGGAATCTCAATCACCTATACACACACACGCCCAGAAGGATGCGTCCTGGACGGGGTGGGGGGAGGGATTACCTGAAAGGGGGGGTGGGGGGGGGGTTGATGGTGTCTGTCTAGGGGGAGGGGGTTCTGCTGAGGGGGAGGGCTGGTAGAGGGGGAAGGTGGAGGAGACCAGTGGGGCCGGAGGACGGACAGGGGGAGGAGGGGAGGGGGGAGGAGGGTAACACCTAAGGCTGCCTTCCTTTGGTGCCATGCGGTGGTGTACGTCGAGGTAAGCCTCGAGATAGGCTTTTGTTGAAGCTCAATTTGTCAAGGATGTGACCCGCAGCAGTACTGAGAGATCGTTTTTACGTACTTGTGTGGGTTCGGCTTGTCCCGGAACTGTGCCCGTCTGAGGGATTCTGGACTCTGTGTGGACTGCACAAACAGACAAACAACAGATCATTAGTATGGAAAGCACAGATGTTCGTCTTCCAGCAGAACCCCCTGATGGGTTGAGTGTGAGGGGTGTTGCATGGAGCTGGTGCTCACCTGGGGCACAGGCCAGCTGCTGCAGATCCACAGTGTGGCCAGGCTTCATGGGCTGGGCCGACACGATGGCTGGATCCAGGGCCTGCCCATCAAACTCCAGCATGGAGTCCTGCACAGCCAAACACCACACATTAGGTCAGACTGGGTCTGCGACGCCAAAATAAGACTTCAGAGCCAGGACCTCAGAGGACTTAAAAACAAGAAGAGGTACTCGCTAAGCCTAATCACATTAAACGGTAGAAGGAGGGGGCCTCGGACCTGCATGAAGTTGTATGTGCCCTGCATCTGGGCCATGAGGTCCTGGACGGCCTGCTTCCTGACCACAGGGTCCGGTGTGGGGGCGGGGGACGGGGAGTTCACAGTGTGGGGGGGCCTCCTGGGACAGGGCCTGGTGCTGGAGGGAGCTCACTACCTGCTCACACAAGAGGGGACACACACACACACCAAGTCAACATATGGACTACAGCAACAGGACGATGGCTCCTGGATAGGAGTTGTTCGTTCTCTCCCCATGTGTGGCGTTTGTTCTAGAACATACCTGGGCCTCGGCTGCCCACTCCTCTACTTGGTCTTGGTTTTCAGTGCTGCTGTACGTGCTGTCTGGAATGAACTGTCTGTTTACGAACTGCAAGAGACAGACGAAACACATGGTTGATTACCACGCCTAGGAAGGCCCCATGTATGCCCTTCTCTCCGTCCCAGCTGGAAGTGTCGGCAGTCTCACCTCTGTGGCCTCCACCTCTATGGTCTCTGTGTACTCTTCAGTCACTGCTCCTTCTGGGAAACACAATACACAACACAGTACAATGAGTCACACAACAACATGGCATAGCCTGGCTCTGACTGGCCTCGTGGGTACATGGGTGTGACGGTCGTTATGACGATGGTTACCGGGTTCTGCAGGCTGGTCTCCTGCCTCCGACTCTTCGGGCGCCACAGCCTGCTCTTCCTCCTCCTCCTCCTCCTCCTCCTCTTCTTCCTCCTCCTCCTCCTCGCACAGTCCGTTCTGATGCGGCTGTACTCTGTCGAAGTAGTCGCTCAGCAGCACCTTGTCCAGGGTCTCCTTCAGCGCCTTGTCTGATGGGAACAGGAGGTCAGATGGCGGCAGATACCTCCCCCCCCTTACCCCCCAACCAAGACAGAAGGTCGAGCAACGTCTCACATGAAATCTATACATTGAAACTCCTGAACTGCATAATTAAGTGGTTACGCCTTTAAGGGAATAGCTGCATCCCTAGCTTGTCCGATACCATCGTAAGCAGAAACCGTAGCGTAATGCTGCAATGCCGTTTGTGGGACCTGCTAACACGTATCTGCAGGGTGCTATCACAGCTGTGCCCCATTCCACTACCCAGTGCTGTGCCAGCTACCAGCAGCTGCCAACTACTCTTAGCACTTTCAATATAAATACTTGGAAGTTAATGTATACGATGTTGTCATATGATCAGAGAGGGTGTGTGTGTCTGACTGCAGAGGCAGGGAGTGTCCCGACTTGCCCTCATCATAACGGTTGATATGGAGGTCCCCGGGCCTGAACACTATCCCTCTACTCCCCCTCCCTAGGCTGCCTGAGAGAAGGGCTCCAGCTAACGGGTTATGCTAACATGGCTTGGCAGACCAGCCTGCTCTCTTTACTCTGGGGGCTCAGTGATGATTCCAGTCCTTGCAGGCCAGCTCAGCAAAAAGTACAAGACTGTGCTGCTTAGAGAAGTTTCGAAGGTTTCCTCAAGCCCTTTCTCCGAGTCCCGGAGAAAGGGGAACGTCCGCCCCCCCCCGTCCCCAACTCTGCATGTATGACAACTTACACGTGGTCCCGGCCACAGCCTTGTCCCTGCCCTCCAGCAGCTCCCACAGGTGCAGTGAGGCCTCCTCATACTGCTCTGTCAACCTAGAAAACACACGACACTTACTGCCACGCCATATCCACCACAGTAAGCAGCAACACAACACATAGGCTAAGTGAACCGCACGGAAACATTTGCAACAGAACTTGTAGCCTACACTAATGAGTCGGGTAATTTCTCCGCGAAAGAAGAGAACACGACAGGGAAGCATACATTCGGAGGACGGGAAACGGGAGATCCTAAATAGTTTACAGAAATAGTTTTCCTGTCCTGAGAGCTTATTTAACAGAGAGAGAGAGAGACGAGACAGAGACAGAGAGACAGAGAGAGAGAGAGGGGCGTACCTGACGTCATGGTCCCGTTCAGGCCCCACCAGCTTGTAGAAGTGGTCCAGGGCCGTGAGGCTGGCCTCGCTGAGCAGGGGGCTGCCCGAGGCGTCGGGCCTCTTCAGGTCCTGCCTCACCCCGTCGTCCCCCAGCCGGTCCAGCAGGAACTGCAGCTCCAGCACCGTCCTCAGCCTCCGCTGCTCCGTCTCCTCGCGCTGCAGCTGCTCCCGCCGCGCAGACTTCTTCACCGCCTTCTGGATCTGCAGGGGAGGAGGTCAGGGGGGGAGGGGAAGGAGAGGACGATGACTCTGGTGGTTTAGATGTCTGGAAACGAACGTGGCGACGAGTGTCGACCTGTGATTCTGCGGATGTGCGATTACTGAACTCACGTCTTGTCCCAAAGTCAAGAAGTTCTTCTGTAGCTCCCGGGCAAACTCCAAGTTGTAGGTAATCTCTTGGAACTTGGACAGGGCATCCTTCAGAGATAAACAATGGAAGTAGACAAAGTCAGCAATGACGGTGAGCTTGGAATCTCAAACAATGTATTTAGGACTTTTCTGCATATAAATGAGAATGAATCTTTGCATTAACATAACAGGGCTGTTAGCACACACAATTTTGGTTTTTGCGGTCTTCCATGACTATGGGAATCCTGATTCAAGCCCAGCAGCATTGTTGGCCAAAGCGTTACATGCTACTTACCAGCTGATCCTGATTCAGCCGCTCTCCATTATTCTTCTTGGCCTGGTAATCGTCCAATTTACCCTGGATGGAGAAAGGAAAACACAGCACGGTTAACAATGCAGTGAAATATAGCTGATCTGGTGGGAGTGCAATGCTGGCCATGCAGCCACAATATGAGGTGTCTGGCTATTAAATGAACCCCTATGGACACAATGAATGAATCAGTCACTCTACACCAGTATGTTTGTGTTTGAAGGTTATTTGTGACCTAGGGTAATGTCTGTTGATGATGAATGTCATTGACACTAGGCTAAAATTACATTTTTATGTTTGGGTGAGACAGAGGGACATAACTACCTTTTTCTTTTCCATGTTGCGGACCTTCTTGTCGATAACGACCAAAACTTGCTTCATGACCTCAGAATGATTTCCAGATCCCAATTCTGGACTGGCGGACTGAACTGCATTGTTGCCAACCATCGCTGAAGGCATCTGCGGGAGAGGTTTAGCAGCTGTTAACATATAGTTGTAGGAGTTGGTAAGCTTCATAGTACATGATGTTTCACTTTGTCGAACGACAACCAGACTGCTTTCCTTTGACTGCTATATTACTTAATGAGTTAGTGTGAAAGTTCTGCCTTGACGTGATTACATTTGATTAAAATCATGTGTAGATCATGAGATACACACATTGAGTGTGATTCACATCATGAGATATACACATTAAGGCCAGTGCTATGGGCTGTCCTTAATAGGCTACGTTCGTGCGTTTTTGTAAACTCTGAAACTCAGTTAAGACAGTCAGCGTAAAATTGCGCCGATATAAGTAACAAAATGTGTCACCAAACGTCTACCCCCACAGCTTAACGATGCTCCTCTTCATTGAATACAACAAAGAAACATCAATGTGGATTTTTAGCTATAGCTAACTAGCTACTGAGTAGCTAACAACGATTTTGACCTAATGAGTACTTAGTTAAACCAGGCTTAACGTTACTGCTAACTAGCTAGTATATTAAATAAGAACATTGCTGTGCAGCTTTGAGCATAAACACTAACATGTATGAACGGTAGACTAGTAGTAGATAGCTGACAATTCCTAGCAATACTACTCAAAAGAGATGGTCTTCAAATTAGGCTTGGCTAGCTAGCCTAGCTACAACGGCGCTACTGCTCCTACTATTCCTCCGGCATTGGACGAAAGCTAACTAACTAGCCTAAACTTATCCGGCCCTAGCTCACTGCCCATGGATTGTCCAGGGCCATTGTCGTAGCTAGCATTTAGCCATCTACTGCTAGCCTGGGGTCTTTCAGCCGCCTACCGGGTAGCTAGGTTAGCTAGTACCACACCATCATTACGCATTGTTTCGCTGGCTAACACGATTGTATCTTATCGGTCTTCTCTTTCTACCCTTGTTTGACAAAAGCTTAACACTTACGCATAGCTTTATCGCACGTGTGGCGTCAGCTGTGCAAATAAAGCGTGTAGTTTCATCTAACCATTTTGAGGATGACTGGACATTAGCCATGCCTGACTCTTCTTGGCTAATTTATTAGCAAACTGGTGCGAGTTAGCGGGACTGTAAGGAAGCGACCTAGCTTGTTAGCCACCGACGTCGACTTTAATGTCGCGTATGTCGTTTCTTACCTTTTGTCTCTTGTTGTTCGAAGATATCTTCTTCAGATGTAGCTACTATGCGGTTTTTATGTTTTGTGCAATGTAAATGGTAATCTTGTATTGTATAAAGGATGCCACAGCCTCACCGGCCTCACCGACAACTGCGCCGCTTCTACAAAGCTGAATGATGCTGCTGTTTGCAAGCTTGGATTGAGCTTTAGGTCAACTCGTTCCCCGAAAAATAGAAAATTCCCATCACGTGCTCAGTCGAGCGTTGATGTGGAGTACATGAGTGGACCATCGGATTTAATTCAGTCAGCAGCAAACATAAACAGCGATTGACAATCTGTTTAAACGTTTGTGCTTTGTCCCATTGTTGGTTGTCCTAAAATAGTCTGATTGAAGGTAGTTAGGATTCCCCCGTCAGGAGGAAGCCTATTGTAATGATTAGTATTCTTTATTATTATTCTAGTAACCTATTCCGCCCAAATAACTGTCATTGGTAAAACGTTTGGATGTAATTGTTATTATTCTTTATTATTATAGTAATGTATTCTGCCCAACAACTCAAGCTCTCCTTGGATTGCATGTGCAAACTTTGATAGCGAATAAAATCCATTCTGATTCTGACAAATGGCCCACATTAGACCCTAGGGGGCGCCACAGGCCACGCCCAAATGTCAAATTTTCGAAGTGATGTCATTTCCATCCTCCTCCAATTCTTCTGAAACTTGTGTACATGCCTCAGGACCCATAAGGCTAACCATGATGGATTTTGCGGTAGAGTGACAATTTGGGAAAACCTTCAAAAGTGTTCTTCTTTTGAACTGTAGGTCCAATTGACTTGACATTTCGTACAGATGTGTAGAATTGACGTCTTTCCTTGTTTTACTTATTCAATTCTAGAGTGTTTGAAAAGTAACTGAACACAGAATAAACGTGTAATTTACAGTTAATTGCGGTTGTGTACACGAAGATAATGCTGATGAGTTATGATCATTCATAACATGCAGACTGGAATTGTTAAGCGCTGACTGCACGTCAGCAAATCTCTCTCCACGTCGTATAGAAGCCTACCACTAGAGGGCGTAAGCGCATAGTGTATAACTGATAACACGCATGTACAAGTTTTGCAGGCACTGTTCGAGAGACTGGTCTTGCAATGTGGATTGGAGTAGCTATATGTCTCTTTTGTCAACTTTTAATTTATGTGCTTGTTATTCTTCAGTGTAGTGTGGTTTGGCGCAAAGCTTCTCACCATTTCATTTGTAAGATTGATGGCTTCAGATATGTGAGACTGTGTGTGAGATCTGTTTCATAACCCAAACCCCTTCCTTTATGAATGCAAAAGTATTTTAGCATTTAGTAGCATTTTTGAACAGCAACAATCTGCCAATGTCAAACTGACATGACTAACACATTTGCGCTTTCGGACGTCTGAGAACTGTTCAGAAAAGCTTAATTAATGATCTGAATACTGTCCTCTGACAGTAAATGCTTGCACAACCTTTGAGCTGCGCTGTGGGAGACTATTTATGTCTGTTGGCTGCTGCTGTATGGGGGTGAGGGGGGGGGATACATCTGAGAAGAGAATTCAGTGTGTCTTGTGGTCAGAAGGACTTTCATGTAGAATTAAGATGAGGCTAAAATCATCCTCTGTGACCTTTTCCCAACTCCTGCCTGTCACAGCGGCATCTCCTCGTGAGCCCCCTGCCGTCTGTTCCACTGACAGCTCCTAAAGACCCAGCTCCTGACACACACACACACACACACACACACAAACACACACGAGTAATCCCCGATGTCTGAGAGCTCGTCAAGAGGAGGCTGTGGCCCTCTCTCTGATGCAGCGTTGCTGAGAGATAGATAATTGCCCCCATGACGGCCATATTCTTTGAATTTGTGAGGTCCCAGAAAAAGAGTTTAAATCTGTCGTAATCGGGAGGAGTTGGAGGAGCGGGAGTAACTGACACAAACAAATGGTTAGCGCTTGGATTGTGAAAGGATCGCAGCCACATGAGAGGGGATGATGTCCCCTCCGTGTGGAAAGCAGGGAGGGGAAAGAATGATAGAATGAGTTCTGATCGTGCTCCAAAATGAACGGGTCCAATATTCCGTCTCGCTCTGATCGCGCATGATGAGGGCCGATGTCTTGTATATACTGTGCACATACAAACATCATGGTATACAAAGCTCAGCCTTGAAAGGTGGTTGCACGACAGAAGAGGCCAAAAACCCCACACAGACTCCCAGGTGTTCGAATGTATCTCTCAAACCTGAACAGGGCATTGTGTGACCTGCGTGTGTGAAGGTCAGGCTACCCCAGCCAGCCCCCTGGCTGAAACACCTGTCTTCAGTCAGGCCGTTGAACAAGTGCACAGGGCTGACAGACGCCTGCCCCGAATCAACCCTCTCCCCGTCGCTGGAGTCCATCAGGCTTGGAATGGGAAAGCCAGGATCGATGGCTGTTTTCATCATAGCATCCAGAGTATAAACAGAATGTAAACCTCTAATAAACTACACGAAGTGTCTGGTTCCAATCCTGGGTCTTTATACCCAGAGTGGCATAGGAGCCTGAGAGACAGAGAGACTGCATGAGCAGGCTGATAAACTCAGCGCACTGCTGAGTTCATGTCTGTGACATCACACGCATCCATAAGCCAGCAACATGGGGCCAAGAGTGTTAACACCGAGTGATGGAGTCAGTTGTATGGAAAAACAAAGTAAAGGAGAGAGGATTTGTGAGTTTGGATGTTGTTTGGCAGAGGGAAATGGGAAGCTGCAGCACCTGTAATGGGCAGAAGATGGCGCTAACCTCTGAGTTGACGTTCCTCATGAGGGGCCAGGTGTACCTCAGTAAAACTGTGTCAGCTAAGATAACGATTTAATGAGAATTATGGTTTAAATAGCTTTTTAGAATGTATAACCTGGAACCAGTACAATGTTTTTGTTCTGACAATACTTGCAAAACAAGCAAATTATGAAAATGTTACCATTAAGAAGTTCCACGTTTGTTGAGGATGGATTCAATTGTTTACTTACATGTACATCTCAGTGATCGCCCCTTAGGATCACGGCAGACTGACTGTCTGAACAGACAAACTTAATGACTCTCTCTCTCTGGAGCTCCGGGTGAATGACCTGTGAGTGTACGGAGCTGTTCAGAGTTCCAGACCTCTTCACACCTCTGCTGTGATCCAAGCGGCTGGCCCTCTTGTCTCGGGCCCTGGCCTGGGCCTGGACCCATGGTGCGAGGGGAGGCGGGGGGCGTCTGTGGATCCCCCGCTCTCCCCTCTCATGTGGGCGGCTGAGTAATGGCCGCACATCCTTCAGCGCTCATCCGCCGCCGCACATTCGGACTGGATTCAATACGTGCTGAGGATTTATTGGCTGGAAAACCACAGGGGCCCCACAAACACTTCAGTCCAGCTCCACATCCCGTACGGGTGCAGGAATTCAACAGCTGCCCCATCGGACACTCCTCTCGCCTCGTCCTCTCCTCCCCTTCCAGATCTGCCTCTGTTATCTCGTCTCCTTCCACTGGATACCTCTCTCCTCTCTCCTTCCTGACATCGAGCAGGTCCTCAGGTTGTCCCGTCACCCTGCCGTGTTTTGTTCGTCTTGTACGCTCGTGTCACTTTTCACGAGTTATTTGCATGCACATTCTGCACACAACTATCCAATGCAATCTAGATAGAGGGTGTTATCACCATCATACAGAAACAGTGAGTTTTTTTATCGTCTGGATTTAGCCTTTAGTTGAAGCTGCTCAAGAGAATGTAGCCTATTCCTTAACTCTAGACAAGCCATGACACGGGGAATGTGGATGTGTTCAGTATGCGCTATAGGCATTGAATCTCACCCTCGACCAGGAGAGACACCGATGGCCAGTCATAACAGAACACAATGAGTTCACATGTACCCCACTCTGGGGTAGAATCCCCTCTCTGTCTGTTGGTGGTGCGTGCCGATCCCCTGGCCTTGCTGATGAGATGGCGTCCATTAAGGGGACGGGCAGGATAATCCCTGCTGGTAATTACTCCAGACATCCTTCACAGGACACATACATCCATGTGGAGTCTGGGGATAAGGCTGTGGTAGGCCTAACAGTACACACAGACAGTCTCTTTCACTCTCTCACCCCCTCCCAGTCTCTCTCCACCCCCCCCACCCCCCGTCTCTTTGTCTATCTCTCGCTCTTTGGTTCTCTCTCTTTCTTATTCTATCTCTTTTACTGTTGCTCGCTCGCTTTCTTCCCCCCCTCTCCTAATAACTCTACATTTTTCACTCCCCTTCACCCCTTCTGACAGACTTTATGGGGATTCGAGGATAGCAGCCCATATGGGGGACGGCAGCATTTGGTGCCAAGATGAAATCAAAAAGAGAAATATTCTCTCTCCAGGAGGGAAGAGAGTGAGAGTGGATGAGAAATGAGTTCTATGGATAGGGGGATCTGAGAGTTTGTTGGTGTGGGGGGGGTCTGTTCACCAGCTGCGTTGTGTGAGATGAAGTGGTGGTGGTGGTGGTGGTGGTGGTGGGGGGGGGTCCTTTTTCTTCCAAAGCATCATGGGGGTGTCCCCCTCTGAAGTTTGGAATGTGCTCCGTTGTCCTGATTGGCTGGCTCGGCTGACTGACAACCCAACGTCCCTCCGGCTGACCCTGACTCAGACAACCCAGCCTCCCTCAACCAGTAGAAGACCCCACAGAGCGCCCCGGCTTCAACCCTTACAACAGGGGCGTTCCACATGGATGTGTGAGCTGAGCTCATTGATCAACTATCCGATTTAAGGGCATTGAAATACTGCTTACATTCACACCATCTGTCATGCATTCTGCCGATCATCAGTAAGCATTCTACTCCCTGTGGTGCATCGCTGAAAGAGTCTTTTCGACAAAACAGTATAAAAGTTTATTAATAGAACATGGATTCATAACATGCCGTTGTAAAAATGGAATCACATAGTAAAAGTTGCATTGTGTAGTTAACAAGTCGTCCTCTCTGGCCTGCCCAGCCCCTGTAGCTCTCAGAGAGCCAGGAGCCAGTCAGTAAACACCCTCAACTGGCTGTGAACTGGACACCTGGAACAGAGAGTGTTTCATGATGACACACATGGTTATCCGGGTCTGCTCTGATCTGCGCCGCTTTCTCCGGGTGAAAAAGAGCAGACGCTCCTTTTCGACATGCTCCGTACAGACAGGCTCTGTGATGCTTCGCGTCGGAGCCACCGCGGTATGCTGCTCTTCTCCATGCTCCTCACACGCTCCCTCATGCGGCCCTGGCAGAGCGTCAGAGGTCTGGATCAATACGAGCTCTCGACACGCGAGGAACCAAACTGGATATGACAAAAGCGTTGGTCGGTACGGCACATTGCTCTCAGGATCTTCTGGGAGAGATGAGGAGGAGGACAGAGTTACGTGAGGTAAATAGAGCAGCCGAAGGCGAGAGCCGGCGTTGACCTGGCTTCCTGTCCTTTCCTCGTTGCGTGACTGGCTTTGGCTCCTGAACCCCAAAAGCCAGGCCCTCCGCAGCTGCTCCGGAGGGGTCAGCCCTAACCAGCGCTGGTCAGGGAGAGGAATCCACACACGCAACGATCTTATCTGGCAGCGTGAAACCAGAGCAGGCCCGGTGTGCCGGTCCAGGCCAGCCAGGCCCAGAGGGCATCATGGGAGCTTCTGGGATGACTGCCCAGGGAGGAGAACCGTACGCAGGTCCAGAGTCATGTGACGGCCTCCGAGACTAGGTTTACGAAACCATCTGTCAGTCAGGATTGCCCCCTTGTCCAGGTGCAATTATGTCTTCGGTGAGAAAACAGTGAGCGCATTTAAAGCACTGTGAATTCCAGGGGATTGTTGGATGAATGTAACATATACTGACAGTCAAAAATATATATATATATATATACTGTATATATAATTTGTAGTTGTTGTAAGAAATTATTTAATGATATTATTTAATTTTACATTTAATTTTACCTCCTTTTAAACCTTACGGCCTATTCCATTTCTATTTGTAGATCTGTTTCTACTGCATCTGCATGTCCCTGTCTTTCTCTGTCTCTGTCTGTCTCCCTCTTTTTCTCTCTCACACACACACCCCTTCACCTCAGATCTAGTTCTGGACACACACATTCAGGGGTCAGAGAGTGTAGAGGTTGTCTGTGGCCTCTGGCTCTAAACAGAAAGATTCTATCTTGACGTGCCTCAAAGCCCTGAAATGTTTAGAAACCTGTACAACCAATGAAATCCCATGGGCCACACGAAGAACAACAACAGGAGGATTCTTCATATTCTCAAAGAGGACAGCGATGAGTGGAACAGAAATATGTAACTCTATATTTCGGAATAACATTCTGAGGCTTTCAGCAAAACGTTCATTTTGGCATAAAGGCAGATGGAGTATGTCATGTTTACTCTGAGTTTAGAGATGGGAATCTTTTTTGATGGAAATCTGAACCTAAACTGGGAGCTGGATGGCCTGGGCCGCAGGTCTGTGTTTGTTCTTGAGCTTTATGGAGGTTTTAGACTACTTTTACCTCGGGTGAAATCAATCCATACTGGAGAACCAAAACAAAACTGATGTGGAGATAACAGAAATGGACTTTTCATTGAAACAAGTTCAATGAGAAACATGTTGGGATGTAGGTACCCAACATTCATTTTGCTGCTCTCAGCCCATGAAAAACTTTTTGCAGCAATACAACAAAAAAACTAAATGCAGCAGTAGAATAAGTACTTTCTTAGCGTTTCTACCATATATACTGTATATATTATAAATACTTACATTGTGTCTAACAGCTGTGGTAGTAAGTTTGAGAGAACAGTTAGTTTAATAACATTACACACAAATAGAGGAAGAGGACAAAAGAAGAAGAGAGTAATAAAAAGTGAGACACGTGTGTCAGGACGAAGATCAGAAGAATCCAGGAGGGGATTATCAAAAAGAAGCCTCACTCTGACTGTTTGAAAGATTAAACCTGTCTGAAAAATAGCAGGGGTTGAAACTCTGGTCAAAGATGCCTACAGTAGGACCTCTTCCATGGCAATTCAATAGGAGTAATTGAATGTGCATCAGAAGATATGCTATAAAAAAAATATTCAATTCAAATGGAGGAAATTGTTCAGGTAAATCTGGAAGGAATAACAGTAAGAGAACATCTGAAACCAGAAGGTTCTGTCCATGACAACAGAGCTTTGAACAGAACCTGGCCTTGTGCGTGAGGGTTTCTGCTGGGTGAGCTAACAGCAGCAGGACACACAGACCTGGGTCTGCTTCCTATCCTCCCAAAGTCCAACGTATCGTGACTCCCATATATCCCAGAATTCCCTGGGCCTCTGCGGTGTCCCTGTGAACAGTCTGGACAGAAGAGAGGAGATCTGGAACGTGTCAGGATATCCTCAGAACGAGACTGCAGTCATACAGACAGGCTTAATTCAATCAACTTTGCTTGTTATTCTGAAAAACATGAATAACATCAACCCCTCCCTTACACTGCCCTCGTTCTGCAGGGAAGGCTCTCCTTGGCTCCTGAGTGACAGGGCCCTGCGTGGACCAGGATACTGCCCAGCTGAGTGGGCGCTGCGTGGGGACCGAGGACTGAGGTGGCAGGGCTCTGTAGATGATCTGGGCTCGGAGTGGAGATTGAGACTGATGGGCTGTTGAGACAGAGTAAGGCTTGATGTTAAGTGGTGGGTATGTGTCAGCAGGGTTGGGTCTCCCGACCCAGAGTACCCAGACGCCATGCTAGGAATACACACTGGCAGGCGAGGGTAATGGTTAAAGACAACATGGACGTCGCCCCACAAGAGCCGCCCGAATTGAGTGTAGAGACAGTACAGACAGCTAGCTTCACTGCGCAGATCCACCTTGTCGTGAACGAGGAAGAAAATCAACAGTTTGGCCCTTCGTTTGCACCTCTCTGTGTGTGTCTGTTTGTGTGTGTAAGAATGTGACCTCAATCATTTGTGGGCTGTATGTAAATGTAGCAGTGAGTTTGCATGTGTGAATGTGTTTACGTGTCTGTGTTACAGACCAACTTCAGAGTCAAGCTGGTTCATTATGTAGTTAGAGTTGTTTCACAACTGCTGGTGATGTGACTGTGCATTCATTGTTGATGACTGGCCTGGCCTGGCCTTGTGTTAGTTCAGGTAAAAGTGGAAAACAAGGACTGGGAACTTGGCAAACCTCCCCACCACTGATTTGATTCAAAAGTACCGCACTGTTAACTCTCAAGCACTCCTTATTTCTGGTCTTAAAATGGTCAAGTTGAGCCCACAGCCAAACGGAGCATGGTTGTCTGGTTGTTTCTGATGCAGAAAGTCTGTAACGAAAAACAAACACATCACCATTTTATCTCATTGTATGCTGTCCGATACAACGGAATAGTTCGGACACATTGGTTTTCTCAGAATGAAATGTAAAATAAACCTGATACTACCACTAGCATAAAGCAGTCAAAACAGAAAACACTTCATGTAGACAGTGTGTCACTGTACCATCAATTAGATTTTGTTCTAAGAGTAAAATGACATGAGAAACCCCACTGTAGTATGGTACAACTGATAGTAATCTGGAATGAAAACAAATTCATTGGAGAAGACAAACCCAGCTTGCACAACGTCCCAACTATGACAACACCAAGCCACACAGCCACAGTGTGACCCCTCCCTATCTCCGAGCAACACTGTGGATCACAGTAGAAACACTTCATACAGACCATCCCCATGTGGTTCGGACCACTTTGTAAAGACCAGCACCCTAACTGTGCTGTTTTTATTGAAGCATTTTAGTCAAGTAGATTCATATCTTTTAGATGTATGTCATGTATTTGTGTATGGGCCATTGCGCTTGAAATAAACAGTAAATAAATAAATAAATATTGTATTTTGGGTTCAGAGCACTCCTCTGATCAGCACACACTACAGCCCATGTTTCTTGTGTGTCGACTCCCACTGACGACATACCTGTCAACATGACCAACGATCAGATGCATGCATGACAGGATGCCGTGTGGGGGAACAGCAGCACATTCAACATGCATCAACCAAACGAATGGACAGATAGCAGGTCAGCCAGAGTCCTGAGGAGAGGGAGAGAGAGAGAGGTAAAGAAAGAGAGCAATCTGTGGTTATGAACACAGTAACAGGTAGCAGGGGAGTGTGGGGAGCGTGGGGAGTGTGGGGAGCGTGGGGAGGGTGGGGAGGGTGGGGAGTGGGGGGGTGGGGGGGTGGGGAGTGTGGGGAGTGTGGGGGAGGGTGGGGAGTGTGGGGAGTGTGGGGGAGTGTGGGGAGTGTGGGGAGAGGGGGAGGTGGGGAGGGTGGGGAGTGTGGGAGGGGGGGAGTGTGGGGAGGGGGTGTGGGGAGTGGGGGGAGTGGGGAGTGTGGGGAGGTGTGGGGAGGTGGGGAGTGTGGGGAGGAGTGGGGGGGTGGGGAGTGTGGGGAGTGTGGGGAGGAGTGGGGGGTGGGGAGTGTGGGGAGTGTGGGGAGGGGAGTGTGGGGCGTGGGGAGTGTGGGGAGTGTGGGAGGAGTGGGGGAGTGTGGGGTGTGGGGAGTGTGGGGAGTGTGGGGAGTGTGGGAGTGGGCGTGTGGGGAGTGTGGGGAGTGTGGGGAGTGTGGGGAGTGTGAGGAGTGTGGGGCGTGTGGGGAGTGGGGCGTGTGGGGAGTGTGGGGAGTGTGAGGAGTGTGGGGCGTGTGGGGGAGGTGGGGAGTGTGGGAGTGTGGGGAGTGTGGGGCGTGTGGGGAGGTGGGGAGTGTGGGGCGTGTGGGGAGGTGGGGAGTGTGGGGCGTGTGGGGAGTGTGGGGAGTGTGGGGCGTGGGGAGTGTGGGAGTGTGGGGAGTGTGGGGATGTGGGGAGTGTGGGGAGTGTGGGGAGTGTGGGGAGTGTGGGGAGTGTGAGGAGTGTGGGGAGTGTGAGGAGTGTGGGAAGAGTGGGGAGTGTGGGGAGTGTGGGGAGTGTGGGGAGTGTGGGGAGTGTGGGGAGTGTGGGAAGAGTGGGGAGTGTGGGGAGTGTGGGGCAGTGTGGGGAGTGTGGGGAGTGTGGGGAGTGTGGGGAGTGTGGGAAGAGTGTGGAGTGTGGGGAGTGTGGGAAGAGTGGGGAGTGTGGGGAGTGTGGGGAGAGTGGGGAGTGTGGGGAGTGTGGGGATGGGTTCGCTTGTCTGTGAGTAGACTGAGGCCAGGCTCGTTTCTCTGTGTGAGGACGGGAGACCCTGGGCAGCGTAAACACACCACTTCCTCCTTCTCCTGCTCCTCATTCCCAGCAGCATCCTCCCTCCCTCTGGGCCTTCTCAGGGGTTCACTTCACCAGCCCACAGCCAACACACACACACACACACACACACACACACACACACATACACATACACATACACATACACATACACATACACATACACATACACATACACATACACATACACATACACATACACATACACATACACATACACATACACATACACATACACATACACATACACATACACATACACACACATACACACACATACACACACACCGACACAGACACACATATACACATTCTCGGTCTCTTCCTTCCTCTCGCACACAAGCGCACGTACACAAACATGTGCACAAACACATAAACAAACACCACACGTAGTTCTTTCCTTTTCCTGACACATGGCCTCGCTTCTCCCCCAAAGCCTCACTGGCCAAGCTCAGTACACATTACAGTGTTCATCCCATCCATGTGACTTACAATAATGTTTATCTCCATTGTAAATCAGTTGCAATGCATACCCAATATTTCCTCCAGAAACTCCATGTGTATTCCAAGATGGGCAAGGACAAACTGATGATCATGGCCTTACAAATGCAATCAAGAGCCCAGCTTCCTCCAGCGCTTCTCCTCTCTCTGTTCTTAAGCTCTTGTGTTTTGCTGCTTGTTCTACAACACAAACAGAGACGTGCAGTTGAAGCAGTGATTAGAGAAATCAAACAAATCCTCCACAGGACGTGAGCGCATGGGCCTCCGGGCTGGATCAGATTCTAGGGAGAGGGTGAGTCAGGCAGGGCAGGGTGGACGGGGGGTGAGGGGCCGAGCCGGGCTGGGGGTGCTGGGGTCTGTGGGCGGGAGGTGGGAGGTGGGAGGTGGGGTCCCCCTAAATGAGAGGTGTCAACCCTGGATGATCGGTGTCAACCCTCGAGCCTGCAGTGCAGACCGGCTCCTTTTGGTGCCGTGTCTGTCATGGGAACGTTGGCAATATTTTCTTTTCATTACAGGACCAATCCCTCTGCAATCTTTCCAAACAACGGTGGAATAACAGATTATTTGCTCTGTGTGGCCTCAGAGGAGGGCGGAGTGATTGTAGTGGCGCTGAGGTCTGCCGGATCCTCTTTGTTGTTGCGCATGGTCCTCGGCAAAGGTGGAAACAATCTTTCCTCTCAGTGTAAACTTAATCAGTGGGGAATTGGTGAACCATTACAAATGTAATTTTTCCCACGCCAATAAGCAGGCAGGTGCATGGTGCTGGTTCATGACCTGGCTGCTCACACAGGTTCATACATAGATCAAATTTAGAGTTCACCGAAACGGATAATAGACATAAAGATATAATTCCGTGATCTGTCTAAAAAGAGGGGAAATCAAATGAATGAAGATAGGAATTACGTAAATGTAGGGAAATAAGGACTGTGCGACTGAATGAAACGGACTGCTGACATGTGATTTGCCTCTACTCTTCCTTTGATAGACTCCCTCTCCGCTTGGGTGGAGCGGAAGAGGACGAATCAAAAAGGAACAGATTCCCTTTGGTGCTGTGCTTTAAAAAGGAAAGAAAAAGAGCACAATTAAAGTTGATTTTGAAAACGCCATCAGTTGGAAAACACGAGCAGATGTTGCGCTGTCGAGGACTGTTAGGCAGCGCAGGTGAGTGATGGAGAGTGGCATGGCCTGGCACGCCCATGCTAGCCTGGGCACCATCCACTTCTAACTGGCCTTCCCACACACAGCAGTCTGCTTCAGATCACAACTGACAGTGTGTGTGGGTGGGTCCGCAGAAAGCTGGATACACTTGTATGCCCTATTTGTAGGTCCGTGCGTGTCTGTGTGTGTGTGTGTGAAGACAACTGTGTCTCTGTGTGTGTGTGTGTGTGTGTGTGTGTGTGTGAAGCAGACAATCCAGGGTAAGGCTCTACATACATGTAAAACAGTCCAGGATCTGTTTAGTGTTTCCCTGAGCATCGGTTTATGATCCATTTAACTCCGCTAAAGGGTTTGGCTCACATACCTGGCAACGCAGGCACGGGTCAATTGAAAGAAGATGATGATGACATGATATCTGTTACAGAAGAGATAGCAGCACAGAGGAAGCCAGGCCTTGAGGTAACAGCCACTGGACTCACTGCCAGCATGGATCAGTGATGGTTTAATCTCTCAAAATAGACCCTGTATTGTGTCAAACGTATTTTGTACCTTACTCCCATATTCCACTCAAGTTTTGGGATACACCTGTGGTCCATGATCATGGTGTTACAGGTCAAGGCAAACTGTCTCTTCCCTACCACGCTACAGTCCGTCAGGGGTCAATGTTTACCAGATCAGGTCTGCTAGAAGACAAGAGGACCAGTGCAACCTTGAGACAGTTAACAGCCACGATGAAATGTGTGAACAAGACTAAAATAAAGATGAACCTATCATTAACAGCAATTGTTAACACTAAAGAGGAGCTGGAAAACGTCTCAGTTTTGACAAATATAATCCCAGGCTTATTTTCTGAGGGAATCAAAGGGGGAACATTTTGACCATTATCGAGGCCATTGAAGTTGGTGCATGACTCTATTCTCCAGATATTCATCCTCGTCTTTTGAAATGGTCAGACGCTCTGTGTAGCCCTTTCTCCTTGGCTTAGCTTTTAACGTAGCTGTGCTCAACCACAACAAGATTTCTGAGGCCCAGCGTTCATCCCTCAAAATCCCGCTGAACGTGAGTAGTTTTGGAATTCCGGAGCATCATGCCAACCGTGAAGCCTCCCTGCCTCTCACCCGGCGCTGCACGGAGAGGCAATTTTCCCCCGGCTGAGCTTCCCAAAGCTGCCTCACCTGGAACCAATCTGTAACACAATCGAAGGGTCCTGACTTGAAAGGCTGCTCCCTCGCTTTGATAGTCTCCTCCTGGTAGCCTGCATGGCGCTGGAAACAGTCCTTTTGTAATCTGCAGATAGAACAGTCAGGGGGGGACGGGGGGACGGGGGGGACGGGGGGGTCTCCAGCCATCAAAGTAAATTATGCAAATAGGACAGAAACAAAGCTCAGATACTCCTTGTTTTTCCTGGGACGGAAAGAAAAACATTGGGACATTTTAAGGACTTTGTCATCCACGATTCCATCCTTGGCTTCTTTTATTGTTCTCTGTTGGTAAAGAGTCATAGTCTGAGTGTAGATAAATCTCTTCATCCTCATGTTGACCTCTGGCAGGTATGAGGTCAGGACAGGATCTTCATCTGATCTGTCTGGGATGTACTAAGCTGTGAACAGGGGTCACATTAAACACATTTCCTTCCCCGGTAGCTCTCCAATTTACCCCTCCAGAGCTCTGAGGACTCCCCAGATAGGCAAGGCCGACAATTAAACTTTAATAGCTGTCCACTGAGGGTTCCTGGGGGACGTAGTCCTGAGTCAACATGCCAGACCACATTTCCCCTTCCTCACGTCTTCATCTGAAAGCAATCTTTCTCTCCTCTGCAGATTAGTCTAGGCCCGGCCCAGCAATTCAATATTTAGGCTTGTAGTGTAGGGGGTTGAGAAGCCCAGAGAAGCCCAGAGAGAAGGCCAGATTCTGGGTAGACTGGAAAACAGAATGGGGACAGTGGCAGATGGAAATGTTAAAACCTAATGGTAACTAGGTCTATATATTGAGTGGGAAAGACAAGAAAAACAATGTATGTTGTCCTTCTCCATGAAGTGGACCAAATTATCTTTGCACAAATGTCAACATGAGAAGAACATCGGGCTGTTTGAGATAATTGGGCCAGTGCATCCCTGCCAGAAGTCAATTCTCTCAGCCAGACATTTTGATGGTGGAAAAAACCGAATGAGTTATTTTGGAGTTGAGGACCTCAAGAGAGGTTATTTACTTGGCCCTACTGCATGTGATTTGAATTGAGTCATTAGCGGTAATTGAATCAGAGGCATAAGGGTAGAGCGTATGGATGGAAGGCCTGGAATAAAAACACAGACTTCTGAGGGAGGCTTTTGTGTGCCAGCCCAGACCCAAACCAGGTCAGCCATCATGGACCTGATCTCAGACCCAAACCAGGTCAGCCATCATGGACCTGATCTCAGACCCAGACCAGGCCAGCCATCATGGACCTCACCTCCGACCCAGACCAGGCCAGCCATCATGGACCACCTCAGACCCAGACCAGGCCAGCCATCATGGACCTCACCTCCGACCCAGACCAGGCCAGCCATCATGGACCCTAGTCCATCTTGGAACGTGGCCAACTGACCTTCTGGTCTGGACCACTGCACTGTCCAGAAACACAGTCACAGTGATCTATAATACCCTAATTCACTTAGTACCCCTGCTCTGCAGTACACTTCATAGATTCTCCTCTCACATGCACACACACACATATACATATTGGCATGTGTGTTTCTTTAATGTTGTTTCATACCACTTAAAGCCAAGAGAGAAATTCTGGACCAATATTAGATGAACTGTCATCTCCTACGAAATGTTCAGAGAAACTAATTTGGCAGGAAAAGTTGTTACCTACTTGAGTTAACAATAAACCAACGTGCTACAGTCACACCCCTATGAATTTGATATACACATAGTAACACACCTACATAGACTTACTTACTGAACCTGCACTGTTTAATGAGTTGTAATAGTAATGGTGAAAATGGATCAGCATGCCCAACCTATGGGGCCACCATTTTGGGAACGTTAATAAAGCACCCAGAGAAAATCCTTCATGAAGACTCTAATACAATTTCTACGTTATGCCGTTTTAGGAAATCATTAAATGTTATGGAGAAAACATCTGTTTCCAGAAATCCAAAGGCTGTCAGCTCTGAACAAGGCCTGAAAGCACAGCACCGAACATCCAGTCCTGGGGAGTCTGCTGTTGCTGATTGGTTGTTAAGTTTGATTTCAAATCACAGCCTCTGATTCTCCAGGTAGGGTGTGAGGGTTTACCACCATGACAGAAAGCACCAAGACCCAACTCCAGCATTGGACTAGCACATGCTGCTGCCTGCTCCCCTTTCACTACCTATTTGCTCAGCACAGCACACATACCCATTGTCCCAGTCAAGGTAAACGTTGCTTATCATGATTGACTGCCCTTTTGAGCTTCGCGCAAACACGTTTTTCTCACTAAATCTAACATCTTTATATTTGAAAGGAGCCTTGAGCTTCTTATGAGGCATTGGCTGCCAGTTTGAAAGGAACGTCATTGAAAGCAAATTCACTTTAGTCCATAAAGCAGTGGTTAATACAACAATAACATTGTCATTGCACGGGCAGTAAAGCGACTCTGTGTAACCCAAACTGGAACAGGATGGAGAGGGCAGAACGTGGTGGTGGGTGTGCTGGAAGAGGACAGAGCAGGGACTGAGGACTGAGGACTGGGCAGACCAGGCATCTGTGGCCTCCATTGTGAGTGTAGAGGCTGGCCCGAGGCAGGACAAACCTAGACCCAGCTTCCACTTCCTAACCCCCCCCCCTTCCCCCCCCTCCGGTTCACCTCACTCTGCGGATGTCTTAATATACTACAACTAATGGATTATCCTTGCCTTCTCGCTGCTTATCTCCATGTGAATCTGATGCGTCGCATGATTTTGCCAGACCGTGCTGTATATATCTGGAGCATTTTAATGTTTTCTGGAGGATGGGGGGGTGGGGGGGTGGGGGGGGGGCTGAGGAGAGATCCTTGAGTCAAAAGCGATTCTTTTGTTCAAATGTACTTGCATCAGTTGGCCGAGAGACAGAGTAGAAGAGAGAGGACCCAGTTCAGAAGGAATCTCCACCAGCAACATCAGACTCCCTCATGTGAGACCTGTGTGACCCCAGCCTCAGTTAACAGCACACGTAGCAGTAATTGAAATCACTTGCACCTCCCAGGCAGGATGAACAGGGCTTTGTTGCCAATATGGCAACATCCCCCGGAACACCAGACCCTGCTCTTTCAGAAGGCTCACCAGACCACATGGCCTGCTGAACAACCCACTGAAGCTAAAGTGTAACCTTGCCCATGTTCTCACAGGTCATCTTTGTTTTGCAGTTAAATGTTGGCTTGCATGGAATGTAAACATTCAGCTGCTGACCTCATAACATGGGGAGAGCATTTCATATCAAGCTCAGGGTTCGTTCACCTAGCGGTATTTAAGGGTGGTCTACTTTTTTAGGATAGTAGCCAATGGAACACTTTGACAGATGACCTGATGGTATCACTAAATCAGTTTCTCAGCCGTCGGAACAAAACCTACTAGACAGACAGATGCATGCAGATAGACAGTCAGACAGACAGACAGATGCAGACAGACAGGCAGACAGACAGACAGATGCAGACAGACAGGCAGACAGACAGACACATGCAGACAGACAGGCAGACAGACAGACTAAGCAGTCATTCTTGTGTTCCTCAGTCCTACGTCTGGGAATGACAGAGATGTGAACAAAGGGCATCTTCTTCTGTCCGAGTGTCCCTGCAAATTAAATAAGGAATATGACTCTGATTAGGGCCCTGGTTGAAAAGCGTCCTTTCTCATCGCTTCCAGAACATTCCAAGGTATTAAGCCCATAAGGGTCCTCTCTGTTTACGCCTCACAACGTCAGCAATAGAGGTCAGCTGTTTTGCCATACCTGACAGCTCTATTGCGTGCAGACACGCAAAATACACATGGAATACACACAAAACACAAGCGAAACACGTGCAACACACACAACCACTGTCTTGATCAACAGAGTCTGCCTTATCGGGATGAAGGAGGAAAGATAAAGACGGAACTCAATGATGTCTGACGATGATGTTACTGTAACATCCGTCAGAGCCAGAGGCCTTCTGTTCCTCATGTTCTGCTAGGGAGACTCGTTTCAGTCTTGTTACATCGAGTCCTTAAATTGCCCTCTCCGTCAGAGACGTATAATAATATCATTGAAGGGACATCTTGCCAGGGTATGATTATTACATCTCTTGGAGGACTTTGACATTTCCTTCAATTTTCTCATTCAAGGATGTTCCTTCGAAATATCACACAGAATCCTGACCAAGTACAGATCTTTTTTCACCAAGGTTGAGAACGCCGGTGTAGGATTTCGAAGGCAGCTCAGCTCCAACGTTGAGCCAAACGAGAGCAGACATTTTTATGACACAGCTACAGACCCTACGACTGCAACTACTTAGCGAGATGGGCTACTGGCCCCTATTTACACCAAGGACATAGGGATGGCTCTGTTCACCAACCCTGAGCCGGATTCTGTCCATCACAATAACAGTTTCAGAGTGTAAAAATCCCCTTTTGGCTCTCTGTGAGGACACCTCTCAGAGTAGCCATGTCTGTGCATCTTCACTGTGGTGGATGCTGGAGAGGTATGGAATCTTCGAAGCAGACGCGTTGAAACGACCAGCCAGGAGAAAGTAACAGAAGAGAGAAAGTGAGAGAGAGAGAGACGGTGGGATTCACCACCCAAAAATATCAGGGAGAACATCGCAAAACTTGATTTGATATTTAAAGAGCAGCATATTTTATGACTGTAGAGAGACGTAGTTTAAGAGAGTTTAGTCTCGTTCATCGTGTTTGTTTGAGGGAAATGAATGTCTGATTTATCTGGTGCAAGTCCATTGAAAATTAGGCACTCTGTATACCGGTACTCATGTAGTTTCACTGTAAACTGTGTTGTGGTGTTGGTTGAAAGTGGTAATGCGCTGCACTATGAGCTGTCTGGCCAGAATCACATCATCACATGTTGATGCCTTTGATAAATGCTGAACCCTCTCTGTGGCATCACACAAGAGTATTTTATTCGGAAACCCATGAAAGATGAGCTTGCCATCCAGACTCTTTACTACTGGTGGTCTTTTTCCAAATAAATCATTTTAAGCTCTTCTGGTTACGATAACTGCCAACATAGAGATGACTGACAGAAGGGAAAGCAAAGAAATTGACACAATGTCTCATGATAGAAAAATAATGAACAAAAATGTTTACTAAACAATTAACATTGTCCATCACCCAGATGTATCTTCCTCTCCCCATTCAGCACCCTGTAAGTCAATCTGTGTGCTGTGTACAGTCAGATCCCCCCGCGGATCAAAGTTATGCTCCTGGCTTACATTCTACAAAGACTGTTGTCTTGGTCCAGATTTGACAAATTGGAGACAGATGACTTATTAGAGCTGAAAGCCCCTGTTCCTTCTCAGTCCAACAAGTGCACAGTCAACCACACAAGGCTATTATATAACATATAATTGTTCTCTGTGTTGCCATTCCAATGATTAAGACACTTTAAAGGAGGTCATTTAAACATTACTAATGGAGAACAAAGCACTCTGAAACCTCAAACCTGACACTATTTATTGGATAGAAATGCCTGTTATTACATTCTGCTGAAACGTTACAATTGCTCAAAGCCCATCCTTGACATGTCTTTTGAAAAATCTGTAGTTTCTTTTTTTTCCTAAACAGTTTCCGATGCTGTCCTCTTTTGATAAAAAGTCTAAATATTCTCCCGGGAATATCAGTATCACTCTTAGTTTTGACCTAGATTAACTCCATGCCCATGTGACTATATCTCAAATGTGGCTGTATGAGCTGCCTCAGCTGGTACATCGCTGGAAGACTGACTCTCACCTGCCTCTGATCTTTCGGCTCCCTCCCCCTCAACTCCTAAATGACCCCGGTGGGACGTCAGAGGGCCTGGATGAGGAGTCGAACACCCTAACTCCAAAGTCATATTTCAACTTGATTCTCAGGGATAGTGTTTGTTTGAAAAAAAAAGGCCAAACCTCTCTCTAAGCAGACAGGGTGGGAAAGAAGACAGGACGAGAGAGAATTGGAGAGGAGAGAGAGAGACAGAAAGTAAGAGGACGTGTATGAAATGTTGTACAGTGTCTGCCAGCTGCTGAGTGACAACCCACTTTCAGCTGTGTTTGTCTGACCTCTCCCCTATCTCAGAACCAATCGAAGGCCAGCAGTGTTGAATAAAGTACCAATGAGACGACACGGGCAGGATCCAAGCCAAGACGTCTCTGCTGACAAGTACACCCCACCCCTCTCCAACGATAATGACAGCTTTATATCAGCCAAATATCAGTCCTGCCTGGTCAAACTCAACATTATGTGAATATAAGAGTTTCTCTAATTGAGCTAATGTACTACAGCCTCACACTGCATCAGACAGATAATACAAGCACTGCAGATCTGGGAGCCTTCCAGACCGACATGAAGTCGGCTTCCAGGAAGTCCAAACCACACATCGAGCTAACGGTTCATATAACGCATTGCAGTATTGCCAGCAATGAAGAGAGAGAGTTCCACTTCCTGCCACATGTGCACCATGGGCCAGCATCCCTGACCCCTGACCTCTCAGTGAGTGTCCAAGGGTCTCCTGCGGCCCTCTCCTCTGGAGTCCTGGGGATGGCCAGCGGCCGGGGTCAGGGGTCACAGTGATGACAGCGAGCACCTTGCTGCGAAAGTCCTGCCCGCCCCGCAAACCAAACAAATGAGGGTTAGGGTTCGGGTATGGCCGACCCCTCCTCCTCCCCACCCCCTGTCCTGCTCCAGCCCAACCTGGCAGATAAAACGCCCAGAATCCAGCCTCCTCTTATCAAAACACTGGAGAGGTCAGAGGTCAACCTGGGAGATCACGGTGCACTTTCATCCCTGCGACGTGCTTCCAGGGAATGTGGCTTCACCCTGGCCAAAAGAGAGAGTTTTCTGTTTTCCTAGACCAGGCCCTGTCTGCCTTGAGAACATTTGAGCAAAATACAACATAAGTGTTTGAGAGATCCACTGTGTTAATCGAGTTTGAAATATCCTTCATATTATTGCATAAATGCCTCAGGACCCCTTAAAAAAACAAGATGACTCATCTCAAAGGGATTTCACCCCACAAAACAATCTGAATAGCTGAGGATAAAACATGACCGTTTTTATGGTCTTGGGAGGGAAATAAAAAGACTTGTGTAGTGCAGAGGGTGGGAGCCCAGACCCAGATCTATAACTCTGAACTTCACATACTACTTCACAGTTCAAACCTTAGGGGAACCATCCACACAGAATGCTTCTCACACATACCAAGGCAACTGGTTTGTGAGTGTGTGCGTGTCTGCGTTTGTGTGACTACCCATGATTCCCAGTACACTACAAAACAGAATAAACACAGGCTGGCGAGTCCAACACACTCTCTAGCCTCCTTCCACGCTCCCCAACACACGCGCCACAAAGCTCCATGTGACAGGAGAGATGAACAGGTGTGTCAGGGTTGTGTATTAGCACAGGACGTCCTCTTGGCATTAAATCCATGACCCGAAGAGACAGAACAATGTTTATACAACAGCTACTGGTAACTGTATCCCTGTGGTTGGGGGCCAGGTTGAGAGAGAGAGAGAGAGACACCTGTGTACTGATGACCACTGCTCAGCAGACAAACGGCTACTTGGAAAGCTCTGGCTATAAATAGTGCTGTCAAGGCATTCTGATTTGTACCTAATTTTCCTTACAAGTGCTTCCATATGTTAGTCACTTGCAGGAGGGAGAGGGAGCGGAGGAGAAGAGAGAGCTCTATCCTCTCCTCCCTTCATTCTTATCTCCTCCTCCTGTGCTTTTGGGAGCTAAAACACACAAACACACATACATAGACACACACACACACACACACACCGTAAGAGTTGTGAAATACGGATCTTGAAGGAGACATTATTTACGATAAGGTGCTATTCACTTTTACACTCACTTTTCCCTTCTGTTGAGCCAAATTAAAATATCCAGTTTAGATAAGTATGCATTTGTGTTTACACCATTAGGTTTGGATCATTTAATCAATGACATGATAAATAAGTTGCCTTTTTAAAGTTAGTTGCAACACTCCTGTACCTAAATGAATCACTGAGGAGGACTGGTTAAATTAATACAATTACGCCTAATGATTGGAGATTGAAGATTGAAGAATATTTATTGTCAGCCCAAAACAAGGAAGCTTGGCATGTGAGTGGCAGAACAAAATGCAAAAGAAAACAAATAAAACCTAAATACGACAAACTTACGCCCCTCCCACCTTCCAACAATAAGTAGGCACACAGTCAATCACGCCATCACAGTCACTAAACTACTTAACTACAGCATCCGTATTGCATACTCACACAATACACCATTAACTAAAATAACTACATCCATAATCATTCCCTGTCTGACGACAAAATCATAAATGTATTCCAAACACATATTAGCACATTGTTACTGTAGCCGTGGAAACAAAGGGCGACGTTAGGAAAGGGACAGAAGCTTCCATATTTGGAGTCAACAGTGCTGAAGATACCTCCATCAAGCTGGGAGGGCCCAAACGGCTCTGTGCGCTGTGTTCACATTGGAGACATTTGGCTTCCCATTAGCTGTGCTTCATCGCAGCTTCAGACACTTATGGGCAACTTGGCCTTTAAGTGCCCTGGTGTGTTTCTAACCTACACTCGTATGCACTTGAATTGTTTCCCAATGCTCATGTACATGTGGGGAAGGGAGCAGTGGATGTGTGTGTTTGTGTGTGTGGGTGAGTGTGTGGGTGAGTGTGTGGGTGCACACAACCAAATTGCTGATCATTTGTGTAATTTATTCAGAATACGCTGGCATTTAAATTGCCGCCTGCAACCTATTTGCACAGCATTATCAGTGAGAACTGGTTGTGGAGAGAGGTCTGGACGGGCTGGTCTGTGAGGTGTTGCTCAAGCATTCAGTTCTTGATCTCTCCCTCTCCGAGAAGAAGTTCTCACAGTCCTTGCACATCTCGAACCCGCCATCTTGTGTTAAACGAAGGAGAACATGCCAGTTAAACCAGCATCGTTTCAGTCTCCGATAAATAAATAAAACATACACATCCATACCACTCTGGCATCCACATTTGATTATTGACTCGTGCCCGACGCCTCAGTCGGTGGGTATTTGTATTCGCTGACAGACTTCCTTCGGGGGTAAAACCCAGAGGGAGTCCACAGCCTGTTATCTAGTGAGGAGCCATGTCGACATAGCTGTGGCTGTGGCTCCCTGGGACTGTGGCGCTACCCCCAGGACCTCACCAACAGCCCCTCTGACCCATACGACCAGAACGGACGCCCATGAGTGCTAAATTATAGGTAGGGACCGATACTACGCTCCTCAAGCCAGCCAAGCATGTGCAGCATTAGTTCTGTACATACCAGTGGGTGACTGTTAAACTCTTCAGAGTATGATTAATGGTTGTCCTGCCCACATTTTCTGTGACGGCTGGGGCCTTTGTGTGTCAAGATGGGTCGGATACGCGCACACACATACACGTACACACCACACACACACACAGTGCATTCTGTGACTACATTTGAATGAATGGGAGGCTAGAGAGAGACACCTTCTTGTTGTATCCCCTCAGACCTAGGCTCCATCCCGGCCTCTCAGATAACAGATTATGACAAGATATTATGACCACATCTAGGTTCACCTCATGACTCACATTGACACTGCTGAATGGCGTTCCTGGTTTGACTGGCAATGCCTCCCAGCTGTAGCCTGCTCCAGCCTTGAGTCGAGGCTCACGGATGGGGCTTCAGTGTGCCACAATGCCCCCCCCCCTCTCCACCACCAACCTCCACCCCCTCCCCACCTCAACCCTGTGTGCAGCCGGGTGTGCTCTGAATTTGATGAAGTGGGATAATTCACCCAAGTGATCATATCACTAAAGGAGGAATCCCAAGATCAAGAGCAGACGACCATGCCAGTCACATATGGGATGGATTTCTCCAAATCCTAATAAACTTTCATCTGCCGATAGTGAGGGGCGGGCTGAGAGTGGGCCTAGTGGGCATCAGCTCCAGGCCCCCTAGGAGGTCTGCAGCCCAGGATACCAGAGGTGTCTGAGATAGAGGGGAGATAAAACCAATAAAGTGGGACTGATCCACAGCCAAATCCCAACCTAGACAGTACACTCTCGTCTCTCATCCTGTGAATGATATATATATATACATGTATATATCAAAAAAAGGGAATCATCAAAATAACAACACACAAATAAGCACTCAGTGTACACTCTGAGAATTTCAACTAATCCATTAGAGCATCATTCGGTGCTTTAAGAAAATGACCTACTACCATGGTTTATTGAGAACCGGTGATGCTACAAGGGAAGTTTACCTGTTCCATCTTTTGAGGCCACATGCTGCGTAGGGGAGCCAGATGTGAGCCCCGTGGCCCAGAGGAGTCAAGCACATGTTTCTCTGTTGCTGCGATGAAGGTGCTCAACACGCCTCACTCTACTGCTGTACCATGAGTGGGAAAACCTACTGTGACCACAAGCAGAAAGCATATAGATCTTAGATCACGGTGACAGAAGACACCGAGGATTCGTCTTCCTCCCTCCTTGGTCCTGTTGTTTGAATTAAAGATCAGTACAACCACCGACTCCGGGTTTTTTTACCGTCTTTTTCGGGTTTAATTTGATCAGAAAATCTGCTGACGGAGGCCAGCCCCATCGCTCATGTGAAACCAATTTCGGCGGCACATAAAACTGTGGTGCTGCTGCTGTTTCTCCAAACAGGCGAGAGGACATCCTCACCCCAGAGACACTGATACGTCCGGGGATGTCCGAGCGCTCTGTAGCAGGGTCCAGCGGACCAGGGCTAACAGGCCAACCAAACAAACAAAGACAAGCTAAATTGACCTGGGCGGTGACACGTCTCTAGGAAACAAACCGTCTGTATTTGGAAGACAGAAAGACGCATGACGGCATGCCACCGCACGGCGCGCAGGGTGGGGTGAACACGGCTGCAGTGACGCCTGTGTTTTCCGCGTCATGCAATCAAGACCGCAGAGTGACTATGGTAAGGCTCACCATCTGGTTAGCGTGGTGAGGGGAGGGCAGGATCTCCAGTCTTCCAGCGCCTTCACAAACATCCCATAGTCACACACACACATAGACCGTACTGTATACTATGTAAACACCGTGCGAAGAAACCAGAGGATGGACTTTTGTCCAACAATCTGCAAGAGGCAGAGAATCAGAGCAAACTGGGCGCAGACGCAAAACATTTTCCGTCGACAGTGGGCGACACAACCCAAACGACCACTTCAGACATTCAGTATGTCAACAATGAGTTGATAACTGCCACTACGATCTCTGAATCGGTCAGGTACACCACTGCATGTGGCACACAGACAGAGCCCTCTATAACAGCCTGTGGCTCTCTCATCTGGCCAGTGTAGTGGATGTCATCTGTGATCAAGACTAATTACTAGTGTTTACGTCCAGGCCAGGGCTGGTTTCACCTTCACTCCTCACAGACCCGCCGAGAAGCCTGACATGTAAACCAAGCTCACAGGGTAGAGAGAGTTAAGCTGAACCTCAAATCCAAACACAGACTGTGAAGGAGAAAAGATAATCCACCTTCTTCCATAAAATGTAGCAATTCTATAACGTCCTTCAATTTGGCTCAAACCACCAGCAACGTGACTGTATGAAAACAGATTAAACACAAAAAATGTTGACCAACAGAAGAGGATTGGATGTAGTCTTGTTAGAGCACGTGACTCTCGAATAGTCTCTTCCTGCTTGAAATCTCTCTTTAATGTCAAATGAAATGAAATCCAAATTCTTGACTTCAGCTATTCCTGTTCCTTTGTCCGTTTACGTCTGTTAGCCTATGCTGAACAAAGCTGTCAGTCATTACTCTCTCACCACGCTTGGTTACGGCCCGTCAAATCAAGCTGCCTCGCCACAGGCTAGAAACCAAAATGGCGAGCGAGTGAGGAAGTGGGATGTTGTCTCATCCATGTCCCTGGGTTGTCTCTTCACTTCCCCTCGTACAAATAGCGTCGCTTCGTCCGGTTTACTGGAAGTAGGCACTAAAATACAGCAAACAGAAGGGGCAGTGTGACAGTGTCTCCCCTTGTGTCACAGAGACAATGTTAGGGATGTTACCCTGGGGTAGGAATAGTCAAAATAATGACTTCATTATAGAGGACTAAAATGGTAAATTCCCCCCATTCTATCACAGATTCGGCCACAGAGACTGCTCTATGAGAGTACGAAATTACTACACAGAAAGGTATTTGCTGTTTTTTGTCTATTTTCATTTGTTTTCTTCCTCTCTCTTTCTGTTTCTGTGTGTGTGTGTGTGTGTGTGTGTGTGTGTGTGTGTACATGTGTGTACATGTGTGTGTGTGTACATGTGTTTGTGTGTACTGTGTGTGTGTGTGTGTCTGTTTCATTATTCAGTCATACAGCTCATAACAGGTCATTAACTTTACTCAGTACATAAAGGACTCAACCCTTTCTCTAAATTAGCTAAAGTTCAACATGTTCTTCATAATAGGAATCAGGCTGATCGTAAAGTGCAATACATGTCTTAACCTTTTTATGCCTTATATATGTCATTCCTTATGTCTCAGCTATTCTATTGAAGTGAATTAAGTATTATATTTCATTGAAACCACAGGAACATGGTTACATTTTAATAAGTAAATCAGTAAATTGTGAACATATCACACGCTTTGCAATTTCAAAAGCCAGTGTTACGTTGACTGTGAGAGAATAAGTCAGAGAGAAATGTGTTTGACCTCATCAATATGCTGGGAACGGAAGCAATCATCCCTTCCAAACAAGTATTCATTATACATATCAAACAGAAACTGTGATAGGTCAAACAACACAATGGAAAGAATTTGATTATTGATCAGATTATTTCATTGATAAACTATGGTTTAGTGTGTGTTGATGTATATTCACAAATGGAATAAAATGTCCTAGGTACCAGATTCCTCCAGAGTACATGAGATGTACGGTCTGTCATCAGGGAGGTAAAGACACATGCTCTGAGGCTCCTACTGGACGCGTGACAGAGCATTCCCTCAGTAACACAATATCACAACTCAAACACTTTCGGTCCAGGAGAAACCCACCAATTAAGACTGAAACGTTAACACACATGCGACACTCTACGGCTGTAATTACACATAAGGAGCGTTTGAGTGCCCTTCAATCATACTCAGGGATGTTGTTGCAAAATGAAGAGTTACTACATGACTATGGGCTTAGCGTGAAACCTTGTAAAAACATGAATGTGTATTCCTTAAAAGAACCACAGCGCTCTAGTTTCCAAATGACATGGTGATACATTGTGGCAAGTGTTTCTGTTCTTTGTGTGTATATATTTTCTGTTTTATTAAAATGCCACACTCAATATCCAGGCTGCCTTATTCGATGCAGGTGGGCTTGTGGTCCAAGGGAAGCTTTCAATAGTTCTGCCAGAAAGCTGACACGTTAATAACTTTTCAATTGCCAGGAGTGAAATCTCTCGCTGGAGTCATCCACGCTGGCATGGTTTTTATAATAAAACAATTACAATACGTGAGACTGGACTTTTCCCTCTGGAAGAAAAGGGTAGAAATCACGCTTGTGGTCAAACCATGAGCCACGTTGTAAACATGCCAATGGAAATAGAGAATGTATACTGATGGTGCCTTCTCTTCCCTCGTGCTGCTAGAAGAGCATGTTGCTGCTGCCTGCTTCACTTCTACAGTCCTGCAACAGGTAAGCTTTTAGCTGCCGAGAGCTTGGCCGACCAAATGTAATCAACCCTGACATGTAGGGACAGCTATACATAAATAAACAGGCACCTTTTAGCTGACTAACTGGCCTTCAAATCCACTCAGGTGAATTTGTGTGTTGGTGCGTGTGTGTGCACGCGCGTGTGTGCGTGTGCTGTCGTCGTGACTGGTTCGCATTTGTTCTGCTCCAACTTTAGATCCTCCACTCTCTCTCACTTAGTGTGCCATTTATACATCCCTCTGGAGCCCAGAGCCCAGCTCCCTGCCACCCAGGGTACCAGCCGCAGGTCTGGAACCTAACCTGAGCCCTGACAGCAGGACAAATACACAGCGTGACATCATGTCTACCAGGCAGCTCCGTCTCACCTGGCCAGGAAGGCAGGCAGAAAGACAGACTAACAGACAGGCCAGCAGGCTGGCATCAGGCAAGCAGGCAGGTTAGTGTCTGCAGAGGTGAAGGTCAATTCCAAAATCAGAGCATCCAAAATCGGAGCATTTAAACCTGATAGAATTGTGTGACTTCCCTGAATTATACAAATAAAAGGTGAATGGGTGTATAATTTAAATAAGCATGTATATATTTGATCGGAATTCCTTGCTGTAGCAGTCTTTATCAACTGAAACATTACATAACAAATAAATACTTACTATTAATCGATGTACTATTTTATAATACCATATAATACAATTATATTTAAAACGCATTAAGCTATATTACTTGAATTGCCTTTTAAATACCTAAATAGCCTAGGCCTACATGTAGCCTGTCATATTCATATAATATTCAATACGCACCAATATACCCCATCACCGTTTGAAAATTAAAATGATGCATTTTCTCTTCAAGCCTTGTGAAATTATGTTCATTGTTCAATCTCTGGGAAATAGCTATTTTACCAAATGTCACTGATAGTCGTGAGACTCAAGTAGGCCTGTGTTCCGCAAATGAGAGGCACTATGGAGATATGCTCTGTTGACTTTGATATGGGAGGCTTTGGTTAAACGTGTTTTACAGTGTCATTTAGGTCTCGTTTGCCTCCGTTTTTATTATTGACGTATAGCATTACTGTTGACGGTCAATCTAGCGGTTTAGATTGGAACCAGGATTGATGTTCATAAAAAAGAAAATATATGTTTTAAAAACATCTCAACCTACGAATCACTTGCTTACAAATAGTGAGCACCCGGAGAGAGTCCTTAGGTGTACGTAGGCTATATGGTAATTTTTGTAAAGACTTCTGATGAAGAATTTAACAAGCCTAATTTTGCAATTTACTAGGCTGTATTCCCATAATATGACAACTCACCAACAATTTGAACATTCTAAAACGAAAGAAAATAATTAACAATTTAAAGAATTCGAATGACTTGAGCTTTCTAAAATATTTTTAATATTAATATGGATTGGATTCAAAACATGTTTTTAGATTACCTGAAATTGAATAAATAATAGTAAATAAATATGGGATAGTATGGGAGTACAGAATGTTATGGATAAGATATAATTAGGACCCAATAAATGTAAACAGATAGCAAATTACACACGGTCAGTCTCGGCCAACAATTCATAATTTATTGTTTAAGTCTCTGATAACGATTCATAAATGATTGTTAATTTGGAAAACGCCCTAAACAACGAACACTTACACACCGTATTACACGTACCACTGATTGGCCTTTGATTCTGTACTGAATATTGTGGGCCACTGCCAAAATCACCTTCTTTTTTCTTGCTCGCGTGCTATAGGTTTTATTGTGAAACCTACGAGTGACGCCTGGGTGCTATTACAGCTTATGGACCGCTATTAATAAATCAGTGATATAGCATATGGGAATAGGTAAAGCTCTTTGGAAGAGCATTTGGATAGCCTAGATCAAGAGGTCACAAGTTAAAATCCCCCATATCACTTTGGATAAAAGCGTTGCTACTAAATAAAATAGAGCATGCAGCAGGTGGATGAACGTTGTTGTTACAGCACAGAAATGGTAGGCTATGACGCAAAAAGTTATAATCTACACACAATTACACAAATGCCATCTTAAAGGACTGAGCAATATTCAAATTCAACAGGACACTTCATGAAAAATAACGTGGACTTCAATTATCCTGTGTGATCAATACAACCATTTCCTTTTTATCAAGCCCTCGAGAGTTTGTTATTCAATTTCAAGCAACTCAGGGAAGAAAATAAAATCACAACCTAGGCCTATATTACAGGTCAGGGTTCAGAAGTTGTGTCGGCCAATTGTTATAGGCTATTCTGGGTTTATGCTGTGCCTACATTTTTATGTGTTTTTAATATGCAATTAAATCTCACAAAGAAGTCTCCCAATATTGGCTGAAAGATTCAGAAGTTTGTGTCCTGTAAAATGCGTCTTGAATGAAGTCCCCTTGGCAAACCATTGCAAATCATCCATGAAATCGCGCCCTCGATGCTGTCCTTCACTTGACATGAGTTATATATTCATCCCTAATTACATCAATGTCATGTGTTAAGTCCCCCCACATATTTTCAACAAAAAAATAAATTCTGAGCAAGGGTCTGACCTCACCCATTCATTTAATCTACTTAATCACTGGAGAGGTCTTGATTTAGTCCGCTGTACCGTGCGTAGTCGGATACATTAGATAGATTCGGGTATAGCATCTTAAGAAATAGCCTACACAATTTAGTTTTTCTTCTTAACTGGAGTTTTTTTAAGCTTTTGGTCAGCGAGAAGGGTTACTGGAAGACATCTGAATCGTTTTATAACCAAACCCAGCTGCATCGCCATTGCTTGTGTGTGTGTGTGTGTGTGTGTGTGACTGTGTAGCCTATGTGTGTGTTCATCTGCGTGTGGACGAGACAGAGAGAGAGAGAGTGAGAGTGTCTGTTTGCCTCCCTTTCCGAAAAGGAAAGAACCAAAAAAACGATTGGACGTATTTTCTGCCGTGCAACTTTTTTTAGGAATGAACGCCGAGACGTGCGTTTCATACTGCGATATGACATCCATGGATTCATATTATAGTCCTTCTGCACCCCAAGGTAGGGATCACCAGACGAACCCTTTTAGGACATTCCAAGCGAGTGACACCAAATACAGCTCCACTTTCCTGCCCAACAAAGGTCAGGCTTACGGAGAAAAGTCACGGAGCCCATTCCAACAGGAGTGCCAGTCATTGGATCCCATAGCTGGTGAAGGCACCTTTAACAAATATCACCTCTACATGCAGAGGTCCTCTTGCAAAACTCCCCCCGAAGGCGGTAAACTGCACCAGGAAAGCGGACACAACGGAGCGCTCATCCCTTGCTATGGTGAGTAGCAAACACTTTCGATAAGTCCTATTTCTCTAGTCTATGACTCAGAGAGAACAATGGGTGACAGAAAACGATTGAACATTCCTGTCATGTGGTGAATCTTCTTAAATGTCTCGTAATATTTATTATGAATTGTTCGTTATCCTTGGAATATTTTGCTTGTAGCGTGGAGCTTGGCTATCAAGATTGCTATTTCTCGGTTTTCCCGGATGTTTCGAGTCCCTTCTAAACAAAACGAAATCTGTAGCACATCAATGGGACAGTCTCCGCGGTGTTGATGACTATAGCCACACAGGAACATTTGCCTCTGCAAGGGTATTTAAAAAATGAATGTGCTGGACTTCACAACTTACTACCAATATTATAGACACACAACTATCCCTGTAACACAATTACTGGGAGGCATAACCCTCCCGTCTATCAAATTTTCCCTTTGACGATTGAGTTAGGCTATATTTAATGCGATAATCTGCATTACAATCCTTAATATTGGAACTGAATCGGACAATTAAATTAACAGGTTTTCAGCATGAATAATAACCGAGCACCAAATTAATAGGGAACATTTAGGCTAACTGGAAAATGTCTTAGGCAGCATGATATGTTAGGCCAATCCTGCAGCAAATGGATAGGCTAATTGATCAATTGTTTTGGAAATATAGGCCACCAGAACAATGTTGATTGAATATATTCCTAAAATAAAATAGGCCTACATTAATAGGTCCAAGGAGTGTTAAAATGTTTTGAGAATAAGGTCACTTTGTAAAGGTAGGCTACAGAGTGAAGGGGGGAATTATATATTCTTATTTGGAGCATCCCCATCTCCTTGCTCGGAATGCATTTGAGACGCACTCACACACACGCGAATCTTTGGTCAGAACATGATTGCATATCTCATCGACACCCCTTAATCTAATAGGCTCCAATGGCAACAGGTTTTCTTTAACACACTGTTAATAGCCGGATTTACTGAACGGAACAAGTTTTTGCGCTTATGCTGCAAATAATATGTTGTATTTCATTTTACAATTGACTTGTTTACTTCGACCTGTTTGAATTATTGCATGAACATGGATAATCAAAGGGAGGACATATCCCCAATCCTGTAATAATAGCCTATATATTTTTGTAAATAGCCTAAAAAAACAAAAATAAAAGGCTACAGTAATCTACTTGTTGAGGGTTCTGCAGAGGCCACATCTTGAGCGCAGGGGAAAATCCACCCATGCTATAAATTTAACACAAATACCGCAAAATCCATCGCTTTCTCCAGCCATGTGCGAGCATGAACTTCGGGGTGAGATCAAAAAGGATGCGCAAGATAATTGAAAGAAGGCCTGAAAATGTGTCAATAGTGTGCCTGAGTGGTAGCCTAATGTTTTGAGCATCGTAATAATAACAATTTGACAAATTAGAAATTCTACAAAAGCATTATAGTGCTTATTTTTCTTTTGACTTGTGGTAGCTACTGTGGCAACATTCTGCTACGCAAAGTTTACGCTCAGACACTATGACACTTTTCACTTAATATTGAATGGTAATGCGAATAAACTGATTAAGTAAATGCATTCTTCGTGGTTTGCGATAGCCTACTCATCGTAGCTATAAATAGGATAATAACGTAGGCTATCAATAGGCCTACATGAGTAAAAGCTGTCATTTAAGTGATGTCAGAATTCAATGTCGGCCATATTATATCAACCTGTAGGCTATGCGGGATCCATAAACTGTGAGTAGCCTATTCTATCTGGATAGCCTATGCTTTTTACTAGACTTGATTTTGTTATGAGTGTAGAGAGTCGTGCCGCGTGTTTTATGAGGATGAGAGAGAAGAGAGAGAGAGAGAAGAGAGAGAGAGAGAGAGAGAGAGAGGGAGAGAGAGAGAGAGCAGCAGACATGACCAAAGAGGATGGCCTGAGACAGAGTTGAGACGTCAATAGAAAAGAAGAAGCATATAACGAATGCTGTCACGGAGAAGACATTGATAAATGATTTTGTCTTGCGGGCCAACACACTAGAAAATAGATAGGTCATGAAAAACCGATCAAGTTGTTTCAAGTTAAACATGCCATATTTTACAACTGAGCATAAGCTACAGCTTATAATATTGATAACAACATATGATGATGTTTATTATTAGGCTATTGTTGTTGATGATCATTTAATAATCGAAAAGCCGCGGCATAGAACCAATTAGGCCTAGTTTGAAGCATAAATCAAACATGAAAGACTCTGATTCAAGCAAACCTGCCAAATTAGGATTCGTATAGATCCCAATGAAAGCACATAAAGCAATCAGTTCTTTCCGAGTGGTGTAATTAGTTAAAGCGGATGACGTAGGCCATTATAACTTAGCCATCAATATAGATTTAATGACGGTCTGTTACGCAGATGTTATTAAATCTTTTTGGTTTAATCAAATACCTTTTTGGCCTCAAAGCCCAAACATGAGCTTTTTATCACTCTATTTTTCACTTGATTTTCAAATCTCAGATAATCTCAAAACTATAGGCCTAACTGCCATAGCCTATGCATAGCCTAGTCTTTATGGAACATGAATAATTGGCTACAACTATTACAACAATAGTGATACAGTAGGCCGATAAAATAATTTAGAACTTTAATTTTCATTCCGATTTGTATTGACTAACCCAAATTATCCTATCTGAGCACTTGTATGCCTATTGAAAATAATTTACAAACTCAACATAATGTCAATCAAATATGTTTTAATCCTTTAAATTACTTAAACACATTAATATAGGCCTGTTAATCTGTCTTTGTGCTGTAGCCTAAGTATTGTTCTATGTTTCCTTCTGTTGTCTATAGCCTACATTACTAAACTGGTCCTGCACTCCACATGCGGATGGCATTCAAATTACCGCACATGACAACCTTCTAAATGTCTAATCAACGAGAGTCATTTTGCCGTTCTAGACGGTAGCCTCTTTTTATGTTCAGACTCGGAAAAAAAGCACTAAAGGCCTTGCATGACAGAAAGACATGGGGGGTGAGGGGCGGTTGGGGGAGGGGTGGATGATGATGAATTAGGCCTGCTTCAAATCTGTCCGGCTTGCTGGAGCCCTAAAATATTTGAGTTTACAATATTCCACCTCGATACTAACGGTAGGCCTACTCTTTTTAGATTAAACATTTTGTTTTGTTGAACCGAGTGACCCGAAAACCGCCCCGCATTCAAACATTAAAACTATTCCCGTCAATTCCGTACACACTCAACGGTTAAGTGATGCCGTCGGCAAATTCACAATTTCGCTTATTAAAGCAGCAAGACACGAAACTGTAGTATTAACTAAATGCCCTGCTTACTTGTCACACGATACACATGTCTTTGACGTTTTTAGATCAACTAGCTATTTACTTTAGTTAACAATTAGACTAGCCTACCTTTTAAATTAAAGGTTACGTCACGCGAAGTCAACTCATTCATCAGGAGATTGCCGAGGTTGACATATATTTAATACATGTATTTTTATTATCGCCCCAGACAGTCACCATTACAGAAGGCCGCCCGACCACAGGTATAACTGACATCCTTTATCGAAACGAGCGAGCGAGCGTTAAAGGGAAGGCAGGAAAGCTTTGCCTCTGTAGGGGACCACGCCATTAATGCAACTCAGATGTACAAAGGCAGCTCCTTCAGTTATTTTCATTCTTTCAAAGACCATCGCCTTAAGATCACATCGAGTCCTAGAGTGACCAGAGTTGACTGTTTGTCTAACCTCGGTCAATAGATGCCTCATACAAATACAGAGTCAACAATGAACGTTTTTGAACATGGTAATTAAACATAATTCAGTCGCTAGTAAATTGCACGGTGACCATGCTCTTTCAAAGTGATACAATGTTTATACCTATTAAAACTGTATCCAAAGCCTTCCTTCCAATGCTTGCTTTTGTTTCAGTGTAAACGAGGAAGCAATAATTACATTGAGAGCCAGTATGTCAGTGGATATTCTAATGTTGAGCCTAACATTGGCTTCTTCTGTTTCATTTTCTTAGTAGGCTACACTTTCACAAGACATCAACATTATTTGCAAACAACTCATGTTTTCTCATCTTAGTTGATAGTCCTCCCTGAGGACAAGCACGATATCTCTAACTTTGTTTTCCTGCCCAACACTGTTTTGAGGAATCTCATAGTGAGGTGATCCCATGAGAGAATATATTTTAAGCCTCAAGAGAACCCCAGAATATATTTGCACTCCCATGGAGTTATACATTTCAGACATTACCTGACTCACACAGGTCCGTCAGAGAACATCTATCGTAGTGAACTCATAACTGGCAGAATGAAGCACGAATCACCGTGTGGTGCACATCTTTAGTACATTGTTGTGGTTACAGTTCACGGTTTTCACTCATGAGCAGTCAAGGTGTGAATCGACTGTCCTGAGAGAGATCCTCTCATGCCGTTCCAAAGCCTTTCATATCCCCCATCATGGTCCGTCTGTCCTAACTGTCTTTCGTAGAGCGTAGCCATTTCAGCCTGCCTTTATGACCATATCGGCTGATTGAGTTGAGCAGTGTAGTAATGGAAACCATCCAAGAGAGGGCTGTGCTACGGGCAGGAGAGGACCGGAGCAGCCTGGGGAGGGCTAGCGAATGCTAGGGAAGCAGGGCACACTTCGGCAGCAAGCTGCTGACATGACTGGAGGTGACAAGGACCCAGTATCAGTTTACCAGTTAGCTCACATTTTGGCACAGCAATTTCCATTAGGCTCAATCTACATGCTGGAGCGCGACAGGGCCACAGAGAGGCCCGTTCTCCAGGCTGTGCTTCAGGATGGCCCTGTGTAGAGTAATACAAGCCACCATGGATAAAGCCCTGAGAGAGGACACATACGTTCTCTGATGACTACTGTAGGCCTGGTCATATCTATCATGTTTGTAGGGGTGCTTCCAACGGTGTAACTTGTAAACGCAATATCCAGAAAATAAATGTATATTTGGGGAAATTCTGAAATACATTTATGTATGGGGATTTCAACAATTATGAAACTATTTTGTTGATATACGATTTACATGTTGATGTGGTATTGTTTTGTTTATGACGGTTTTGACAAATTCCTTTGGTACTTGGGTATTTGTTTGAAAACAATAATGAATCCAGTCATTTACAGGATAGAGAACTCAAGACTTGAAGCAGTAGAAGGTTGTATTTCTTCAGTGTTGTTCATGTGGTTTTATTCTTAGATTCCTTTTACTTCAGGGTATGTGTGTGGGATCCACATTGTCCTAAGATGACAGGGACCAACTCATGCTTTTTTTTATCATAGGCTTGCCCTGTGAAACAAGTGTTTGTCTCCTTGTGGTTTCAACCCCTTCAGAGAGGCCTAGACCCCTCCAGAGAGGCCTAGACCTCAGTAGGAGAGGATGGACACAACAACAACCACATTAACTCAGGATCTCCCAGCACAACGCGAGAGTTCAACTGTAAGACGTAGACACAAGACTACATCTCTTTTCGTATCTACCCAACTCAAACCCAAATGTATGACAAACAATCATTTTCCTTCCATTTTTCAGTTCAATGTTATTTTTGGTTTAACTATAAAACGTTCTCTCGTGGTTTTTGGATTGTGTTGAAATACCAGCTGTGGCAAGCAGAGAAAGTGAAAGGGAAAAAGGTAATTCATCTTCATGTGGGTCTTTGTGGATTCTCTACCATAGCAGTTGTTTTTTCACGCAGCGTGTGCACTTTACAGCAGCCTGCTGAGATGATTCATCTCCCTGTTCAGCCCGTGGAAACGGACTTCAAAGTCCATGGCAACCTATCAGAGATGGTAGCACAAACAGAAGGCCTACTGTAGTTCATGGTTATTTACAGGGTGTTGACTGGTGTGAAGTTATGGCTTAAACGTGCTCTTGTTTACTCCCCTGCATGTTTTTAAGACTTTTGACTGGTGTAAATACAGTAGAGTTGATACAATCCGGTGCCTAACAATTCATACATTTTCGATAGTGTGCTTGCACCTGTTCATACACACGGGTAGATGTGTTTGAGAATCGGTGTTTATGCTTGGATACATACAATACATTTGACATTTAATTTAGATACTGTTATCCAAAACCATGTTTCAAATAGTGAATGTATCTAAAAATCTGAAGTGCATAGTTCCATATAACAGTACTTCAGTGGTCAGGGTAAAGGAACAATCTATTTTTACTAGCCAGTACAAGTCTGTGTTGCTATTGGTCAGTTTTGTCTAACCTTGAACGGCCCGATGACTGCAACTGACACCGTGTGGTCTCCACACTGTCATGCTATTCATGGAGATGTCATTGTGCTCTCCACTGGAAACAAGGTCATTTAGCTGAATCTGGAGAGCTGAGCCGGTGAACTCGTCAGTCTCTGGGTAGCAGATTAACTCTGGTTTTGAGAATTGGTAGCCCAGGCCTGCTAACAAGGCTATCCCAGTACACGTGTCTGGTTTCACAGTTACCAGCAGTTGTTTTTTTCTTCTCTCAGTATCAGTTTCTCAATAGCAGTTTTAGTTGTCAGTTTTTACAGTTATATCTCAACATGAAAATCACTTTGTCCATTTACTGTATTATCTGCAAAATACTCCTCACATGGAGACGGTGTTTCGACTCCAAAACAGGAATCATCAGTTTTGGATGGACTTTACAGGAACTCCCCGATTACGATCCAATCCATATTTTAACCAGGGAAAATAAACCAAATTAGAGTTACAAATAAATGCTTAGCAGAGAAAACAGCTTATACAAATGTCCTCCGCTTCCAGCGTCCAGTCAAAACAAGGATCTATGAAAGCCAGACTGCTCACACTCCATCTCCGTTATTTATGGTTTCTAATATTTGGGATATTATTGTTCAGGTCTTGGGATATTTCGCCATTAGTCCTCCTTGGCCACTGCAGGGAGTCGATTTTATAGTGTTTCTCTTAAATGCTGTGAGCTGACCTCAGCCATCCCGTTCAATAAAAAGCCAGGAGAGGCGCCCTGTCGCTTTACAGCCAGTTAAATTACACTTTGATGTCCCCCCTTCGTTTTCAACAGCGACTTAACGGCAGTCCCCACTGCAGCCTTGACCTTGCCAACTTTAAGAGGTCTGACACTGATATCTTAGAGGGGAGACCTATTGTCTTCTAGCCCACTTAAAGTAGCCAATAGTGAGGCCATACCTGCCCTGTACCACTACACTAACATGCTTCTGCTCTCTGGTGTGTCTATAATCACCGAAATGAGCATTAATATGATATATGAACAGTTTGGGATACATGTTTAGGGGTAAATGTAGACGCTGTTAAAATGGGTTTACAAGACCCTTTCTTGCTCTGCAAGCAGGTGTGAATACTCTTAGGGTTAAACTGCCAATTAGTTCTTCAGTTGAACCTCACCTCTTTTCTTACCCACTGGTGAACTCCACCTAGCCCCAATTGTTTCAGGTACTTCTAGTCTAAGTGCTTAATGTGGTTCTCAATCTTATTAGCTGACACCGTTGAGCTTTCACCTTCCCTGGACTGTGAACACAGAACAGTGAAGGACTCCAGTAAAATATAGGACGAGAACCTGGTTCTTTTTCGAATGACAGTGAAGAAGTCCTAGTGTTTTGTCTGATAACAAGCCAGAGGCCTACAGTAGAGGTGAAGTGTGAAACGCAGCACGGTTTCCTGTGTCTTCGACTTGGCGCATATCCTGGAGATAGGGGTGGGAAGCTAACATGTTGGACTTCCCCCCTCCAGGACAAGCACCATAATGATGAAAGAAAGTCAGTCTCTTTATTCAGTTTACAAAGTATCTAGATATTTATCCAGACAGGAGTGATTTATGATGACTGATAAGATTTAGCTTACTGATAAGATTTAAGATTTCTGTGTCTTGAAAGAGGATATGTATGCCTCGGTTGGAAGAGCAGATCTTTGTGTCCGATCTCACCTCTCCATTTCCAAATTCTTCTGGTGATCTCAGTCAAAAAATCCTTTCTCCCTGGAATCCTCCCTGATCCAGCCCTGTAACCTTAACAGGAAGAAACAACTCTGTCCTTCCATGTCCCTCCTCCAGAGGCTACGCTCTCACAGCTCCTCCTCCACCCCACCGTTCTCCCGGCTGACATGGTTTGCATTGAGGCTTTCTCATGTTCCTGCTCCATATGGCAGGACCTGCGGGAGGCCCCGTCTCTGTTCACCTTGGGCAGACGAGAGCCCCGGGGCCGGGACCGCGCACACACGCAGGACAAGCGGGAGACTGTCACAATACCCCATGCCTGCCAAAAACCATCAATGACACAGGGTATAAACAAGAGGCTTTGATCAGCGAGAAACGCTTGTATTTCAACCCGCCTGACAGCCTCGCCTTGTAGGGACCCTGGGTGGAAGGGGTATATAAGGGAATAACTAAAACATATTTATGTTGGGGTGAGCCCACTCGTTCCTCTCAAGACTGATTGGATGTGTCAGTTGTGGGCAGTAAGCAGGCAATGTGGGAGCCATTACCCCCCCGGACAGACCCAGGTCCCAACACCGGCCCTGCCTGGGATCTCAGCCCAGCTAAGGCCCAGCTAAGGCCTACAGGCCCACATGCCTCCAGCCTCAGTCCTGGACTCATCAGGATTGTCTCACTGTCCTATAGGACCTATTCCTCACAACTTCTCTGGGATGACTTTCCCAGCAGCATGTGGACCACAGAGTATACAAACCTTTCAGCGCTAGGCTTGTGTTTCCCAGGTGTCATGTACTGCCTTCAGGCTTTACGGTTGGCATGGTTTCCTGAACCCTAGTCCTTGAAGGGTGAGTGTGTAGCACGATGTGTGTGTATTGCATATGTGTGTGTGTGTGATTGAAAGAGTGGCTGTGTGCCACTAGATGCTCTATCAGGTACCCTCACTGCGCAGTCCATTACCCAACATGGTAGTGTGAGGTGGACCCAGGCTCTGTATCGCTGTCATGCTGGGAGCAGTATCCACCCCAGAAGCTCACGAGAACACATACACCCCATGGCTCTAACGTGACAAGGCTTTAACCAAGCCCTGGATAAGAAATGAGCACATCTCAACCCCCGGTTGCCTAAAATAACCACCCATCTCTCGGAAACCAGCTGAGCAGAGGTGCAGTGCCTAGAATGACCACTAGACTGGGCCAAAGGAGACCCAACTAAGCAGGGGTGGTATGGGATAGATGTATGGGAGCTGTTTCCTTTTTGTCTCCGGGCCAGATGCTGGAGAAGCTTAAACATCACTATATGCTTTTCTAATGGGGAGATTTTTGAATTCATTACAGTGTGTGTGAGAGGCCCTAGTCATTACAGAGCTACGTACTGAGGCTGGAATGGAGAAGGTTTAATGAGCCACAGGGATCAGGGCATGAGACAGAGAGGTGAGGGCTTACAGTGTTGGCATGGCAAAATAACGAATGCCATACTAGAACAGGCTGGCTCTAAGGGAATTTATGATCAGTAAGCTGACTGAGGTTTCACGGCTAGTCGGCAGTACGTGTGTGTGTGCACGCGTTTGTGTGCGTCTCTATGTATTTTCTTCCCCTGGCTACAAATTACTGGCCAGCAAAATGCCACTGACAGTCTTGTTGCCAGGTTAGTATGGTCGTGTTCCTAAATGAGCGTCACTTTGCAGCCACAACACACACCACACCCTGCCGGCTGTTGAAGACCTGCGCTCTCCAGATTAGATGTGGAGGTGTTTTGTGTGAGAGATTGCGTATGTGTGTGTCTGTGTGTAAGATGGAGAGACATTGAGATAGAGAGAAAGAGAGAGAGAGAGAGAGAGAGAGAGAGAGAGAGAGCGAGAGAGAGTGAGTGAGTGAGAGAGACTGCGAGAGAGAGAGAGAGCGAGAGAGTGAGAGAGAGTGCGAGAGAGAGAGAGAGAGAGAGAGAGGCATAGTGAAAAGCTATAATTTTCTAACCGTATGTGATTATGGACTGAATGTCTGTTTCCCATGACATTAGAGAGGGATTTATGGTCAGACACTGGCAGCAGTAACCAAGGAGATTTGTCACAAAGATAGATTATACATAGTACATACTTCTAAGGACACATTTTCTTCAAGTTTCAGATTGTGGCCAAGAAACATATTTTGTCCTTAACAAACAAAACAACTGTATGACATATCAGTTCTAATGGATTCTTCCTCTGTCTGGTGGCCCTTCCCCTCCAGGTAAAGACAGCTCAGGCCTGACCGATTCTGACCTGCCCCCGACCTCTGACGCCTCTGGGATGGACGGAAACTACCTGGGTGTGAAGGACCAGGGAGTGAAGGGACCCTCCGACCGGCCCGGCGGCGACCTGGCCAGCGCCATGGACAAAGGCGAGGGCGAGAGCAACAAAGGCAAGAAGCGACGCAACCGTACCACCTTCACCTCCTACCAGCTGGAGGAGCTGGAGAAGGTGTTCCAGAAGACCCACTACCCCGACGTGTACGCTCGCGAGCAGCTGGCGCTCAGGACCGACCTCACGGAGGCACGCGTACAGGTGAGGCGTTGAACCACCGCTCCGTTTGTTTCACCTCCTTAGCGAGTTCCATTGACGAGCTCGGCGTGAGCCTCCATTAGGGTACCCAGACAGCGATCCTCCAAGACCAGACCGACTACACTGACTTCGCCTTATCCGGTCAGATTGATACTTTCCACTCGAGGACGAGTGGACACAGCTTGCGGACGGCGTCACATCAATCCCTCCACATCTGCAGCTCGAGATAACGTCACCCTGCTCCCAGGGGGAGAGATTGATCTGGTCGTGTGGGAGGACGAATGGGAGCAGGGGAGCGGGGGAGTGAGGGAGGTGCGTGGAGGAGTAGGGGCCAACGCAGGGCAGGAGGCCTGCCTGCCTGCCTGCCTGAGCCTCACATGTTCACCGTCGGGGGAGTAGACTTTCATCAACATATGAGGAGACACGCTCTGCTCCGCTTTGCTCTCCTCTGATCTTCACTGCTCAGCTCAGCTGTGCTCCTCTACCCGGACTGTGAACCCTGGCTCTGCTAACGGCTAGTCGGGCCTGAGGCTCAAACCCCACAGACCTGGAACCTTCCTGTGACCTTCCGGGCTGATTTGCATATAATCCTTCCATGACCACTGCTGCATTCCAGCTTTGGTGGATAGGCTACGACACGGCCCTCGCGACCGTGTACACACACACACACACACACACACGTATACACAATGCATACACACACGTGTGCCCATACAAAGTCTAGAAAAAGCCCCTGGATTCATTCTGTTTTTCTTTCATTAACATCCTGTTCAGGGAAGAATGTGTCCCTCCTGTGCTCTCCAGCAGAGGTGTGAAATCCTTCCCATGAGCCTCTAGCTCTAGTCCCGGGGTCAATATCGGACCAGCTTTGTTTATTTAATTGATTCAATGCTATACTCTGTCTCGCTCCTTTAGCATATTTTTATGTTCCATAAAAGCTCCAAAACGGTGATTGAGAGGCCCCATAACACACTGTTGTCAGTAAACAGCAGCTTCATGTCGGGATGAGTAAGCGTTGTTTACCACAGAGTCTGGATGAAAGATTCTGAGGGATGAGATCAGCTCCAGCCTTTTAACATGACATGTGCTGAAGCAGTGGCCAGAAACCTTGCAGTGAAATACAGGAAGTCCCTAGAGCCAGAGGGTTATAACTCAGCCTGGAGGTTCTGGAGGTATGCTGCTCCCCTCTCTCTCTCTCTCTCCTCTCTCTCTCCTCTCTCTCTCTCTCTCTCTCTCTCTCTCTCTCTCTCTCTCTCTCTCTCTCTCTCAGGGGGCCCGGTTCTGCCCCAGCCTCAGTCTCAGCTGGGCCCTTTACAGCCCCCAGCTCTCCCTGAGGCCCTCTTAAAGCACTCGAGTTAAAAGATAAAAGACTCAAGATGCCTCGTCAGTCAGAGAAACAGACTTGACACTCTTTATCCAGGTCACTTACACAAGAAAGGAACTCACAGCTCGTGAATTCTGGATCTTAAGTGGACAAACAGGCTTGGACAAACCCCACAACCCTATTTCCCGTTCATACGCAGCTCTGAGTGTAAGGTTGCTATTGTTAATCCATCGGCATGCAGTTTCAACTGTTTTTAACATCTGTGAACAATGCTAAATAGATTCCGTTGTCAATTGATGCACCACCGATGATAAATCCTGATATATTTATGGCTATATATTTCTTATATGAAGCAATTGAATACCACATCAAAGTGGAAACAACGGATTGAAGCATGGTCTATTCAAAATGTCAATATCCTGCAACCTACCTCCACCCCTCCCTGTCGCCCTTAAAACTGAGGAAACAAGAGGAGCTTGTAAAGAGGCCTGACTATAAACGTGATCCTGGGAGATGTTTGCTTTTCTAGTCTACTGGTTTCAAAGGGAGGAAGTCAGTTTAGCCCTGAGTCATATGCACCCCAGATACACGGTCGGATCAGGGGTCAGGGGGTTTCAAAAACACCACGTCCCTCCTCTCTGACTGGCCCGACTGTCATTCTGAAGCTCTGAGGTTGCAGGGCAGTGTTGGAGCTGGAAGATGGAGATACCGGGAGAGATAGTTTGCCAGTGTTACACCTCGGAGAGGTTCATCTTAAATACATTGCTTCCTTATTGTGTTGGTTCATTGTGCAGGCTGTGTGTTTTTCCTCGAATGGCGGAGGACAGAAGAGCTAGTTCAGATCCTGTCAGCTGGTTTCAGACTTCAAAGTCTCTGCCTGCCCGGCTCCCCTGCTAGGGCCCGTTTGGCGTTTCTCCGCTCTTTCTCTCTCCCTCGCCAGAACATAAATAAAACATCGTAGTCCGTTTCTAAGCTAGTTTAGCTGTCACGTCTTTACCAATTACTGTCACTCCTGGCCAGCCTGCACAGCAGAGAGATTTGTTTTAGGCTCTGCAGAACTACGGCCAGAGAAGGATCTGGACACAGCACAGGTCACCAGGCTTGACTGAATGACAGAGATACGGTCTGGTCGGCAGGCAGATCTCAAGATATGACATGTCACAGTCCCTTCTGATTGTCACTGTGACCATGTTGTTAAACACCGGATTCCCAGAGAGAGACGACAGGGACACGGTGACCTGGAAGGGATGACATCAGCAAAAGGAAAGGGTGGGCGTGCAAAGCGGTCTCTCTCGTCTGCGCGTCTCCCTCAGGTCGGGGGAGGGGAGGGCGGCATCAGGAAAGCCAGGGCTTTAGGCGTCAGGAAATTAAACACGAAATGAAAACAAGGTTCAGTTTGAACGTTTTCCCATCTCACTTTTCAATTTCCCAAATTCCCTACCCTAAGATTTATAGAAAGTAGGATGAGTGTGAGTCCAGAAATGCAACGTTCACAAACGAGGAGCGAGAGATAACGTCAGCGGCAAGACGTACAGGGAAACGTTTGGCAACTCACGGAGACACAGCTATTCAATAGGACAACACAAAAAGCCCTCTTATGTCAGAGCGCACACTAAATCACCCCTGTGTTCTCTGACCACGTATTTATCTGTACAATCAGTTAGCAAAGCTTTCCAAACAGATGATGCGAAGTCCGGGGACATGGCTCTGGGCTCTGACATTCACTGCAATCGCAGCCAGCGGGGCCTATCGTGTTACCCCCGCTCGGAGATAGCAAGCTGGGCCTGAACACTGTGACACAGTGCAGAGGTGGGCGCCAGGCCTAAGCTCTTCTGAGACTGGCTGTATTTACATGCCTTTCACCCTCTTTGATGGAAATTCAAACACAATAATGCTTTCAATAAACAACTGTTTTAGGCTCGGATGTCAGAGGGGATTACGGCACACTTTGGTCAGGAGAAGATTGCCCTATTTTTGGCCGAAAACAAAGGAGAGAGGCGGAGAGGGTCTGTGAACGTTTTGTTTTGAGGACTCTCCACAACTCGTTGTCTGTAATGGAGGCCATCCTTGCCTTTTTCTTTTTTTTCTGATTGCCTGTTCAGCCCGAAGGTTCGGGGCTTTGTAAATTCAAGCTCTTGTTTCTCTTGAACGTCTGTGCGTGTTTGTGTGTGTGTGTGCATGTAGGTGAACGATATGTGTGTGACCATGAGTTTGTGAGTTTTTGTGAATGTGTGAGATATATAATACAGCGTACGCATGTGCTTTGATTGGGAAATTTCCCATCAGCATCTGAGCAAACCACAGACTGATTGACCAAAGGCTCATCCTTCAAAACCAAGTTCAAACTGTGACGAATCAAGATTGCAAAACAAAAGGAGATTCTCCCTGTGAAAAGGCCCCCCTCTCCCCTGAATCAATAAATAAATAGAGTTAAGCTGCAACGAAGAATAGATCACAGGGAATGGAATGTCTCCCTGCTTCTGAGACAGTGAGTCTAACATCTCCCTTTATCTGCCATGTAGCACACAGTTCTGCTTTCCACACTTTCAGATCTGTATTAATGTGCTGAAGTTATCAGATGTGTTTTGGCCGAAGTGCTTGGTATCATTTTTCAACTGAAAATAATCGTATTATTTGTAACTAAAGAAGAGGTTGAATTCGAAAAAGACTTGATGAAGCGTTGTTATTCAAAGCCACAGGCTTCTAGGGGTTTGAGCTACCTCCTACCCCCATGTGTACTTCACACCACACACACACACACACATCTACGCACACACACATTCACACATGCACATGTACACACACACACACACACACACTCCAACCTCCTGCTGCTGATCGTACTGATAGGAGGGGAACTCAGAGGAGGCCTTCGCAGGACCTGTCAACTCCCCCAGAACATCAAACTCCTTCCAGCTCTCAACTCTCTCTGTTCCCTAAGCTGCACACACTAACATAACAGCACACAGCCAAAAAGGCCAGGATCTATACTGACTGTGGTACAAAGGCCCAGGTCCAGGGCCATACCCAGACCTAGACCTAAACCTGAACCCTGTCAGCAACCCAAAACCCAAATCCAGACTTAACCCCAACCCCCAAACGCCAGCCCCTATGTTTCTCAGTCTTGACCTTGTCCCCCGTCCCGTCCTCTGTCCCCCGCAGGTGTGGTTCCAGAATCGCAGAGCTAAATGGAGGAAGAGAGAGCGCTTCGGGCAGATGCAGCAGGTCCGGACACACTTCTCCACGGCCTACGAACTGCCTCTGCTCACCCGGCCGGAGAACTATGCACAGGTAGGCCTGGGGAGCAGCAGTAGGCCTGGGGAGCAGCAGTAGGCCTGGGGAGCAGCAGTGGGCCTGGGGAGCAGCAGTAGGCCGGGGAGCAGCAGTAGGCCTGGGGAGCAGCAGTAGGCCTGGGGAGCAGCAGTGGGCCTGGGGAGCAGCAGTAGGCCTGGGGAGCAGCAGTAGGGCCTGGGGAGCAGCAGTAGGCCTGGGGAGCAGCAGTAGGCCTGGGGAGCAGCAGTAGGCCTGGGGAGCAGCAGTAGGCCTGGGGAGCAGCAGTAGGCCTGGGGAGCAGCAGTGGGCCTGGGGAGCAGCAGTAGGCCTGGGGAGCAGCAGTAGGCCTGGGGAGCAGCAGTGGGCCTGGGGAGCAGCAGTAGGCCTGGGGAGCAGCAGTAGGCCTGGGGAGCAGCAGTGGGCCTGGGGAGCAGCAGTGGGCCTGGGGAGCAGCAGTAGGCCTGGGGAGCAGCAGTGGGCCTGGGGAGCAGCAGTGGGCCTGGGGAGCAGCAGTAGGCCTGGGGAGCAGCAGTGGGCCTGGGGAGCAGCAGTGGGCCTGGGGAGCAGCAGTAGGCCTGGGGAGCAGCAGTGGGCCTGGGGAGCAGCAGTGGGCCTGGGGAGCAGCAGTAGGCCTGGGGAGCAGCAGTGGGCCTGGGGAGCAGCAGTGGGCCTGGGGAGCAGCAGTAGCCTGGGGAGCAGCAGTAGGCCTGGGGAGCAGCAGTGGGCCTGGGGAGCAGCAGTGGGCCTGGGGAGCAGCAGAAGGCCTGGGGAGCAGCAGTAGGCCTGGGGAGCAGCAGTAGGCCTGGGGAGCAGCAGTACAGGGGGAGGCAGGGTCGACATGTGGGAAGGCCTTTCCCAGCTCTCGCTCACTTTCCCTCCCTTACTGTCCTTCTCTGTTATCTAATGACAGACCAGTGGGTTCAGAGGAGAACGAAATCCGACCCCCTTGGAGAGTAAGGTTGACAGGCCAGACACACCCTCACAGGGACCTGGAGAGCACCCCCAATTTATTATTAGTCTGTGCAGAGGGTCAAAGGGTGAGGGTGTGTGTGTGTGTGTGTTCGCTTGTGTGTGTGTGTGTGTGTGTGTGTGTGTGTGTGAGAGAGAGAGACGCTGTGGAATGCAGTTTTGTGCACATCTGGCTCCTCAACTCCACTACTCATCTCATACACTCCCACACACACACACACACCTCCCTATCAGCTCCCTGAACAATGCTGCCCTATGTGGAGGGGGAGACAGGAAGTAGGGATTTTAGGGGAGCAGTCAAGGTGGTGGAAAGATGCCTTCTCCTTGATCTAATGCTCTCTCTTTTCTCTTCTCTTCTCTTCTCTTCGCTACTCTTTTCTTCTCTTCTCTCTCTCTCTCTCTCTTTTCTGCATCTTTATTTCTCTCTCCCTTTTCTTCTCCTTTCTCCTCTTTTACTCCCTCTCTCTGTCCCTCCCTCTCTCTTTCACTTTCCCTCCCCCTTTCAGATCCAGAACCCATCGTGGATTGGTGGAGGTAACGCTGCCTCCCCCGTCCCGGGCTGTGTGGTGCCCTGTGACACTGTCACCTCCTGCATGACCCCTCACCCCCACGCCGGCAGCGGTGTGTCTGACTTCCTGGGCGTGTCCAGCCCTGGGGGCCACATGGGACAGACACACATGGGCAGCCTGTTCGGGGGGCCCCAGGGGGTGGGCACGGGCATCAATGGATACGACCTCAACATGGACCCTGACCGCAAGTCCTCCAGCATCGCCGCTCTGCGCATGAAGGCCAAGGAGCACAGCGCTGCCATCTCCTGGGCAACATGATGCCCCGGAGCGGGAAGGACAGGGGCCCCTTGGAGCCTCAGGAGCCCCAGAGTCCAGACCAAGCCATCCACAACGGAGATAGGTGGCGACCTGTGTGCCACTGTAACAGCAATAGTGATGACCTAGAATAATGATGACAAAAAGCCATAGAAAAGCCCATAGCCAACTGCTGGGTGCTGCAACTAACTGAAGAGGAATGGACACGCCTCGGGCCTCATTGCCTTATGAATTGACACAGTGGACTGGTCGTGTGAGGGACGACAATCACAGTTTAAGTAGGAATCTTCAGAATCCATCAGAAGACAAACGGATTGGCGGCTTGCTGGGAACAACTTGTGGTACAGTGATCATTATTTCAACTAAGGAAAACCGAAGGAAAAAAGTTGATTCAAACCAATCCCTGCACTTATTCACAACATACAGGAAATGCTGTAACACACATATTACGTATTGAGTGCTGAAATGGCTTTTCTGTTCAGGTGTTGTTATATTTGATTGTTCTTTTCTAGTATTTAAGTTTTAAGTGTGTAATTTAGCTTTTGGTTTTGTCACAGAATCTATCCTCCCTCAAAGCACATACATATTAATGCAGGACTTATGCAGGATATCTCAACACAAACTTCGGACTAGAACAGATTGAACTAACATCTCCACAATGTCTTGGTAACAGTCAAATCCAAAATAAAGCACAAAGGTAAATAGGTAAAATATTGGAAAATATCAGAACTTTCCATGAGAGATAGAATTGTTTATTTTCAGTGACAGACAGACAGACAGAAAGACACAGAAAGACAGACAGACCCATAACAGACAGACTGCCCCTTTGACTTGACCTGCCTGTTACAGGGCTGCAGGAGCCTGAGTGGTGAGGTGGGGAGAGGAGGAGGAAACGGTGTGTGTGGGGGTGTGCGAGAGAGAGAGAGAGAGAGAGAGAGGGTTGGTTGAGGGGGCGGGGGTGGCTCAGCAGGCCTGCTGCGCTCTGGGCTGTGGGGGCCTGGGAGCCACACAGGCCTACCTCTGTCTGCACGAGGACACTCCTGCGCCTACCGTTTCCTGACCTGCCTTTTTCTCACCTCACGTTTCCACTCTCAGGACGTCCAGGAGTAAAGCCTGTTAGAGAAGCCTCCAGAAATAACACCTCAGTCCGGCAGCGAGCAGTCGTGGGCCGTGTGCAGGTCACACTGACGCTACCCAAGACACATTTCAACCCAGAAAAGGATGTCAGTGGTCAGCAAGTGTTTGATCCTTGCATGTCATCAGCTCTGACTCAGTCTAGCTGTTAGGTCCGAGTGGTAAAGGATATCCCTGTGGGTTACCACCGCCTGGGCATAATCTAGCTTTCTCCATAGCTGTCAGTCTGTTTGAGACCGGAAAAGCCAGGTTTCTTTTCAGCGGGAGGAAGCTTTTGAAGTGAATCCCATTGAGGACAACTTGGCACTGGCCACACCTCGAAGAACCAGAGCAAATGTTTGTACAAAACCGTACAGTTTTCCTTAATCTCTCACCTGTTTATTTTCCTATTGGAGAGAGTAATGACAAGGTACTTAGCAGCTCTCCTCTACTCCTAAAACTAACTCTATACAGCCCCTCTCTCCAGAGTGCCATGTGCCTTATGTCACAAGGCTGAGTCAGGGTGGACGTGGACTGCGTTTCAGCGTGCGGACCAGGGTGCTGACGGGTCTCCGTGCGCGAGGTGTTAGAGAATGTGACCACGGAGGATGGAGACAGAACAGAACCCAAACACAGAGCTGGGGAACAGCATATGTCCCGGAGCCTAGCTCAGGACTCAGTCATCAAGACGTTATTGCAATGTCGCAGCAACATGAGAACACCAGAAGTGGTGATAGAAGCTATGTTGTCAGAATGTCCCATCCTCTCCAGGCCTGTCTCAGGACTGCTTGGGCCCTGGGAGTGGGCTTGAGCAGGATGTAGTTTGAGACCAGCTTCATTAATGAGTTGGCTCAGAGTCAGAGGAGGATCACTCCAACACAAACCAGCAGCATGCCAGTATGGAGATCAGATTCCCTGTCCTTCTCTTTCTAAACCCTCCTGGCTACAACTAGACACACACACACACACACACACACACACAAACACACACACACAGGCCTTTGGGGGAATGGGAAGTTGGGGGAGAAGGAGGAGTACAAACCAACATCTGTGCCTTCGATTGTTCTGTGTCACGATGTGCAGCTGTGACAGACATAGGAAGCGTGCTCCACCATGTTCTGTGTTACAGGCGCTCGCTTTCTCCAAGGTCCCATTTTGATCAAGTCAAAGCAAAAAAGCTTTTTTCGATCTGGTATGGAACCTGATACCCACAAGCACCTCAAGCTGAGAGACCATCTCTAATTTCTTAACCTGAACCACATTGAGGGCCCTTTCCACCTCCAGGTAGTTATGAGTTTGAACCAGGATGTTGAGTTTGACCTGTCAGGATATCAGTACAAGGACCGGCCATAATTCTTTCACATTAATTACAGATTCAAGTTAGTTTTACATGACAATCAGATAGAAATCTTTGCCCATGCTAGTGACTCGACTACAGAGACTGACTCTAAGACCTGGGGGGTGCCTTTTTCCTGAGGTCTGGACACTGAGGCCCTGGCCCCGGGCCGCACTGAGAGGTTGCTGGGAGGACGAGCTGTGGTTGGGCCTCAGCGTTCCGGCGTTCTGGGAAAAGGACAGTCCACACAGCTGTGCTCGGGGGGTAAATGCAAAACAAACATGCCTCGCATACGCTTCCCTTCAGCTGTCATGGCTCCGCTTTCAAAGAAGCCCCCACACTGTACAGGGCTCTCCAACGCAGGCTGGCTCAGCCTCCCTCCCCCGGCCCCAGCCTCGGCCTCAGCCTCGGCCCCGGGCCCCAAGACCCCCAGGCCATGAGGCCTGCAGGCACAGCCGCATGGCCAGTCCACTAGCTTTTTAATTAACACCCAGACATCTGTGGGCTGAGGGAATGTGGGATTGTGTGACAGAATAGCCAGAGACGGCTGTGACTGGGTTGCTGTGGGTGTTTGTTGGCCTGTCTGTTTTTGACTGTCTGACTGACTGGTTGAGTTCATAGACTGATGACCGACTAGAAAGAGCTAACAGAAGACTTCACGGCTCAGGTTGACATTCAGATTCTCTTGACAGTTTTCACTCCTGTTTGCATACATTTCTGTCCTCGCATGCATTTGTGTAAGTTTTATTTATGGACTCAATCTCTCATTGTCTGTAAGCAGTCCTGGGCTTATTGAATACGCTAACGGATTACATAAAGCTCAAGGTTTTCAGAGGCAGAAAATAGCTATCTGATACAAAGTCTTCAAGGAAGACCTACAAACTGATATGTAAATATATTTTTGTAACTCTCTACCTACCATATATCAAGGCATAGCTAAGGCCCGAGGGCCTGAATGATCAAATTGTTCTAAGAAGCAGTATTGAGAAGCAGTCATGTACATAGGCTCTCCTTGCTGTAGCCTGCAAGGCTCCATCCCTCAATGATGATGTCACACCACCCTCTTTCATTTTCTAATACTACTGAAGCAGGGCAATTGAAGTAAAATGATAATTATAATATAAATGTTTTTTTGTTTTTAGTTGTTGTGTGTGCATGTCAAATTCTATGTAAATTGGACTGATTTACAATGTTAAGACCTTTACAAATGTTACTAATTTGATGAAAAGACTTGTTTTTGTGTTTTTGGAGTTAGCTATGAACCAGTGTATGTAGTGTTTTCAGAGGTTTCAGTTAGCTTAAAGCTACATTGTACGGCTTTTTGACGTTGATATACTTTTACCCGTGTTCCATATCTCATGTATTTTTGTGTGCTATTAAAGTACAGTAAGTTATTGCACTTACACTGCATTGAAATCTTTTTTTCATTTCTACTTGCTTACACCTAGCACACCTCAGAGTTAATGTGTCACTCCTGTTTAGGCCCACTTATAAAATCTTTCTGTGTGTCAGTTCCTTTGAAGGGACACGAGCGCTGAAATGAGATCGCGAAACCCACAAGAATGTTCCCCTAATTGAAGTGGACAAAAATACTAACAGCGCCCTTTTGAACTGCTGACATTGTGCAGAGTGGATTAGGGAGTTGGATATTAACAACAGGTGACAGACCAGGCTGAACAGTGGAGCAGCGTACCAACAGCTCGGCCGAGAGCGACGCAGGACCTGGCCAACACGACACCCTCGCATGGGTATCAGCGTAGCAGAGAATGTTCTTCCGTCTTTCTGACCCAAACACACAACGCATCGCTCGGTACCCCCTGAGCCCGTGAGCGAGCTCAAAAGACGACCGTTTAAGATTGCCACAAACACCATGGTCTTTATTCATCTGTGTTCGGACCATTTCTTTACAAAGTCCTCATATTTTACAATAGATCTTTATTTTGAAGCCTCATTTTACATCACAGCCATTGTTCTTTAGGAAAGTAAAAAAAGGGGAAATAAAAACAAACAATGACATCCTTTAAAAAAAATAAAATGGTATGACAATACCTAGAACATACTACTCAAAACCATACAAAAGTTGAAAATGAAAGGAAAACAACAATGTTGTTATTAGAACGACCTGTTACCAGTGAGTCAGAAAGGTCCAGTCTTAATAGTGATCCCACAGTAGTGCACCTGGATAGTGAGCGGGACAAGCAGAAGCATCTCAATAGAACGCTCCAGTAATCATTTCGAGTAAATCGCAAACAATGCGCCCAGTTCCTTTCAACAACCGGAAAGAACAGAACTTTGCAAAGAACATGACTTTGCAGAAACATATTCAAGCCCCGGAAGATAAGTCCTCTAATTAGAGACTAAGTTGACAGTACACTTGTGTGCAGCAAGCACACGACATATCCCCTGAAATAACCCAAATGACCTGTCAAGTGTTTTGCTTTACAAAAGACATGAAAAGAAATGTTGATACAGTTAGTGATATCGGGCTATAGCATCTCTACAGGTCGTCAAAACATCACACGGACATTGAAGCTAGCGTCTCTGTACACTAACCTGAACAAGGCAGTGTGGCTGACTCGCCCCATGCTACAGTAGGACAGCCAACATCATTAGGGGTCAATGTACACACATCCCAGTACAGCCAAGCAGCCCATAGGGCCTTAGGCAAAAAGCACCACCTATGAGTGGACCTACAAGGATAAGATGCATACAAGCATGGTAGTAACCTACATTAGCCAAGAGGAGGCTAACAGCTGTACAGTTGAATCCAATCCCGTGAGATCTACACAAGTGCCGATAGTGTAGCCAGGATACAAGGCCAGTCCCTGCTCAGTCATTCCATCACCTCAGCAACGACCCGACCCTACAAGCGCCCGCAAGTCCAAACACACCCGCCCCGGCCTGGACTCCAGGGATGGTCAGTGGCCCGCTGGAGTGCGAGTCTTGGAAAGGAGATCATTATATACAGTATGTACGCCTGTCTGGTCGTCAGGGGGAACGGTCCGCGGCGGCGCCCGGTCACAGGCTGCCGATGTTGGGGAAGCTCTTGAGCTTCTCGGGGAAGTCGTCCTTGTAGAGGACCGGGTCGGCCCGGTGCTCCACCACCTTCAGAGGCATGGTGGCAAACACCGACGCAAACTTGTTGATGCACTCGGACCTGGAGAGAGGGACGGAGCAAATCGAAAGGTTTGGATCAACGTTTGTCTCTCGAACGCATAGAATACAGGACGAATACTTTGCGGGGACATGCTCGCTTTGTGACGCCTTCGAAACACTAGAAACACTGCGGTAAAGGTATTTAAGAAAGTGGAAAACACAGTGAACAGAAGTCAAATCATTCACAAAGTAATTCCTCTGAACACTGCAATCGACCAAACCTCAGAGCACCGGAACCTGCCTCCTAGAACCCCCTCTGTCTGAGCCCTGACACGCAGTCTGAGCCCGACACACAGTCTGAGCCCACAGCGTACAGTACACCCCCATGTCCACGATGTCAGTGAACGTGTGCTTGAGTGTGCGGCTCGTACCTCTCCACCATGTGCGTCTGGTCCAGTGACAGCCCATCGATGGCCGTGCACTCTGGACACTTGAACTTCTTCCTGGGCGTCACCTGACAGGACGGTAAGAGCACATGTTACAGTCCGGCTTGTCGACTGGCAATTCATGTTCCCAGCTAAGAAGCTTCATTTCCTGCAGTGCTGATATATGTATGGCGATGCGGAGACGTGTCTAAATAACGAATGCCCCTACAACAGCCCAGTGCTGATGCCGGTCAAAGCTCAATGAAGGTGGGGTGGAGGGGGGGGGCTGGAAGCTCATTAAAAGGGTTGATGTATGGGCTCTCCTCTGTCTTACTCACTCGCCTCCCCCAGTAGCTAACCACATGCAGAAGACCTGTGTGTGTGTGTGTCGGAGATATGTGTCTATGTGGGGTCGGGGGTGGGTGGGGGGGAGGGGGGGTGCCTGTGCATGCCCCGGGGAAGCGAGTAGGCGAGGGTGATGTCTTAACAGCAGTGTGTGTGTGTGTGTGTGTGGAGCCCTGGTGAGCCTAGGAAAACATAGTGGGAGTGGGAGTGGCAGTGAGTGACACCCAGATAAGGGAGGTTAAGGCTGGGCTTTGGGCTGCTGCCTCTGCACCTGGACATGGTCAGTCTGAGGGGAGGGAACACTGCCGGGTGAGAACTGATCTAAGACAGGCGCTCGAGCGCTCACAACAGCCGCGCTCTGCCCCGTCTCCTGCCCCGTCTCCTGCCTTACTGTTAAGAAGTCTGGAGATTTATTCCCCGCTGAGGTATGCACGGTGAAAACCCGTGGCTTGGGGGCTTTCGGTTGTTTGCCACTGTGCGGTGAACGGTACCTTTATTGGGGCTTTGCCGGTGATGTTGGCAACCAGGAAGTTCATTGCGATGTCTTCGCAGTTCATATGAGCGTCCACCCAGTTCTTGATGTCTCCTGGCATCTTATATGTGTAGAGGTGGTTGAAGTACTGAGACGGGGGGAAATCAAAACAAGATCATATCAATCACCAGAAGCGGAGGTCGTCGCAATGCAGACACAAAACATAATACATACGTACACATGAGCTGTGCCAAAATATGCTAACTAACCTAGCAAGCTCTGCCATTGGTCAAATATGCCTTTGAAGTTAGCATCCCTGAGATTAGCTTTGCGTCGGCGTACGGGCAGTAGGGAGACGATGAGATAACCTATCACCTAGGACTGAACTCCTGTCCTCCTCCTCCTCCCCCTCCCCTCCCCTCTCATCTATCCTCTTAGTCTGTGCTCCAGAGCCACCCCCCCCCTCCCACACACACACAGACACACACACACACAGGCCCCTCGCCCGGAAGCTCCCGGCGTACCTTGTGGTAGAAGGCGGCACCAGTCAGCACCATGGAGACCTCGTTGGTCCACTCCGACTCGTACTTCCACTTGCCCATCTCGTGGTCCCACAGGTGCAGGCGGCCCGGGTAGCCCACCAGCCTGTCGGGGAACTCCCTCCACACCTGCAGGGGGCGGCAGAGGGACAGGGTCAGGGCCAACGCGGGCCAGACGTGGACGGTAGCCGCAGAACGGAGAACCTCGGCCACACGGGCCGGAGTTGGCCCGGGAGACAGAACCGTTGTGTAGAGCCGTCATCGTAACCTTCATTCGTAGACATGAAAGCAGGCGCAGAACGGTCCCGGGGGGAATCCTAGCTACTCATAAGAGCTGCGGGCTCTGTGTTAGTCTGGGATCTCTCAGGGAGACCGGCTGGGATACCGGAGCTCAGACTCCCGGCAGCCAGCCCAGAGAGACTCCTCGACGCACAGCCAGACGAGCCTTTCTCCACAGCAGCCTGCCTCTCATTTCATGTAATTATCTTCAAAACGCTCCCTCAATTGCCTCAATAGGCCCCTAAATGGGCTTCAGGTGAGTGGCGGGCCAGGCCGAAGGCATGGACAACATCAGCTCAGAGCTGTCAGCATCCCTCACACATCAAACACCTCTCCGCCACCAGGCAGCGCTCCGCTGCGAGGCTGGGGCCCTAATCGGCTGGGATGGATCAGCTCTAAGTGGGCCGGCATTACCTCCCGTCAGAGGGAGGAGATGAATGGAAAGTGATCGTTCGTCATCGTCAAGGCGGAATATTATTGTTTTGGGGGAGGGGGGAGGGGGGGTGGGGGGATTTCTCACCTCGTATCCAAACTGCAGCTCGTCGGACGTCAGCATGATGATGTCGTCGTCGATGGCCAGCACGGCCTCCGTCTCGATCTCGTCGTAGGGGAAGAAGCGGTTGCTCAGCTTGTTCTCCGTGGTGCGCACCACCTTGAGGGGCACGGCCACCTTGGGCCAGGCCGACTCTGAGGAGACACGGGAGGGCAAGCGTCAGGAGGGCATGACTCACAGCACCCACTCACTGGGGGGGGCAGTCACCGCCGAGCGACCGCTACAAGGTCAGACATTTCACTGCACTTTCGGGGGAGCCGCCGCGAGTCGAGCTTGGAACCGAGGGAGGGAGACGTTGGAAGATGGCGTCCTCTGTGGAAAACCAGCCGCCGTCTCGCGCAGTAAAAACGTCTGACCACAGTGGCATTCTTGTCGAGGCAGAGCAACAGAGTTTTAGGAGCTTGGGATGGGTCCACAGCACGGAGAGACAGATGGCACGAGATGTGTCACCGTGTTAAGCCTGGAGCTGGGAGCCCGCGAGTCTGTCTGACAGGGGCTGAAGACTCAACTGTCATCCCAAGACTGGAGATATAATATATGTGTGGATTTTCTTCCCCTTTCTGTTCTCCCTGCAACGGTTTTCTTCCATTCGGAGGAATTAGCGGGGGAGGGCTCTCTTACGACACACAACACGAGTACAAATAAAAACACTCGGTCGTACGTAACAGAGTGATCCGCACACAGAGGGCACACCAAAAAAATAAATACTAATAATGGAAGACTCCTTGCTGCCGGCCGCACCTTGTTAAACTGTCACACAGGCAGACCTGTCTGAGGTGGCGGCGACTCCTAGAGACTCCTAGCGGCCCACGCTAACACCCCCCCCCCTCGGCCCCAGCCTCCGCCCGGCTCCTTGTTAACTCTAATGGGTCACAAAGCTCAAGCCGGGGCTGGGCTCACGCCTCTAATCAAAAGGCTAGGCTGGGGCCATTAGAGGCCACTTCAAACAGGGCGCTTTGTTCCATTAGCGGCCTCGTCGAGCGCTCCCTCGCTGAGGGAGGAGAGATCCCTCCTCTCCCGCCGCAGAGCTGTCAGTGCTAAGGGCCTCCATAAACAGCCCCCCAGCTAATCGCCTCGTTAAGGGGACTCGTTAGAGCCCGGGACATACGTTAATAACGGTTCATATTAGGGCGAGTCTGCCACATCCCTAATGGGCTTTAAATGACCCTTCAGAGAAGAGACGGAGCAGGCTGATGGACAGAGAGTTGAGGACGGGCTGGTGCCGTTGGCGTCGGGTATCGTCAACGGCAAGACTAAGCGAGAGAGAGAGAGAGAGAGAGAGAGAGAGAGGAGAGAGGAGAGGAGAGAGAGAGAGTGTTGTTGACAGATTTCAAAGATCTTAGTGACCTCTCAAAGGTAAAAATCCTCCTAGGAGAAGGAGACAGGGCATACCTTGCTGCCCAGTATGTATCAACATGCCACAACCTGAGAGACAGTGAGTGAGTGACCTTGACACCCAACGCACACACCCAACTGACATGTGTGTGTGTATATATATGTATATATTACGTAATCAATCTTAAGGTTATTTTCTAATTCTCCTGCTTTAATCTTTCAATTTAATTTTGTTTGTTTGTTATCTGATTATTTGACATAACTACTATAACATTAATAGTATACCGATGTCCATATTAATGTATGAATACTGTTTCTGTGCTTTGGCAATATGAACATTTGTTTGTTAATGCCAATAAAGCCAATTGAATTGAATTGAATTGAATTGAATTGAGTGTTGTTGACATGTCCAGGTGAGGCGAATTGACTGCACTGCGAAGGCGGGTAGCTCTCCACCGATATTAACGTTACAATTTCACGGTGTCGTGTTTTCCCATTTTCCTACTGACAGCCACTTGCCACACTGAGCTACTCTGGTTTCATCCTAGTCCTCAGGCCAGAGCAGAGGCAGGGGAGATCTGGCTGCAGAGTGGAGCATGCCAGGCCTTTTCACTGTCTAACCTCCTGGAAAGAGATGGAGACATACAGAGTGTGTGAGAGAGAGAAAGAGAGAGGCAGAGAGAGAGGTATAACGAGAGGTAGAGAGAGAGGTAGAGAGAGAGAGAGAGAGAGCGTGAGAGGTAGAGAGGTACAGTGAGAGAGAGAGTGAGAGAGGGGTAGAGAGAGAGAGAGAGAGAGAGTGAGAGGTAAAGAGAGAGAGAGGGGGGGTATAGAGAGAGATAGAGAGGTTTGGCTCGTCTCTCCGTTATCACTCATCTGTTGTGCATCAGGAGCTGCTCTAGGCGCTAAAAACCACCTTGGCATAAAAGAGAAAAATAAAAGATTTGACCATTCAGCCACTGCCCCCACTGTGTGTGTGAGTATGGTTCTGCCAACTCTCTCTACATAGAGAGGAAAAATCGACTGAAGGAGCACATATTCAACGTGGCATGAGAGTCTTCCTAGGCAGGTAGCCACTCAGAGGCCAACACACTGAAACGGGGTTCTCTCGCAGCTGAGACTGGGCTGGAGGGGGAAGGGGGGGTTGCTGGTCTATTTCTGTTTGAAGATCACCTTCTGGAGGACTCTTGTTCTGGTTGTTCCACACCACCAGCAGCTTGGCCAGACTGGGCACCTTGGAGATCTCCGTGATGACCCTGAAGAGGCTCTCGATGCGGTCGTAGGTCAGCACCACGGCCGTGAACCCCGGCAGCCTCGGGGGGATGAGGGGCAGGAAGAGGGGGCTGTTGACACTCGACCACTTCTGCGGGAGAACAGAAACACACACACACACACACGGACGAGTCAGCCTGCGGGTTCCACACCACACGCTCCCTTCGACAAGCGCCCGGGTCTACTCTCTACGTGTCTACGCCATCCCGGCGTCGACTTTTCCGCGATTCGAGCGAGCGAGCGAGGTGGCCCGCGGTGATTTCCAGGCGAGGGGTTTTACGAGGGAGCAGGAGTCACTTATTAATGCCTTTCAAAAGATTCACAGTCGGACGCGGAGATGCCAGGCACCCGGAGAGAAGTGACCTGAACCACCGTGCACGCCGTAAAAACCCAACAGCAGTAGCCCTAACTTGAAAGAGAGAGAAAGAGAGAAAGAGAGGGGAAAGAGAGAGCTAGGAAACACGCGGACGGAGAGAGACACGAAGAGGAGCAAGCGGATCAGGAGAGAGAGGCCAGGCTGCAGGCGGGCTCCCCGCGTGCAGGCCAGGGGAGAGGGGCCGGGTCCTGACTGAGATAAGGGAGCTGTGGAGGAAGGGCTCTCCTCAGAGGCCGTCACGGTGCCTCCGGCTGCTCGGGGGGGATGTTGTAAAGAGTGGTGTTCCATCGCAGAGCTGTGGAACTGGCCAGAGCCATGGACAGCAGGGGTCCAGATGAGCACTGAGACGGGGAGAGGGGAGAGGGGGAAGATAGGAGGATGGAAGGGGAGAGAGGGGGAAGGGAGAGGGATGGAGGGGGAGGGATAGGGGGGAGCTTGGCTCCTAGTCCTGGCCGTCTTTCTTTTCTTTTTTTTTGAAACGGTCCATAAACTGTGGAAGATGCACAGAGCTGAGCGTAGATCAAGTAACGCTGTAAAAGAAATACTGGCGGTGCCGAGGGCTCTCTGATGCTGGACGACACACGGTCACACACACAATCACACACGCACACAAACACAGGAATTTTAAAAGGCACATAAAAACCTCAGGCCAGGTCTTGGGGCTAACATAATACACACAGCAATATGATAGTGCAGCTACCTAAACGTGTATTTTCTGCACACGTCGATAACAACAAAACGGCCAAACTCATCGCCTCGGGAGCAGTAGTGGGCCGAGGGCTGGGACAAACTGTGTTTACACACCCTTCATTACCAACTGAGCTCTACAAAAGTAATATCAACTCATAAACCAAAGCCAGTGTTGGCTTCATCCACCGTCTCAAAGACCCCCCCACACGCCACAGAACACAAACGCGCTCGGCTTTTTCTTCACCAGGGTTTTTTTTCCGTGCGTAAATGTAAAACCTGCGGCCGTCTTGAAGTCGAGCCCTCGTCTCTGCTCCCGCCCAGCTGTGTCAGGTGACCACAGACGGGCCTGGTGGCTCGCTGGCGGCCGGCCGTCAACACGGGCCCACGCGCTCCCCTCCCCTGAACACCCTACATCAGTCAGGCCTCAGCCAGTAAAAACCCTCTTTACTGGCAAGTGGAAACTTCCTTGTGGTTGTTCCGACACCGACGTACAAGCAGAGGGGGGAAATCATGAAACTAACACGGTGACACACAGTGGCGAGAGACATAAAAGGAGGACAGGCCCCCACTTAAGTCATTTGTCTGGTGGAGGGAACGAGATGAAAGAGAGCCACCACTTCGATGTTAATTAGTTCGAACCAGTTCGCCGGTGGGTTGCGTTTCTCTCCGGCGCACACCAAACGGGAACGCTACGGTGGTGTTGTTATTACAGTAACACACACACACACACACTTCTCACACACACACACATCTCTGTAAACTCTGTGGCGCCTAAAGAATCGACCTTCAAATGCGAGTGGCCGCGTTTCAAAACCTAAAATCTACTGTAAACGGTAATATGTCTGTGAGAACGACCGAATCGTAGTCGATTCTTACTGTTGTGATATATCGGAAGCCCCGCGTCGTTAGCTAGCTGCTGAAAAAAAGACCACGACAGTGGAATGCAGGCTAATGACTGCATACCTGCCAGCTGTGCCCACCTCTGCTGCTAGACAACAAGCAGCCCGTCCCCACTGCCTCGACAGACCATCTCCGGGCACCAGCGGAGCCTGCGTGAAATGTGCTTCCAATTACAACCCCGAAGGATACAGAGCAGGAGAGCGGGAGGGGGGAGGAAGGGGTATGCTTGATTTATTTAGTGCTCCGTTCCAATTCCTCCTGACGTCTTTCCACTGGATACGTCGAGAGAAGCATTTCATCTCCCCGCGAAGATTGGGACAGCTGAAGCCCTGCGTCCGTGGGCCTGGTCCCAGCCAGAGCCGGAGCCAGGGGCCGGGCCTGGAGCCCTGAGGGCCTGGTCCCAGCCAGAGCCGGAGCCAGGGGCCGGGCCTGGAGCCCTGAGGGCCTGGTCCCAGCCAGAGCCAGAGCCAGGGGCCGGGCCTGGAGCCCTGAGGGCTGGTCCCAGCCAGAGCCGGAGCCAGGGGCCGGGCCTGGAGCCCTGAGGGCCTGGTCCCAGCCAGAGCCGGAGCCAGGGGCCGGGCCTGGAGCCCTGAGGGCCTGGTCCCAGCCAGAGCCGGAGCCAGGGGCCGGGCCTGGAGCCCTGAGGGCCTGGTCCCAGCCAGAGCCGGAGCCAGGGGCCGGGCCTGGAGCCCTGTGGGCCTGGTCCCAGCCAGAGCCGGAGCCAGGGGCCGGGCCTGGAGCCCTGAGGGTCCCAGCCAGAGCCAGAGCCAGGGGCCGGGCCTGGAGCCCTGAGGACCTGGTCCCAGCCAGAGCCAGAGCCAGGGCCGGGCCTGGAGCCCTGAGTGATGCTGACGGCTGTCAAGTGGAGCCCTCTGTACCTGCTCAAACGACAAGTGACACCTGCTTTGAGCCACGGGGCTGGCCTGGCACGCACGCCGTTAAGACCTGGGACCCTACGCTGCTTTAAGTTCTACTGAAACACCCGAGTGTCAGACACCCTATTGAAGACAGACTGCAAGAGGTTCAGACGAGCATAGCCCGACTCCCTGTGCACTCCTAATGCCCTCTACACACACACACACACCAACAAAAAACACACACACCCAGTGGAGGAGGGGCAGAGTGTGCAGCCTTTGGGGAAGGAAGGCTGGGCTGATTAACAGCCCCTGAGAGGTGGCCACTCAGCCAGGCTGTCTGCGTCCCCACACACTCCACCAACCACAGGCACACTGCACACAGGCACACAGGCACACAACCACATCCCCTTCCAAGACCATTCTGACACGAAAACAGCAACACACACAGAATGATTGAAACACGCAGGAACCGATTTTTCACCACACTGGAGGCATCCTCCCAGTGAGTAATCTGCTGACTGGGACTCTGGCTGTTTCAGAGCGGGGTGTTTACTGAGGCGAGGCGAGGCAGGGTTAGAGGCAGGCCCAGCCTGCTCTGCTCCCTCAAAACAATCGAATCCAAATCCTAACAGCCTTTTCGCCAAAGCAGAGTACAGCCCAGGGGAGATGTTGAACCTGCAACCTCTTCATCCACAGTGCTCTAACCACTGAGCTCTACCCCTCCCTCTTTAAGAACGGGAAGGAAACGGTCATACCCGTCACTGAGGGACTGTGTGGTCACCGCTCCTTTCAGAGCAGGGCCCATCCTGCCAGCCAGGCCCATACCAGACTGCAGCCCAGACTGCAGCCCAGCTTCGCTAGCGTAAACACAGCTCCCGTCTCCTCCAGGGCCGAGCGGTTCACCACAGTCAGATACATAACCACGCTGTCACAGGTGGAGCCAGGAGGCACGAGTCCAGGCCAGGGCCGGGCTGATGTTTGTCTGAATGTGATGGACATAGTAGGTAGGCCAATTTCATCCGTCTAATGTGTTCGAGGCGGCTGGGGGGGGCGGCTGGGGAGTACGCACCACGACAGGAGGGTTGTTCCACTCCTCGTAGGTGCGGGCGGCGTACGGGTAGATGCGGTCGTTGATGATCTGGAGCGTCGTCATGCCGATGGCCTTCATGGAGCTGAAGTACGCGTCCCAGAACCACCGTGCCTGAGGAAAAGAAAAACACGCTGGTTACCACGCACACTAAAAAGCACTTCCCAGGAAACCTTGCAATAACATGAATCTGAACTGGAATGAGACAAGAGGAGGATAGGTTAGGCCAGGTGAGAGGAGGAAGTCCTTGTGAACTTGACCATGACAGGGGTGGAGGCCCTGGCCCTGAACCATCCTTCATGCAGGTGTCACCATACCAAAACAACACACTTCCACATCTGGCCACCCCAACCAGGCCCAGCACAGGCCCAGCCCCAGCCCCCTGACCCCCCAGCCTCCCCGCCCTGCCATCCGGCTCCCTGAGGGAACTTCAAGGCCTGGTGGAAGGGTGGGGGGGAGAGAGGAGCCTGTAAGAGTTAATGATCCCTGAAACAGCCCCCATCTCCAACCAGGAGGCGCCATGCCACTGTGACCTGCCCAGCAGCCTCCTCTCCCCAGCAGCTTCTGACCGGCTCCACGACGCAGCCCCTCCACGCAGCCCCACCACGCAGCCTCACCACGCCCCCAGATCTCTGATGGGTTTGAGGGACAGAGAGCCTGGCCGGCTCCAGGGAACACCAGTCCAGTCCAAATACTGTGGGAAGTCGGCAACGGGTGTCTTTATTCAAGAGCCACAAGCTGACGCAGTTGGGCTCTGCGCCTGCTAAGGCTGTCTGGGAGTGGGGAGAACCGTGCCCTCAGCGTGAGAGAGCAAAACACCCTCCCCCCCTCTCTCCCACCCTGCCCCGCCCCACCCTCCCCACGACCCCCTTTAACACCGGAGAAATACAACAACACAAAAACAGCTTGTGTTTTTATGGAAGGGGGTGAGGAGTACTCCGAGAGACGTTCTAATCTCGGGGGGGATCCCGGCGGCCCATAAATCAGCCGGCGATGAAAGTTTCCTTTCCGACCGGGATGAGGCCGAAAGCAAACTGCTCCGGCTCCAGAGGCTCCCCAGCCCCCTCCCAGCGCCTGCAGGAATTTTTATGAGGAGGGAAGAAGAGACGGAGTGGCAGCGGAGGAAGAGGACGGGCTGAACCACGCCGCTGCTCCTTCTCCTGCTCGCTGGGCGCCGACACAAGTACTCCAGCCACATCACCTACTTCCTGAGGTGATAATCAGCAACGAACAACGCCGATTCTATGGGTCACAATAAGTAACAACTATTGGGGACTCGTCTACTGACTTCTGAATCAGCTTACTACGTAAAGATATTTAAGTAAACATTTACTGGACTAGTGGTAGACACTTTTCCTGGCTTTCCCCACAATGTCAGTCGACTGCCATTAGGCTGGGTTCAGAGAAGCTTCCATGAGCTCACAGGATTGAAAAAGACTGACTCTGGCCCTGCTGATAGATAAACGACTGCATGTCTTCTATTGAGAGGGTTTGACCCAAACTTCGCCTGCAGGGAGTCGCTGGGTAGGACAGGACTCAGGAGCCACTGTTCACCACCGCTAACATCTAGCAGCTGCTTAGCACTTAGCTCACAATCTGTAACCTAAATGAATGCTACCACATCCATATTTTCTATTCTTCAGTTCGTCTTCCCGATTGGTTTCGTAGGCAGCTGATGGCTTGGGGTAACTGTCCTGATGACCTCATTCTATACCAGTCTGGGATCGTCTGTCTCCTCTGTGACCTATAATCACCCAGTCCTCTGGCCTTGCAGACTGACCAATGTGGTGTGTAAAGAGTGTGGTAGGTATTTATTCATCAGTGAGGGCAAACTGGGCTGATAATGGTTGGGAGATAACAGTCTGCACCGCTTATGAAGCAACAACAGCGCCCTCTGTTGGTCAGTGTTTGTAAAAGCATCGAGGGTTCTTTATTTTCATGTTTCAAACGTTCTAAAACAGAAACAGCCTCAAATTGTGAGCACGTTCGGAGCGCACATGTTGTCGAAAGACAACAAAATGTATCTAAATATAGACTGGTTACAGTTGATTATATACTGCATTTGTATTTCATTTTGGGTGGTTGTCACAGCCTCCGTGAAATGAATAACTTCTGCATAAACAAATAGGGTTTGGGTTGCATCCACACACAGACACACAGGGCCCTATTGACAGGAGTTTGAAGCCTGACCAGACTGTGGAGGGAGGCCAGACGTGGTCTCTGGAGGGTTACCTGCTCTGTCATCTCACTGTGCAGTGAAGGGGATGTGTCAGGGTGGGATGTTGGGGGTCCCCCTCCAGATGTGTGCAGGCGAGGACTGACATGGAATGGACCCAGCACCACCCCATAAATCCTGGAGGAGATGCAGGGCCTGTGTGCAGACGTGTCCGCCCCACCCTCACAGACACCGGGCTGGGCTGAGGCTCAACACCCCCCTCCCCGTCAGTCCTGGAGGGGCCAGGGGCACGCAATCCCAGGCCTCACCGGCCCACACTGACCCAACCCCACGACCAATCACAGGCCTCACCGGTCCACACTGACCCAACCCCAAGACCAATCACAGGCCTTACCGGTCCACACTGACCCAACCCTACGACCAATCACAGGCCTCACCGGCCCACACTGACCCAACCCCACGACCAATCACAGGCCTCACCGGCCCACACTGACCCACCCCAGGACCAATCACAGGCCTCACCGGCCCACACTGACCCACCCCACCATCAAACACGTTCTAAAGACCTCCCTATGTCCGTCTCAACAGACACCTCACTAGACACCCCCTACCCCAAGAGAAGACAGAGCAGACCAGGGAATTCAAGATCCATCCCTAGCAGCATCCATGTTTAAGACCTGGCTAGTGCAACCCGACCCCCGGTGGGTCTCTGAGCCATGGGTCTAACAAGTCTGTTTGGCTAGTCTAATTGGTAAATTGACCAGCGTTGATACAAGGAATGAGAAACAGCTTGAACTAGGGCCGCTCTCTCGGTGGTGCTCTCACCTCTGTTTAGAGTGGCTCCGTCCAGCTATTGAGGGGAACATGGAGAGGAAGAGAGAACCAACTAGAATCAACACGGCACAATCTCCGTAAGAGTATTTTGGAACCGAATTGGGTAAATAAATGGTCTGTAGTAAAAAAAGAGCGTGCGTCTGGTCGGGCGAGGGGGGGTGAGGGGGGGAATGTCTTGAGGTGACGGCGCTGTAACGTGAGTGTTTGTGTCTCCGCTCCTTTGACCTGCTCTTCACACCACGTTAACCTGACAGAGCAGGGCCCACATTCTCCCAACACTGATTCAGACGGACGTGCGAGGCGGCGCTGGCGCAGAGAGAGAGCAGAGGACTACACGGCGTGGTGTCAGTCACCGAGGCAGCATGAGGGTCTGTTCTCACCACGCTGGGCGTGTGTTATACCCCCGTTGCATTTACATTTCTTTATTGCTGCTTTCGTCACTCACATACATCATAGAGCATTACCTGTCTCTGCATCTCCTCCACCTGCTTGTGAGGTATACTCTTCAGAATGGTGTACATCTCTGGTAACTTGTCCTCTGGAATGACTACCGACGCCCTGCGCGGAGAAAGACAAACCATTTCTTCCACAGAGAAAACGAGGATCCTAATGAACAACAGCCAACCTGTTCCACTTCAGTCCAGTTTCAGAGCCGTGTGTTTGGGTGGCGAGTGGCCTGGGCTGGCTTGGGGGGGCGGGGGGGGCGTACCTCTTCCAGTCCAGGACCTCAGAGAAGGGCAGGATGTAGGAGTCGGCCAGGATGACGGGCACGCAGCCGGCCTGCAGCACGTCGCTCAGGGTGGCCTGGCCCAGACGAGCCCCGCGCAGCACCACGCAGAACGACGACTCCTACAACACACACACGCACACACACACACACGTTTAGTTTAGCCATCTCAAAAAGAACCTGTGTACACAACCTACCTACCAAAATCTATTTCAACTAGCTTTGCACTCCGTGACACCGTAACAACTGACTGACAGCACCCCCCCCCCACCCCCCCCCTCCTCCTGGACCTCCGGCCCCCTAGGCACCACGGTGGGACGCATCCCAGATGTGCACCCCCTCCAACACCAGGCCCCGTTGATAAGCCTACTTCCTGTCTAGACAAGGCATGAACGGGCTGGAGATGAGCTCCGCGTGCATAGTAGCTGAGGCAGCAGTGGTCTAGCGCAACACACACACACGCACGCACACACGCACACACACACACACGCACGCACACACACACACACACACACTGAGTGGGGATTCTCTGCCAAGCCGCACTGCGGGCTTGCGGATGGACTGCAGGAGGAGAGGATGGCTCCGGCGCGTGTGCGTGGGTGGTACCTGCAGGATGTGAGGGGTAGTCGAACGCGTGTCCCTTGTAGCAGCGCTTGCGGGCGGGGGCCGAGGCGGACGACGCCCCCTGGGCGAGGTCGCTGCACTTGTCCAGCAGGAGCACGGCCTCCCCGTTCTCCTCCTTCAGCCTCTCCAGCTCAGCGCGGTACTCGCGGTGGATGGCCGTCTGAGACGACAGGATGAAGTAGCGCCGAGGCCTAAAAAGGGGGGGGGGCAAACAGGTGAGATCCAGACCACCAGGAAGAACCCCGCGCGTGCCCCGAGGAGAACAGGGACCCGACTCCGGCAAAGGGGGGGGAGAGACGCGGGCGAGGGAGGATGTTAGGGACGAGCTCGCCGTGTGCTGTGGAGACCTGGACTGACTATCCCTGTCACACGAGGCGATGATGTCACACGATGTGCGACATGCTTGGAGTGGAGCTGCTTACCCTGGCTGTCTCTCAGGCAGCTCCACGTCAGCTGACAGTGGGCTGTAGACTGGGATGCTGACGTCATAGCCCTGTCTGTAGGTCCACGTCGAGAAGCCTCCGCCGGCAAGCAGCGCCCTGAAAGACACACACACACGCACACTTATAGGAGAACCTTGCCATTCCCATTGTGTCCTCCCTGCATGTAAGTACAGAGTCTCTCACTCGCTGATCATAAAGTGCCTGGAACATAAATACACACACAGCTGGTTCTGATGAGGCTGGACGCCAAATGGACCACAGCTGGACGAGCCCAGGAAATTCCCTTCAGCTTCAGATAAGTGTTCACGGTCTCAGTGCTCTGTGTTCGTAAAAACCCACCTTTTCCACCCAGGAGCAAGAGAGCAGCCAAGAGCCAAGCTGGGAAACATGCACTCGGAGCAGATAGCCTGCAGCACGCATTTCTGCTCAAGGGAGGCCACTACAGGTTTGGTCATCTTACTCCTAGGCAATGCTCATCGGGAACACATATTCAAGAAACCGTTCATGGATATTTGGTTTCCTATAGCCTTTTGGTTCTTGGCTTCAATACCAGATTGTATTTGAATCTGATTATCTGGTATCAGAAAATGTCAGTTCAAAAAGGAAAAACATTAGAACACTCTTAACCTACAACCAATGAAACCAGCCTATATTGAGAACACAGTTAAGACTAAATCCTTAAGTATGCTTCCCTCTAGTGGTTTGAATGCAGTCTCTGCAATTTGTATTTTTTTGGACAAAGCTGAGTGACCAATTTATTTTTCCAAAAACAACTAATGTTTCGATAGTCCCGATTCCAAATCAAAAGAGACATACATTCTTAATTGTTTTAGCTTAACACATGATTCAATTTTGGCACGTCAATGCAGAGAAAAAAATAGTCTTACATGCATACAATAACGTTGTTTTTCAACGTATGTATTACTCTGTTTCCTGTCCAGGGACTACAGAGGAAAATTAGCTTATAGCTAACTCTGGCACTGCTTATGTGCTGTGCATTGTCCCTGTTAAATAAACAAATAAATAAAGATGGGTTCTGCAGTCTAAATAGCACATACTCCCATCTCACATACTGATTTGGTTGCTGATGCAAATGCGTTCATTATTTGCTTGGAGGCATCAGCTCTCAGGTCATCCAGATCATGTGACACGCATGAAGCATGTGGGTGGTGTTACCTGTCTCGAGGCACATCCAACGCTGTGTTGTAGTCGGGAGGTCCTCCAGGTAACATGTTGAACAGCAGGTGGTTCATGCCTTTGTCCCACCTGACGGCAAACAAACACGGGGATCAAGCATTAGATGGAGTCCCAATGTACCTCACGTGAGAGGGGAGTAGAAGTGTTTCAGTACAATAAAACATCTTGATCCTGTCTATTTAAGCCACATGTAGAGTGGGTTTGACACTTCTTGATGCCCTACACTGCCACTAACTCAAGACAAACTAAAGAAGATCAACCTATGCAGGAGTCTTTACCGAGGCAGCATGGCCAGAGCCTGGGCCGTCTCCCGGATACGCAAGGAGTTCTGGTTGAGCACGTCAATGGAGGGGACAAACAGACACGCCCTGGTGACATCATCGGTGTAGAAGTCGCTGTCCGAGATGGCGGTGAGCAGCTCGTTGTACTCTCGGGAGAGTCCTGTGCTGCTGATGGGAACCCCCATGTCGTCCACGAAACGCTGCAAGGGGTAGATGTACACCTGCCGGACAACAGGAAAGAACAGCGTTTAAAACGTAAGCCTACTTTATGTTCTGTCTGGTTGTCCCGCCCACAACAGACTATTATAAAAACCGTAAGCCAAACCACTGATCCCACCTTGATTCTGTTCTTGGGGTTGTAGCCACATCGATACACGTCAAAGCAGGTGTGCATGCGGCAGCTGAGGTCACCCCTCTCCGGGATGGGGCAGGAGATGGGCAGTTGGACCAGGGGCGAGTCATGGACGCTGCGCTTGTCCAGGCTCCAGTCTGCAGACGACTCGATGGAATGCGGCCAGAACTGGAACATGCCAGTGGCAATGAGGCCCAGGAGCACCACGGAGAAGAGGGTGATGTAGTAGATACGGTGCTTGGTCTTCATTCGCGGGATCAAGGCGGGACCCCGTGAACTGTACTTTCCAGAAGCACACATGCTGAGTCTGACTCCACTCCAATCAACCACTAAGAGAACAGAGAACATTTTAAGAGATTAGAGTCGTGTGCTTGTCTTTGACTGGTTGCCCTCACCATTATCTTCCTCAATATATTGTCCATTTCGACTGCTCCGGAATGAAGATACAAGCTAACTTACAAACTACATCCACAATAACAGGCCTACTAGTATTCGAAATGACAATACCTTTACTTGGCTTCGCTTGTATGCAAAGTCCATGTCAAATCAAAAGTTAGCTAAGACTGTTATGGTTAGTGACAGCTGACAACATAGCAGCTGAGCTACTGACCAGACCGTGCTAGTTAGCAATCAAGCTATCGTATCGTTATAGGTCATGGTTGTTTTCTAGCAATCAAGATAATAGTGACATTCAGGTGACATAAAACCAATTGGCTACGTATTTCAAGAACACGTCGTTTATATTCAATCTAGAAACGTTCAAATATACAACACGGATGCTTCTATTAGCAAGGAACTTTGGGCACATAATTTAGCTGCCTTGCTGCTAGCATTTCAGTTAGCCACTCGCTACTCGTACTGTGATGAACAATCTCAGCTGTACAGTTTAATCTGCAGTGTGTCTTACCTTCACGTTTGACCGGGGAGAAGTCGACTACAATATATCAATTCATACCCACTTAATTGACAATGAGAAATACCTGACGATTCATAGACTGGCTAAAATATGTTTTCGTGTCGATAACATTAGCGGAACCAGAGCCTGTTTATATTAGACATTCTCTGGCGGAACTGACGGACTTCTTCGCAAACTGTTGTGAGGCGCTACTGTACTGTACTTGAGTAGTGCCTCTAGTGGATAGCGAAATATTCCACAACTGTATTTATTTATTAATTCATCTTGATTTATATTATTGCACACGGGGTAGGTCGGTGTGTCGACTTAATTTCTTTGGCATATTTGTTTTATACATATTTATATATATACACAAAAGCTTGCTAAAACGTTTGCTAAATGAAATATGTCGGTACAGCCGGGCAACCCGGGAATAGAAAACGGGTATACATTAAGTGAGGTCAGTCTGTCAGCTGATCTTTGAAACCAGGATTGTTGGCGTAGCACGATTGGACTAGCACAAGCACATTCCAGACTGTTCAGTTGTTTACATTGGTAGCAGGTCAATTGCATCAACATTTACAATCAAAAGGGATATTTGGTTTTAGGGTCTTTACACTAAAACACGTCTGAACGTCATGGCAACTACCGTTAGCACCCAGCGAGGACAGGTATGTTAGTAAAAGGGATGGCAAGAAGTTGTGTGGACTCCGATGCGTTAGCTTCCGAGTTCTGTTAGTCGTAGCTAGCTGAAGATCATGTCTACTGTACTGTGTGGCCAACTCGAGTGACTAATCCAACCCCCACAACCATCTATAGACTAACAATCTTTCTAGACATGACATGTATGTTTGAAGAATAGCTAGTTATCTTACTATTTTATCGTTCGGCTAGCTAGCTCCGAACATAACGACATAGATGTACTATGCTGGATAGCTAGGCTAGGTATACCGTAATAAGGAAGTAGCTAGCTAAATTAGCACTAGCTAGCTAACTAACTAGATTATTTGCTAATCGGCGGATTATTGATCCGGTTTGACAGGATATATTTACCATTCTCGAGCCAAATATATATAGCTAGAATAGATGAAGACATAAACTGCACTGTTATATATATTGGAATGGTTTAAAGCCATTAGCTACTAATTAACATAGCTTACTAGTAGTTCTACATTTCTCGTATTTAACTGTGTGTCACGACCAGGTGTACATCGGAGAGCTGCCCCAGGATTTCCTGCGTATCACTCCGACTCATCAGCAGCATCTGGTGAACTTGGACGCCCAGGCTGCTCAACAGCTGCAGTATGGCGGCTCGATAGGCACCGTGGGACGGCTCAGCATCACCGTGGTGCAGGTATGGAGACCCGGGGATTGCGTTAGGGCCTCATTTACAAGATGTACAACATACTCTAGGGAATCATAGACAGAGAGCTCTGGTTGTACTCATGTCAAATGTATTAGCCGCCCTCTTGGAGTATATCCTGAACCACACCTTTCTTCCCCCAGGCCAAGCTGGCTAAGAACTACGGAATGACCCGTATGGACCCATACTGTAGGCTCCGCCTGGGTTATGCCGTCTATGAGACTCCCACGGCCCACAATGGGGCCAAGAACCCCCGCTGGAACAAGGTGATCCAGTGTACGGTTCCCCCAGGGGTGGACTCCTTCTACCTGGAGATCTTTGATGAGGTGAGGCCTGGCGGGGAGAGGGAAGGTTTTCTGTCTTTGGGGATTCTTCTGGGACAGCTCAGTTGCTAGTCACTAGTCACTGGCCCCTTAACGGGGAAGTGGATGTGCTGTGTGGTGTTCTGTAACAGTAGAGAAATAGATACAGCTGACGCCTTTGGTGTTCTGTGCCACTCCAGCGGGCGTTTTCGATGGACGACAGGATAGCATGGACACATGTGACCATCCCCGAGGGCTTGCGGGAGGGCAGCGTTGTCGATGAGTGGTTCAGCCTCAGCGGTCGCCAGGGAGACGACAAGGAGGGCATGATCAACCTCGTCATGACCTTTGCTGTGAGTTCACCAAACACTCACGTGCACAAACACCAGATGTGCCCGGACTTCTGAATAACGTATAATAATTCATGCCCTTTTTCTCTCTGTCGCATTGCCAGTCCGTGCCAGCTGGTATGATGTCTCAGCCTGTCGTTCTCATGCCCACTGTCTACCAGCAGGGGGTCGGATATGTACCCATATCAGGTTAGATGAACACACACGCACGCACACAACGTTTATAGACCACACAGATCACATGCTTTTCCACAGGTAACACACTCCTGCATAATGCCCTTGCCACATCGCTATGGTCCAGCACCCGCCCTGTATAAACACGTAAGCACTGTACATGCTAATCCACACAACCAAAGCTAACCCTTCTCTTTTATTCACTCAACCCTTCCTCTCAGGAGTCCCCACGGTGTACAACCAGGGCATGGGGGTGCCTATGGGGGTGCCCATGGGTATGGGCGTGCCCATGGGCGTGCCCATGGGGATGCCTGCAGTTCCCAATGTAACTCCACAAGGCGTCCCGGTCAGTGAAGAGGATCTGAAGGCTCTGCAGGATATGTTCCCCAACTTGGACCCTGAGGTGATTCGCACCGTCATCGAGGCTCAGCAGGGTAACAAAGACGCAGCCATCAACTCTCTTCTGCAGATGACCGAGGAGCTGTAGTGGTACTGCTGTAGGGTGGTGCCATCTACTGGTCACAACTGCATAGCGCAGGCAGGAGTCTACAGGTGGCCAGAACATTTTGCCCATCGCTGAACTGCAACCCCCAGCACCTACAGATTGTACATACACACTCAGACCTGCTAGCTCTCAACTGTCCCACACTCACTCAGCTACAAAATACGGTTGGCTATATCTGAATTGTCACGCATTAGTAGTACTATATCTGGTAGAAATCATTCACATCCCTATCATTCAGCACACAGATAAGAGCCCATTTCCACATGTAAAGTGTGACACACCCAGACTCAAACCCCATGTTGGGTTTACCCACGAAGGTTTGTGACATCTTAACAGCCTCTCAGTGTTTCATTCCACTGAACCAGACGGTGTGAAAGGTTATCTGCTCATTGCTTGGTCATGCAGAAAAAAGCCCAGTTGGTCTTTAACCAATCGGGAGCTCCCGGCCGGTCTTCTCTGTATACTCGTGTTTGACATACATCTGTATAAATGTATAGTTCTATATATTGAAAATTAATATTATAAACGATTATGAAGATATGAGATTGATGTACTACGCTGGGAGGGGAAAGAGGATGTTTATATGCAGATGTGCTCAGTCACTCATTCCTACAACCAACCTACCCCAGATCAGCAGTGCATAGCCTGTTTGGTAGTCTACAATTATCGGATACTGTTGTGGAAATGTAACCACAGCACTCCGTTTCTATTGATTGAAGTAGCCTCGAACGGCAAATACAGTTTAGACGGGTACTCCTAAAAGTTTATAAACAGGAAGGAATTGCTTGCCACCAAGCTCTTAGGTGTGTTTGTGTGTAACTGTAATTCCCCAGAAAGCTTGTATACCTGTTGTGATATCAATGGGCCATGTTGTGACTGTCATGAGCACTAATCTGTAAGAGGAGAATTGACCAGAGAGGTATGACATCCTCGTGTTCCCTGTCTGTGTCTGAGTGTGTTGGCTTCGCCTGGTGAGCTGTAATATACTGCTGTTGGTGTGGTATGCCTCAACACAGCCCTGAAACTAATTGTCTATTCATATAATGAAACGTTGTCTCCTTTCCCTGAGGAGACTTTCATCTGCTAATATGAGGTATCGAATGTTTGCCGTTAGCCAAAGGTCTGATTCTGGTTTTGATTTGATATTTATATTTGCTTAATCTTCAAAGATGTGCATATATTTTTCCAAGGAAATATCCTGTGCTGTTATCGGTGTGATTCCTAAGTAGTAGTGAAACTTCTACTGTGTCTAAGCCATGATGTGTCACGTGTACAGACACTGCAGTTTGTTTGACATAGAATATTAACCTCGAGAGAAAAACAACCGTTTTTTTGTTTCCTGAGACACGAGCACTTTTGATTGACTTAAAACTGTCTGTCCCCTAGCGTATATCATGTCACACTCTTGTTGGATGTATGTTACAGATGTGGGTCCTGTTTTTTGGGTGTGCTTGAAATGTGGTAATATACCGGAGTGAAGGAACTACATCCCTTGGTATGCACTGTTCAGTTGTCTAATCGCTGTCATGATCATGTGACCCCATGGCATGATCATGTGACCCCATGGCATGCTCTGTAGAGATGTGGGTCAGTGGTCTGCATCCCATGACTAGTGTCATGTGCTACAACAGTTCTAATATCTGTACAGCAACCCATTGACACTGAACTGTGTAAGTATGATTAGTTTTCTTTCAAATGTGGAAATAAAGTGTTTATCTACAACGTTTGTCTGTATCAACACTATTTTATCCATATTTTGGTCGTTCATTTCCTGAATAGCAGTGATGATGACGGTGTTAAATGTGACCATGTTGAATCAACGGCAGCAGAAGGAAACAAGGAACAGACGGACACATTTGGAGTTTATGTTGCTATTATTTATTCAAGCCTACAATTCTATACTACAATGTTAAGACAATATATCCTACATACTTTAATATAGATGGTATAAGACTAGTTTATACCAGAAAAACGTATTGGTCAGGGAAGTAAAAGGTCAAAAGTCACAAAGCTGTCCTCAACGTCTCCTCCGGCGCTGCTTTGAGGATGTCGGGGCGGCCGTTGCCCCCTGCTGGCAGTCTGTGACGTGGCAGGAGCAGGTGTTGATGTGGATGTACGTGTGTGTGACGGTGGAGCCGTCCCCACACTTCAGCTCCGCCTGCCTCTGACTGGTGCTGGCCTCCTGGCAACAGCTGCACTGGTGCATCACCATGTTGGCTTCCATAGAGTAGCTGCTCACGCGCCACAAACACAAGCGCAGGAGACAGAGGAAGGTTTGTTAGGGGCTTCAATCGACAGTTTGAGCAGTTGTGTTCGTTATATTTCCTAGTTCACAGCCGTCCATCACGAGGCATAACGGAGGACTCACATGGATGATGTTTGACAGGCTCCAGCACAGGAAGTGATCTCCACAGGCAGGGTGGAGTTACAGCCCTTCATCACCAGATGGGCGGAGCTTGTCTGAACCTCACAAACACTGCGGGGTGTGCCTGAGAGAGAACGTAGAACACAGGTTAGGAACCAGCCGGCACATGCTCAGCTGCTACTTACTGATGTCTTCTTGTTCTAGACATTAACTTACAAGTTCTACAGCAACCGTTAGCATCAGTGGTCTCTGTGCCCTGGTAACGGAAAGAGGATAAAAAAGACATTTAGCTCTGACAGATGATGCTGTTACATCAAAGTGTCCTAGAAGAATTGTACTCCACAACAGAGGAAGAAAAGGAATCAGATTCTCACTGGGATACAGTTCTCTGGGGTGAAGGCAGGACACACTGTTTCCGTCTCCTTGGGAACGTATTGGCCGTTGTTGTTCTCACATGTGTACTTCACACATTTATCGTTAGGGGGCGACCATGTCTCGTTCACCTGAAAGGAACACAAAAGCGAAATCAGGTCTCCAGAATACATACAGGCAACACAAACACACCCACATATACACAAATTGTCACACACATACTGACCTGAACAATGTGTGTGGTGTTGTCGGAGAGCATGACCACACAGCTGGTCTGAACACATTTCCCGCAACACTGACCAACCACGGTCTGGTATTCATAGCCCTGTAGAGGGTGGGGGGAAGAGGCTTACGTCAGTGAGAGTGAGTGCACAAATAGAGAAATGACGAGATGTGAAATATAAGTGACAGGTAACCCCTGTACGGCTCGCTGAATGTGACTGGTTGTTACCTGAGGACAGTTGGTTTGGCATGCAATGGGGGTACAGGTGACATTGTGCAACTGGGTAATAGGATCCTTGGTAGAGCCACAGTTACACTCCTCACATGATTCACTAGGCACCTTGGAACCTGGCTGCAGAGACACACACACACACACGTTGGAGTACACAACTTAATATTATAGTTGTACATCTAAGGAAGATGGTACCTTCAACAAATGCAAGTCTGCAGCTGGACTCTTCATGTCATATGAAGTCAGCTCTTACCTTGTACTCTACGCCATTGTAGACACACACACCTTTGGGAACTGCCGAGAGACGAACAGAGATGAATGAGACTACTGAATAACATCCCATGTGACTTGCTTCTGGCATCTAGACAAGGTGACCTACACCTCCTGAGTGGATGGACTGGACTTACCACACTGGGTGGTAGGACAGCAGTTGGTGTCAGTAGAGATGATAGCCTCAAAGCCTGGTTTGCAGACCTCCATGGAAGAAGGGCACAGCAAGATGTCACACTCTGTTGAAGAGAGAAAACAAAACAGTTGATAAGATTGTTAGGGGCAACCCCAACCCAATGTTGCCTGGTATATGACCCTGACCCAAACATAACTCTCACCCTCTATCCCAATATTGAAAGCTGAAAATGACCTTGAGTCTTTGTATCTTACCACATGTGTTATTCAGGCAGCAGTCAACTGTCTTAGTGACCAGTTTAAATCCAGGCTCTGAGCAGGTGATGTTGGTGGTTGGGGGGCACGGGATTGGCTGGCACTGAACACTCCTGGACCCCTTGTCACATGTGCACTGTTTACAGCCACTCGTCCACGTTTCACCATACTGGATGGAGAATAAGGACAGTCCAGTGTAAGGATGAGGTCTGTACAATGGAGTCCTGATTCATTGTTACAGGAGACATGTCTTACACCTGACCAGAAGTAGAGTTGGTTAATTTGCCAACAAATGTGAGTTTGGTATGATAATGCTAATGCAGTTTGATGTGTTACTTTGATGTTTTAATAGCGTAAGACAGATAACTGGAAACAGCGCTGCTTACCTGCTTAGGTTGGCCATCAGGACCAGTGCAATCTAGGAAATTGCCACAAAGAATGATGAATGTGAGATGGAAAGAATAGGGTTGACTTTTAGTTCAATTTCAAATAAAACTTCTCAACTAGTGAAAACATTGATTCAAACATGTTTGATGTTATGACAGGTTTTCGGCAACCCATTTCCTACACTCTTCTTTTGACGGGACTAGTCCTATGTTTAGGTGGAGGTCAAATAATTGGATACCTAGTCTGAGAATAGGCCTACTGAACCAGCCTTACCACAGGAGGGGACACAAGTGTCAGAGTAGCTACTGAAGAGGATAGTTCCAGATGGGCAGAAGCACCCTTCCGTGGTCGCGGAAGAGCCATTTGTGGTCCGGGACTGCAACCTGTATGAATAAATAACAAATATTTCCCATACAGTACAAGTGTTTTGTAAAGATCCCTATATAATTAGAGCTTATTCGATACAGGTCAGGGACAGAAGAATGTTGTTTACCCGCTGCTACAGGTTGGTCGAACTGCTGGACCACATGGCATGTAAATTTTACCGCTGGGGCAGATATGAACTGTATGGAAGAGTAGAAAAAAAATCATTTCAAATATGTCATTCTGAATGAGTTGAACGTCAGTGGTGCCAGATGCTCACGCTGAGCTGCTTACCACACTGTCCGTCGGTGGCATTCCTCCAGTCGATGCAGATGCCAGCCTTGGAACATTCAGAGGCATAGGCCTCCAAGCTGGAACAGCTGTTGTTTGCCCCACTGCAGAAATCTGAGCGACATGCCTCAACGAAGGCGTTGGGGGGCACAGATGTGTGGCACGCCTCAAACACCCTGCGAAGGACAGGAACAGGCTTGGAATGGCGAAAGACTGGACGGTCTGCACTGTATACAGACTGGAATTGAATTATCTGTACAATGTAAGGTTTTCTAACAACAAACATGTTTTGACAGTTTCCTTACTTGCTGTTCATGATCTCACAGATGGCTGGTCTGCAAGGCACAGGGGTGGACCCCGGGATAGTGCTGGAGCTGGATGGGGCGGATGTGGTAGGAGGCACAGTTGTGGGGGGTGTAATACAGCGTTTCCCGCTGACTGTCCACTCAGGAGCAGAGGTGCCACAGTCTTGCTTCTGTCCGTTAGGTGATCGGCAGTCGTTATCCTTGGAGTTGTCACAGGTACCTGGGAGTGGAGGAGGAAAAATGTACAATAAGTTGGGTAGACGTACAGGGGTTCAATCTGTAGTTCAAGTTTCAGATTGTAGAAGGGCTGGTGTGTGTAGATTAAGGTGTGGTGGTTAAACAACTCACCACACTGTCCCTCTGTGTTGCTATGGAAGAGGGAGTAAGGCAGGTTGATGCTGAAGGAAGAGCCCTTGTAGACCACCTGGGCAAGGATCTCTGGGATGCTCAGGGTCAGCTCCATGCCAGTACTGGTCAGGTCAAGGCCGTCTTTAGAGTAGGGTGGGATAGACTCTCTTCTGGTTTACGTAAGCCTGGAAGTTACATAGCCAACCCGACAGAAAAGGTGAGGTTTGGGGGTCAATAAGCTTTCTGTTACCAGCTTTAATGCAAGAGTGTTATTTTGTTAAGCATCTAGTTCCCAAGATCTGTTCAATTCGAATCAGGTAACCAAGCCACTTAAATAATATGTTACAAACAGTACTCTCATACAGCATACAGGAGGTTTGTAATATATTAGAGTACAAACCACATTGGTGATTGTGTTGTCAGAGTTCAGCTGTGTCATGACAATCTGGGAGGACTGGTAAGAGATGATCAGGGACTGAGGACAGAAGGAGCCGCCAGATGTTGCACAGTAGTTGTTATCAACAACAATGCTCAGGTTGTATGTAGGGAGGATCTCCTTGACCAGATAGTAGGAGCAGTTTTGTTGGAAGTTGTAGGATTTTCCATCAAATGTAAGGTAGTGGCTCTCTCCCCACACGCTGCAGACACCTGTGCAAGAAGAATTGAAACATTGTTGAACATATTTGACAGAAAAAAAACAACTTCACAAAATGTAATGACAAAATGTACCACATTTTCTGAATGGAAAAGTACTGGCACTAATCCAAGTGTTGAGATGGGGACTTACATTCACATTCATATTGACAGCAACATCCTGTTGCATCAAAAACTTTGACAGGTGGCCGTCCATTCTCACAGCTTGGGGTTGTAACTGGTGGGCAAGTAACTGGTAACTCAATAACCTTGCCACCGACGCAAGTTGCCGAGGTACATTTGTTCACCTGCCAAACGTCTCCTTCCTGTTAAAAACAGATATTATAAGCAAAGGAAATGGCATTTGCAAACATACTGACTATAGTGGAACTGCAGCAAGTATTATTATTTTTTTTAATGTGCTTATTACACTTAGAACAGTTGGACAACCATTGAATTAGGCCGTACATCCAAATAAGTTGTACATTTTGTAGACAATAAGGTTGCATAGTCTCAAACCTTTCTTGGTGGCTGCAACTTGGAGCAGACATAAGTATTTAAAGGTGTGCTGCTGGCTAGGGATGTTGGTGTAGCTTCTGATGGGGTAGTAGTGGGTGGAGCAGTGGAAGGACATGGAGTTGATTTGACTTCCACTTGGCAGGAAGAGTTGCAGTGAGCGGTGTAGCACCAACCGCCTTCATCAGTTACATTATACACCAAGTCACCTAATAGGAAAGAAAAGGACAAAAGAGGGAGGTGAGCAAGACAAAACTAACTAAGTTTTTTTGTGTAATATTCAAAATTATACAAATATTTTTTACAATGCTAATTTATAAGAACAGCAGAAAAATGAATTACCTTGTTGATATATTTTGCCGCCAGCTGTGCAGAAACACTTGGTTGTGGTTTGTACAACTGTACTGGTTGAGCCACTGCTTACTGTTGAGGGCTGTTCTGTAGATGTAGTCTCAACCACCACAGTTGTAGCTGTTGTTGTTGGGCCTGTGGTCTCCACTTTAGGAGGCACTGTGGATGTTGATACAATGGCCTCAGTTGTTGTTTCTGCCTGTGTTGTAGTTTCAACTACGATGGTAGTTGTTCCCAAAGTAGATGTAGATGGTACACTGGTCGTGGTAGTAACTGTAGTTGGTGCAGCTGTAGAGACAACCTGTTCAGTTGTTGATGGACTTGCTGTTGAGGGCTGTTCTGTAGATGCAGTCTCAACCACCACAGTTGTAGCTGTTGTTGTTGGGCCTGTGGTCTCCACTTTAGGAGGTACTGTGGATGTTGATACAATGGCCTCAGTTGTGGTTTCTGCAGGTGTGGGGGAAGTTGTTGGCAGTGTTCCTGTAATATGAGGCAAGGTTTTCGTTATAGGTGCAATTGAAGTTGTAGGGGCAGTAGTTGTGAAGAAACGTGTTGTGAATCCAGTATTTGTTGAAGTTGACAAAGTGTTTGTTGATGTGACTGTTGTTGGTTGGGCAGTTGAGCTAAGCTGACCAGATGTTTTGGGGGATGTGGGCGTTGGTCCAGTCTCAACCACCACAGTTGTAGCTGTTGTTGTTGGGCCTGTGGTCTCCACTTTAGGAGGCACTGTGGATGTTGATACAATGGTCTCAGTTGTTGTTTCTGCCTGTGTTGTAGTTTCAACTACGATGGTAGTGGTTCCCAAAGTAGATGTAGATGGTACACTGGTCGTGGTAGTAACTGTAGTTGGTTTAGCAGTAGAGACAACCTGTTCAGTTGTTGATGGACTTGCTGTTGAGGGCTGTTCTGTAGATGCAGTCTCAACCACCACAGTTGTAGCTGTTGTTGTTGGGCCTGTGGTCTCCACTTTAGGAGGCACTGTGGATGTTGATACAATGGCCTCAGTTGTTGTTTCTGCCTGTGTTGTAGTTTCAACTACGATGGTAGTTGTTCCCAAAGTAGATGTAGATGGTACACTGGTCGTGGTAGTAACTGTAGTTGGTGCAGCTGTAGAGACAACCTGTTCAGTTGTTGATGGACTTGCTGTTGAGGGCTGTTCTGTAGATGTAGTCTCAACCACCACAGTTGTAGCTGTTGTTGTTGGGCCTGTGGTCTCCACTTTAGGAGGCACTGTGGATGTTGATACAATGGCCTCAGTAGTTGTTTCTGCCTGTGTTGTAGTTTCAACTACGATGGTAGTTGTTCCCAAAGTAGATGTAGATGGTACACTGGTCGTGGTAGTAACTGTAGTTGGTTTAGCAGTAGAGACAACCTGTTCAGTTGTTGATGGACTTGCTGTTGAGGGCTGTTCTGTAGATGTAGTCTCAACCACCACAGTTGTAGCTGTTGTTGTTGGGCCTGTGGTCTCCACTTTAGGAGGCACTGTGGATGTTGATACAATGGTCTCAGTTGTTGTTTCTGCCTGTGTTGTAGTTTCAACTACGATGGTTGTTGTTCCCAAAGTTGATGTAGATGGTACACTGGTTGTGGTAGTAACTGTAGTTGGTGCAGCTGTAGAGACAACCTGTTCAGTTGTTGATGGACTTGCTGTTGAGGGCTGTTCTGTAGATGTAGTCTCAACCACCACAGTTGTAGCTGTTGTTGTTGGGCCTGTGGTCTCCACTTTAGGAGGCACTGTGGATGTTGATACAATGGCCTCAGTTGTTGTTTCTGCCTGTGTTGTAGTTTCAACTACGATGGTAGTTGTTCCCAAAGTAGATGTAGATGGTACACTGGTCGTGGTAGTAACTGTAGTTGGTGCAGCTGTAGAGACAACCTGTTCAGTTGTTGATGGACTTGCTGTTGAGGGCTGTTCTGTAGATGTAGTCTCAACCACCACAGTTGTAGCTGTTGTTGTTGGGCCTGTGGTCTCCACTTTAGGAGGCACTGTGGATGTTGATACAATGGCCTCAGTTGTTGTTTCTGCCTGTGTTGTAGTTTCAACTACGATGGTAGTTGTTCCCAAAGTAGATGTAGATGGTACACTGGTCGTGGTAGTAACTGTAGTTGGTGCAGCTGTAGAGACAACCTGTTCAGTTGTTGATGGACTTGCTGTTGAGGGCTGTTCTGTAGATGTAGTCTCAACCACCACAGTTGTAGCTGTTGTTGTTGGGCCTGTGGTCTCCACTTTAGGAGGCACTGTGGATGTTGATACAATGGCCTCAGTGGTTGTTTCTACCTGTGTTGTAGTTTCAACTACGATGGTAGTGGTTCCCAAAGTAGATGTAGATGGTACACTGGTCGTGGTAGTGACTGTAGTTGGTGCAGCTGTAGAGACAACCTGTTCAGTTGTTGATGGACTTGCTGTTGAGGGCTGTTCTGTAGATGTAGTCTCAACCACCACAGTTGTAGCTGTTGTTGTTGGGCCTGTGGTCTCCACTTTAGGAGGCACTGTGGATGTTGATACAATGGCCTCAGTTGTTGTTTCTGCCTGTGTTGTAGTTTCAACTACGATGGTAGTTGTTCCCAAAGTAGATGTAGATGGTACACTGGTCGTGGTAGTAACTGTAGTTGGTTTAGCAGTAGAGACAACCTGTTCAGTTGTTGATGGACTTGCTGTTGAGGGCTGTTCTGTAGATGCAGTCTCAACCACCACAGTTGTAGCTGTTGTTGTTGGGCCTGTGGTCTCCACTTTAGGAGGCACTGTGGATGTTGATACAATGGTCTCAGTTGTTGTTTCTGCCTGTGTTGTAGTTTCAACTACGATGGTTGTTGTTCCCAAAGTTGATGTAGATGGTACACTGGTCGTGGTAGTAACTGTAGTTGGTGCAGCTGTAGAGACAACCTGTTCAGTTGTTGATGGACTTGCTGTTGAGGGCTGTTCTGTAGATGTAGTCTCAACCACCACAGTTGTAGCTGTTGTTGTTGGGCCTGTGGTCTCCACTTTAGGAGGCACTGTGGATGTTGATACAATGGCCTCAGTGGTTGTTTCTACCTGTGTTGTAGTTTCAACTACGATGGTAGTGGTTCCCAAAGTAGATGTAGATGGTACACTGGTCGTGGTAGTGACTGTAGTTGGTGCAGCTGTAGAGACAACCTGTTCAGTTGTTGATGGACTTGCTGTTGAGGGCTGTTCTGTAGATGTAGTCTCAACCACCACAGTTGTAGCTGTTGTTGTTGGGCCTGTGGTCTCCACTTTAGGAGGCACTGTGGATGTTGATACAATGGCCTCAGTTGTTGTTTCTGCCTGTGTTGTAGTTTCAACTACGATGGTAGTTGTTCCCAAAGTAGATGTAGATGGTACACTGGTCGTGGTAGTAACTGTAGTTGGTTTAGCAGTAGAGACAACCTGTTCAGTTGTTGATGGACTTGCTGTTGAGGGCTGTTCTGTAGATGCAGTCTCAACCACCACAGTTGTAGCTGTTGTTGTTGGGCCTGTGGTCTCCACTTTAGGAGGCACTGTGGATGTTGATACAATGGCCTCAGTTGTTGTTTCTGCCTGTGTTGTAGTTTCAACTACGATGGTAGTTGTTCCCAAAGTAGATGTAGATGGTACACTGGTCGTGGTAGTAACTGTAGTTGGTTTAGCAGTAGAGACAACCTGTTCAGTTGTTGATGGACTTGCTGTTGAGGGCTGTTCTGTAGATGCAGTCTCAACCACCACAGTTGTAGCTGTTGTTGTTGGGCCTGTGGTCTCCACTTTAGGAGGCACTGTGGATGTTGATACAATGGCCTCAGTTGTTGTTTCTGCCTGTGTTGTAGTTTCAACTACGATGGTAGTTGTTCCCAAAGTAGATGTAGATGGTACACTGGTCGTGGTAGTAACTGTAGTTGGTGCAGCTGTAGAGACAACCTGTTCAGTTGTTGATGGACTTGCTGTTGAGGGCTGTTCTGTAGATGTAGTCTCAACCACCACAGTTGTAGCTGTTGTTGTTGGGCCTGTGGTCTCCACTTTAGGAGGCACTGTGGATGTTGATACAATGGTCTCAGTTGTTGTTTCTGCCTGTGTTGTAGTTTCAACTACGATGGTTGTTGTTCCCAAAGTTGATGTAGATGGTACACTGGTTGTGGTAGTAACTGTAGTTGGTGCAGCTGTAGAGACAACCTGTTCAGTTGTTGATGGACTTGCTGTTGAGGGCTGTTCTGTAGATGTAGTCTCAACCACCACAGTTGTAGCTGTTGTTGTTGGGCCTGTGGTCTCCACTTTAGGAGGCACTGTGGATGTTGATACAATGGCCTCAGTTGTTGTTTCTGCCTGTGTTGTAGTTTCAACTACGATGGTAGTTGTTCCCAAAGTAGATGTAGATGGTACACTGGTCGTGGTAGTAACTGTAGTTGGTGCAGCTGTAGAGACAACCTGTTCAGTTGTTGATGGACTTGCTGTTGAGGGCTGTTCTGTAGATGTAGTCTCAACCACCACAGTTGTAGCTGTTGTTGTTGGGCCTGTGGTCTCCACTTTAGGAGGCACTGTGGATGTTGATACAATGGCCTCAGTTGTTGTTTCTGCCTGTGTTGTAGTTTCAACTACGATGGTAGTTGTTCCCAAAGTAGATGTAGATGGTACACTGGTCGTGGTAGTAACTGTAGTTGGTGCAGCTGTAGAGACAACCTGTTCAGTTGTTGATGGACTTGCTGTTGAGGGCTGTTCTGTAGATGTAGTCTCAACCACCACAGTAGTAGCTGTTGTTGTTGGGCCTGTGGTCTCCACTTTAGGAGGCACTGTGGATGTTGATACAATGGCCTCAGTGGTTGTTTCTGCCTGTGTTGTAGTTTCAACTACGATGGTAGTGGTTCCCAAAGTAGATGTAGATGGTACACTGGTCGTGGTAGTGACTGTAGTTGGTGCAGCTGTAGAGACAACCTGTTCAGTTGTTGATGGACTTGCTGTTGAGGGCTGTTCTGTAGATGTAGTCTCAACCACCACAGTTGTAGCTGTTGTTGTTGGGCCTGTGGTCTCCACTTTAGGAGGCACTGTGGATGTTGATACAATGGCCTCAGTTGTTGTTTCTGCCTGTGTTGTAGTTTCAACTACGATGGTAGTTGTTCCCAAAGTAGATGTAGATGGTACACTGGTCGTGGTAGTAACTGTAGTTGGTTTAGCAGTAGAGACAACCTGTTCAGTTGTTGATGGACTTGCTGTTGAGGGCTGTTCTGTAGATGCAGTCTCAACCACCACAGTTGTAGCTGTTGTTGTTGGGCCTGTGGTCTCCACTTTAGGAGGCACTGTGGATGTTGATACAATGGTCTCAGTTGTTGTTTCTGCCTGTGTTGTAGTTTCAACTACGATGGTTGTTGTTCCCAAAGTTGATGTAGATGGTACACTGGTCGTGGTAGTAACTGTAGTTGGTGCAGCTGTAGAGACAACCTGTTCAGTTGTTGATGGACTTGCTGTTGAGGGCTGTTCTGTAGATGTAGTCTCAACCACCACAGTTGTAGCTGTTGTTGTTGGGCCTGTGGTCTCCACTTTAGGAGGCACTGTGGATGTTGATACAATGGCCTCAGTGGTTGTTTCTACCTGTGTTGTAGTTTCAACTACGATGGTAGTGGTTCCCAAAGTAGATGTAGATGGTACACTGGTCGTGGTAGTGACTGTAGTTGGTGCAGCTGTAGAGACAACCTGTTCAGTTGTTGATGGACTTGCTGTTGAGGGCTGTTCTGTAGATGTAGTCTCAACCACCACAGTTGTAGCTGTTGTTGTTGGGCCTGTGGTCTCCACTTTAGGAGGCACTGTGGATGTTGATACAATGGCCTCAGTTGTTGTTTCTGCCTGTGTTGTAGTTTCAACTACGATGGTAGTTGTTCCCAAAGTAGATGTAGATGGTACACTGGTCGTGGTAGTAACTGTAGTTGGTTTAGCAGTAGAGACAACCTGTTCAGTTGTTGATGGACTTGCTGTTGAGGGCTGTTCTGTAGATGCAGTCTCAACCACCACAGTTGTAGCTGTTGTTGTTGGGCCTGTGGTCTCCACTTTAGGAGGCACTGTGGATGTTGATACAATGGCCTCAGTTGTTGTTTCTGCCTGTGTTGTAGTTTCAACTACGATGGTAGTTGTTCCCAAAGTAGATGTAGATGGTACACTGGTCGTGGTAGTAACTGTAGTTGGTTTAGCAGTAGAGACAACCTGTTCAGTTGTTGATGGACTTGCTGTTGAGGGCTGTTCTGTAGATGCAGTCTCAACCACCACAGTTGTAGCTGTTGTTGTTGGGCCTGTGGTCTCCACTTTAGGAGGCACTGTGGATGTTGATACAATGGCCTCAGTTGTTGTTTCTGCCTGTGTTGTAGTTTCAACTACGATGGTAGTTGTTCCCAAAGTAGATGTAGATGGTACACTGGTCGTGGTAGTAACTGTAGTTGGTGCAGCTGTAGAGACAACCTGTTCAGTTGTTGATGGACTTGCTGTTGAGGGCTGTTCTGTAGATGTAGTCTCAACCACCACAGTTGTAGCTGTTGTTGTTGGGCCTGTGGTCTCCACTTTAGGAGGCACTGTGGATGTTGATACAATGGTCTCAGTTGTTGTTTCTGCCTGTGTTGTAGTTTCAACTACGATGGTTGTTGTTCCCAAAGTTGATGTAGATGGTACACTGGTTGTGGTAGTAACTGTAGTTGGTGCAGCTGTAGAGACAACCTGTTCAGTTGTTGATGGACTTGCTGTTGAGGGCTGTTCTGTAGATGTAGTCTCAACCACCACAGTTGTAGCTGTTGTTGTTGGGCCTGTGGTCTCCACTTTAGGAGGCACTGTGGATGTTGATACAATGGCCTCAGTTGTTGTTTCTGCCTGTGTTGTAGTTTCAACTACGATGGTAGTTGTTCCCAAAGTAGATGTAGATGGTACACTGGTCGTGGTAGTAACTGTAGTTGGTGCAGCTGTAGAGACAACCTGTTCAGTTGTTGATGGACTTGCTGTTGAGGGCTGTTCTGTAGATGTAGTCTCAACCACCACAGTTGTAGCTGTTGTTGTTGGGCCTGTGGTCTCCACTTTAGGAGGCACTGTGGATGTTGATACAATGGCCTCAGTTGTTGTTTCTGCCTGTGTTGTAGTTTCAACTACGATGGTAGTTGTTCCCAAAGTAGATGTAGATGGTACACTGGTCGTGGTAGTAACTGTAGTTGGTGCAGCTGTAGAGACAACCTGTTCAGTTGTTGATGGACTTGCTGTTGAGGGCTGTTCTGTAGATGTAGTCTCAACCACCACAGTAGTAGCTGTTGTTGTTGGGCCTGTGGTCTCCACTTTAGGAGGCACTGTGGATGTTGATACAATAGCCTCAGTTGTTGTTTCTGCCTGTGTTGTAGTTTCAACTACGATGGTAGTTGTTCCCAAAGTAGATGTAGATGGTACACTGGTCGTGGTAGTAACTGTAGTTGGTGCAGCTGTAGAGACAACCTGTTCAGCTGTTGATGGACTTGCTGTTGAGGGCTGTTCTGTAGATGCAGTCTCAACCACCACAGTTGTAGCTGTTGTTGTTGGGCCTGTGGTCTCCACTTTAGGAGGCACTGTGGATGTTGATACAATGGCCTCAGTTGTTGTTTCTGCCTGTGTTGTAGTTTCAACTACGATGGTAGTTGTTCCCAAAGTAGATGTAGATGGTACACTGGTCGTGGTAGTAACTGTAGTTGGTGCAGCTGTAGAGACAACCTGTTCAGCTGTTGATGGACTTGCTGTTGAGGGCTGTTCTGTAGATGCAGTCTCAACCACCACAGTTGTAGCTGTTGTTGTTGGGCCTGTGGTCTCCACTTTAGGAGGCACTGTGGATGTTGATACAATGGCCTCAGTAGTTGTTTCTGCCTGTGTTGTAGTTTCAACTACGATGGTAGTTGTTCCCAAAGTAGATGTAGATGGTACACTGGTCGTGGTAGTAACTGTAGTTGGTTTAGCAGTAGAGACAACCTGTTCAGTTGTTGATGGACTTGCTGTTGAGGGCTGTTCTGTAGATGTAGTCTCAACCACCACAGTTGTAGCTGTTGTTGTTGGGCCTGTGGTCTCCACTTTAGGAGGCACCGTGGATGTTGATACAATGGCCTCAGTAGTTGTTTCTGCCTGTGTTGTAGTTTCAACTACGATGGTAGTTGTTCCCAAAGTAGATGTAGATGGTACACTGGTCGTGGTAGTAACTGTAGTTGGTGCAGCTGTAGAGACAACCTGTTCAGCTGTTGATGGACTTGCTGTTGAGGGCTGTTCTGTAGATGCAGTCTCAACCACCACAGTTGTAGCTGTTGTTGTTGGGCCTGTGGTCTCCACTTTAGGAGGCACTGTGGATGTTGATACAATGGCCTCAGTAGTTGTTTCTGCCTGTGTTGTAGTTTCAACTACGATGGTAGTTGTTCCCAAAGTAGATGTAGATGGTACACTGGTCGTGGTAGTAACTGTAGTTGGTTTAGCAGTAGAGACAACCTGTTCAGTTGTTGATGGACTTGCTGTTGAGGGCTGTTCTGTAGATGTAGTCTCAACCACCACAGTTGTAGCTGTTGTTGTTGGGCCTGTGGTCTCCACTTTAGGAGGCACCGTGGATGTTGATACAATGGCCTCAGTAGTTGTTTCTGCCTGTGTTGTAGTTTCAACTACGATGGTAGTTGTTCCCAAAGTAGATGTAGATGGTACACTGGTCGTGGTAGTAACTGTAGTTGGTGCAGCTGTAGAGACAACCTGTTCAGCTGTTGATGGACTTGCTGTTGAGGGCTGTTCTGTAGATGCAGTCTCAACCACCACAGTTGTAGCTGTTGTTGTTGGGCCTGTGGTCTCCACTTTAGGAGGCACTGTGGATGTTGATACAATGGCCTCAGTAGTTGTTTCTGCCTGTGTTGTAGTTTCAACTACGATGGTAGTTGTTCCCAAAGTAGATGTAGATGGTACACTGGTCGTGGTAGTAACTGTAGTTGGTTTAGCAGTAGAGACAACCTGTTCAGTTGTTGATGGACTTGCTGTTGAGGGCTGTTCTGTAGATGTAGTCTCAACCACCACAGTTGTAGCTGTTGTTGTTGGGCCTGTGGTCTCCACTTTAGGAGGCACCGTGGATGTTGATACAATGGTCTCAGTTGTTGTTTCTGCCTGTGTTGTAGTTTCAATTACGATGGTAGTTGTTCCCAAAGTAGATGTAGATGGTACACTGGTCGTGGTAGTAACTGTAGTTGGTGCAGCTGTAGAGACAACCTGTTCAGTTGTTGATGGACTTGCTGTTGAGGGCTGTTCTGTAGATGTAGTCTCAACCACCACAGTTGTAGCTGTTGTTGTTGGGCCTGTGGTCTCCACTTTAGGAGGCACTGTGGATGTTGATACAATGGCCTCAGTTGTTGTTTCTGCCTGTGTTGTAGTTTCAACTACGATGGTTGTTGTTCCCAGAGTTGATGTAGATGGTACACTGGTCGTGGTAGTAACTGTAGTTGGTGCAGCTGTAGAGACAACCTGTTCAGTTGTTGATGGACTTGCTGTTGAGGGCTGTTCTGTAGATGTAGTCTCAACCACCACAGTTGTAGCTGTTGTTGTTGGGCCTGTGGTCTCCACTTTAGGAGGCACTGTGGATGTTGATACAATGGCCTCAGTTGTTGTTTCTGCCTGTGTTGTAGTTTCAACTACGATGGTAGTTGTTCCCAAAGTAGATGTAGATGGTACACTGGTCGTGGTAGTAACTGTAGTTGGTGCAGCTGTAGAGACAACCTGTTCAGTTGTTGATGGACTTGCTGTTGAGGGCTGTTCTGTAGATGTAGTCTCAACCACCACAGTTGTAGCTGTTGTTGTTGGGCCTGTGGTCTCCACTTTAGGAGGCACTGTGGATGTTGATACAATGGCCTCAGTGGTTGTTTCTGCCTGTGTTGTAGTTTCAACTACGATGGTAGTTGTTCCCAAAGTAGATGTAGATGGTACACTGGTCGTGGTAGTAACTGTAGTTGGTGCAGCTGTAGAGACAACCTGTTCAGCTGTTGATGGACTTTCTGTTGAGGGCTGTTCTGTAGATGCAGTCTCAACCACCACAGTTGTAGCTGTTGTTGTTGGGCCTGTGGTCTCCACTTTAGGAGGCACTGTGGATGTTGATACAATGGCCTCAGTAGTTGTTTCTGCCTGTGTTGTAGTTTCAACTACGATGGTAGTTGTTCCCAAAGTAGATGTAGATGGTACACTGGTCGTGGTAGTAACTGTAGTTGGTTTAGCAGTAGAGACAACCTGTTCAGTTGTTGATGGACTTGCTGTTGAGGGCTGTTCTGTAGATGTAGTCTCAACCACCACAGTTGTAGCTGTTGTTGTTGGGCCTGTGGTCTCCACTTTAGGAGGCACCGTGGATGTTGATACAATGGTCTCAGTTGTTGTTTCTGCCTGTGTTGTAGTTTCAATTACGATGGTAGTTGTTCCCAAAGTAGATGTAGATGGTACACTGGTCGTGGTAGTAACTGTAGTTGGTGCAGCTGTAGAGACAACCTGTTCAGTTGTTGATGGACTTGCTGTTGAGGGCTGTTCTGTAGATGTAGTCTCAACCACCACAGTTGTAGCTGTTGTTGTTGGGCCTGTGGTCTCCACTTTAGGAGGCACTGTGGATGTTGATACAATGGCCTCAGTTGTTGTTTCTGCCTGTGTTGTAGTTTCAACTACGATGGTTGTTGTTCCCAAAGTTGATGTAGATGGTACACTGGTCGTGGTAGTAACTGTAGTTGGTGCAGCTGTAGAGACAACCTGTTCAGTTGTTGATGGACTTGCTGTTGAGGGCTGTTCTGTAGATGTCGTCTCAACCACCACAGTTGTAGCTGTTGTTGTTGGGCCTGTGGTCTCCACTTTAGGAGGCACTGTGGATGTTGATACAATGGCCTCAGTTGTTGTTTCTGCCTGTGTTGTAGTTTCAACTACGATGGTAGTTGTTCCCAAAGTAGATGTAGATGGTACACTGGTCGTGGTAGTAACTGTAGTTGGTGCAGCTGTAGAGACAACCTGTTCAGTTGTTGATGGACTTGCTGTTGAGGGCTGTTCTGTAGATGTAGTCTCAACCACCACAGTTGTAGCTGTTGTTGTTGGGCCTGTGGTCTCCACTTTAGGAGGCACTGTGGATGTTGATACAATGGCCTCAGTGGTTGTTTCTGCCTGTGTTGTAGTTTCAACTACGATGGTAGTTGTTCCCAAAGTAGATGTAGATGGTACACTGGTCGTGGTAGTAACTGTAGTTGGTGCAGCTGTAGAGACAACCTGTTCAGCTGTTGATGGACTTTCTGTTGAGGGCTGTTCTGTAGATGCAGTCTCAACCACCACAGTTGTAGCTGTTGTTGTTGGGCCTGTGGTCTCCACTTTAGGAGGCACTGTGGATGTTGATACAATGGCCTCAGTAGTTGTTTCTGCCTGTGTTGTAGTTTCAACTACGATGGTAGTTGTTCCCAAAGTAGATGTAGATGGTACACTGGTCGTGGCAGTAACTGTAGTTGGTTTAGCAGTAGAGACAACCTGTTCAGTTGTTGATGGACTTGCTGTTGAGGGCTGTTCTGTAGATGTAGTCTCAACCACCACAGTTGTAGCTGTTGTTGTTGGGCCTGTGGTCTCCACTTTAGGAGGCACTGTGGATGTTGATACAATGGCCTCAGTTGTTGTTTCTGCCTGTGTTGTAGTTTCAACTACGATGGTTGTTGTTCCCAAAGTTGATGTAGATGGTACACTGGTCGTGGTAGTAACTGTAGTTGGTGCAGCTGTAGAGACAACCTGTTCAGTTGTTGATGGACTTGCTGTTGAGGGCTGTTCTGTAGATGTCGTCTCAACCACCACAGTTGTAGCTGTTGTTGTTGGGCCTGTGGTCTCCACTTTAGGAGGCACTGTGGATGTTGATACAATGGCCTCAGTGGTTGTTTCTGCCTGTGTTGTAGTTTCAACTACGATGGTAGTTGTTCCCAAAGTAGATGTAGATGGTACACTGGTCGTGGTAGTAACTGTAGTTGGTGCAGCTGTAGAGACAACCTGTTCAGCTGTTGATGGACTTGCTGTTGAGGGCTGTTCTGTAGATGCAGTCTCAACCACCACAGTTGTAGCTGTTGTTGTTGGGCCTGTGGTCTCCACTTTAGGAGGCACTGTGGATGTTGATACAATGGCCTCAGTAGTTGTTTCTGCCTGTGTTGTAGTTTCAACTACGATGGTAGTTGTTCCCAAAGTAGATGTAGATGGTACACTGGTCGTGGTAGTAACTGTAGTTGGTTTAGCAGTAGAGACAACCTGTTCAGTTGTTGATGGACTTGCTGTTGAGGGCTGTTCTGTAGATGTAGTCTCAACCACCACAGTTGTAGCTGTTGTTGTTGGGCCTGTGGTCTCCACTTTAGGAGGCACCGTGGATGTTGATACAATGGTCTCAGTTGTTGTTTCTGCCTGTGTTGTAGTTTCAATTACGATGGTAGTTGTTCCCAAAGTAGATGTAGATGGTACACTGGTCGTGGTAGTAACTGTAGTTGGTGCAGCTGTAGAGACAACCTGTTCAGTTGTTGATGGACTTGCTGTTGAGGGCTGTTCTGTAGATGTAGTCTCAACCACCACAGTTGTAGCTGTTGTTGTTGGGCCTGTGGTCTCCACTTTAGGAGGCACTGTGGATGTTGATACAATGGCCTCAGTTGTTGTTTCTGCCTGTGTTGTAGTTTCAACTACGATGGTTGTTGTTCCCAAAGTTGATGTAGATGGTACACTGGTCGTGGTAGTAACTGTAGTTGGTGCAGCTGTAGAGACAACCTGTTCAGTTGTTGATGGACTTGCTGTTGAGGGCTGTTCTGTAGATGTCGTCTCAACCACCACAGTTGTAGCTGTTGTTGTTGGGCCTGTGGTCTCCACTTTAGGAGGCACTGTGGATGTTGATACAATGGCCTCAGTGGTTGTTTCTGCCTGTGTTGTAGTTTCAACTACGATGGTAGTTGTTCCCAAAGTAGATGTAGATGGTACACTGGTCGTGGTAGTAACTGTAGTTGGTGCAGCTGTAGAGACAACCTGTTCAGTTGTTGATGGACTTGCTGTTGACGGGCTGTTCTGTAGATGTAGTCTCAACCACCACAGTTGTAGCTGTTGTTGTTGGGCCTGTGGTCTCCACTTTAGGAGGCACTGTGGATGTTGATACAATGGCCTCAGTTGTTGTTTCTGCCTGTGTTGTAGTTTCAACTACGATGGTAGTTGTTCCCAAAGTAGATGTAGATGGTACACTGGTCGTGGTAGTTACTGTAGTTGGTTTAGCAGTAGAGACAACCTGTTCAGTTGTTGATGGACTTGCTGTTGAGGGCTGTTCTGTAGATGTAGTCTCAACCACCACTGTTGTAGCTGTTGTTGTTGGGCCTGTGGTCTCCACTTTAGGAGGCACTGTGGATGTTGATACAATGGCCTCAGTTGTTGTTTCTGCCTGTGTTGTAGTTTCAACTACGATGGTAGTTGTTCCCAAAGTAGATGTAGATGGTACACTGGTCGTGGTAGTAACTGTAGTTGGTGCAGCTGTAGAGACAACCTGTTCAGTTGTCGATGGACTTGCTGTTGAGGGCTGTTCTGTAGATGTAGTCTCAACCACCACAGTAGTAGCTGTTGTTGTTGGGCCTGTGGTCTCCACTTTAGGAGGCACTGTGGATGTTGATACAATAGCCTCAGTTGTTGTTTCTGCCTGTGTTGTAGTTTCAACTACGATGGTAGTTGTTCCCAAAGTAGATGTAGATGGTACACTGGTCGTGGTAGTAACTGTAGTTGGTGCAGCTGTAGAGACAACCTGTTCAGCTGTTGATGGACTTGCTGTTGAGGGCTGTTCTGTAGATGCAGTCTCAACCACCACAGTTGTAGCTGTTGTTGTTGGGCCTGTGGTCTCCACTTTAGGAGGCACTGTGGTTGTTGATACAATGGCCTCAGTAGTTGTTTCTGCCTGTGTTGTAGTTTCAACTACGATGGTAGTTGTTCCCAAAGTAGATGTAGATGGTACACTGGTCGTGGTAGTAACTGTAGTTGGTGCAGCTGTAGAGACAACCTGTTCAGCTGTTGATGGACTTGCTGTTGAGGGCTGTTCTGTAGATGCAGTCTCAACCACCAGAGTTGTAGCTTTTGTTGTTGGGCCTGTGGTCTCCACTTTAGGAGGCACTGTGGATGTTGATACAATGGCCTCAGTAGTTGTTTCTGCCTGTGTTGTAGTTTCAACTACGATGGTAGTTGTTCCCAAAGTTGATGTAGATGGTACACTGGTCGTGGTAGTAACTGTAGTTGGTGCAGCTGTAGAGACAACCTGTTCAGTTGTTGATGGACTTGCTGTTGAGGGCTGTTCTGTAGATGCAGTCTCAACCACCACAGTTGTAGCTGTTGTTGTTGGGCCTGTGGTCTCCACTTTAGGAGGCACTGTGGATGTTGATGCAATGGCCTCAGTAGTTGTTTCTGCCTGTGTTGTAGTTTCAACTATGATGGTAGTTGTTCCCAAAGTAGATGCAGATGGTACACTGGTCGTGGTAGTAACTGTAGTTGGTGCAGCTGTAGAGACAACCTGTTCAGTTGTTGATGGACTTGCTGTTGAGGGCTGTTCTGTAGATGTAGTCTCAACCACCACAGTTGTAGCTGTTGTTGTTGGGCCTGTGGTCTCCACTTTAGGAGGCACTGTGGATGTTGATACAATGGCCTCAGTTGTTGTTTCTGCCTGTGTTGTAGTTTCAACTACGATGGTAGTTGTTCCCAAAGTAGATGTAGATGGTACACTGGTCGTGGTAGTAACTGTAGTTGGTGCAGCTGTAGAGACAACCTGTTCAGCTGTTGATGGACTTGCTGTTGAGGGCTGTTCTGTAGATGCAGTCTCAACCACCACAGTTGTAGCTCTTGTTGTTGGGCCTGTGGTCTCCACTTTAGGAGGCACCGTGGATGTTGATACAATGGCCTCAGTAGTTGTTTCTGCCTGTGTTGTAGTTTCAACTACGATGGTAGTTGTTCCCAAAGTAGATGTAGATGGTACACTGGTCGTGGTAGTAACTGTAGTTGGTGCAGCTGTAGAGACAACCTGTTCAGTTGTTGATGGACTTGCTGTTGAGGGCTGTTCTGTAGATGTAGTCTCAACCACCACAGTTGTAGCTGTTGTTGTTGGGCCTGTGGTCTCCACTTTAGGAGGCACTGTGGATGTTGATACAATGGCCTCAGTAGTTGTTTCTGCCTGTGTTGTAGTTTCAACTACGATGGTAGTTGTTCCCAAAGTAGATGCAGATGGTACACTGGTCGTGGTAGTAACTGTAGTTGGTGCAGCTGTAGAGACAACTTGTTCAGTTGTTGATGGACTTGCTGTTGAGGGCTGTTCTGTAGATGCAGTCTCAACCACCACAGTTGTAGCTGTTGTTGTTGGGCCTGTGGTCTCCACTTTAGGAGGCACTGTGGATGTTGATACAATGGCCTCAGTTGTTGTTTCTGACTGTGTTGTAGTCTCAGCTTTTGTGGTTGTTGTTCCCCCAGTAGATGTAGTTGGGCCTGGTCGACTTCGGCACAGTAGTCTCAATTGTTACTTGCTCAGTTGTAGTGGATTGTTCACTAGTTGTGTGTGATGGTAAGGTACTCGCATATGTTGACTCAGTGGTCAGTTGAACTGTCGTTATAGTAGGTTTAGTTGTAGACCAAGTCACCTCTGACGATGTAATCTCTGTAAACAAGAAAATAATGTGTCTGAAGACTGAATGGTGAGGTAATGCCCGTCACTGACAATACTCATCCCTAAGAACATAATGTAAGTATTAGGATAAAGTAACTTTAAAATCACTTTCGGAAAAGTAATATATTCCTTTAATTGCCTTACCAGGTGTTGAGAATGTAAAGATAGTTGTGGGTCTCAAGGTAGTGGACACTGTAGTTGTGGAGCTGGCAGTGGTTATGGTCACCGGAGTGGTTGTCGTTGGTTCTTCAGTTGTTGTTGTTGTCGGACAAATGTAAAAGTTCCTTCCAATTGTCCCATTGACTCCACAAACAGCTTCGATGCAGTTCCCAATACCATCCGTGGTATTGTAGATTGTCGATCCATATGGGTAGGTTTTACCATTGTACAGACATGTACAAGCTGAAAGAAATACATGTATCTTGTCAGGTGATCAATCCCTGTGAACTGTTACATTTTTGTATCTTTTTTTATGATATCGTTGTTTTTTTTTACCATTAACATCGTAGCTGCAGCTCACTCCACTCATCGTACAGTAGCTATAACAAAACAGTTTGATCATAGTAATATAACTGTATATTGCATTCATTTATCACATACTTTTGTCAGCAAGACCATATATAACAACTTACCAAGTGTAACAGTTTTTTTCTAAAGTTGGAACTCGGGCTCCATTGCTGTAATGGTTTCCCTGGTAGTCATAACAGCCACACTGGGCAAGAGGCACACATGTCATACTATCCTGGTTGAAGTAGGGTTTGGAAGGTGGGCAACTGGGATAGCAACCTATAGAACACAAACAGTAGGGATGAGCTTAGTGATTAGCCTGCAACACAAAGCTACTAGACTATTGAGGAAAGCAGGTCAAATGAGCCTTTCAAAACAGTCGGTTTATTGTGTTCTGATGAACATTGGCAGAAACTTTATACTGCAATTCCCACAAACTCTTGATGCATGATTGGGTAAGCTATGTACTTACCCTCCAGAGCAGGGATGAGACTGGAGCAGTTTCCAGAGGGGTTCCTGCAGGTCTTCATACAGGGAGCTCCACATGGCTTGTAGTGCCACTCACATCCATCAGGAGAGTTGTAATAGTCGCAAAACAAGGCTGCAATAGATAGAACACAATGAGGTATGCAATAACACACTGTTCTAGAATGTTCATAGATCTGCTGTTTGACAGTTTATTAGGACATAACAGCAGTGATTGGGAACCTCAAACAGATCCAACTATTAGTCTCTCTCTGTTCATGAGTGAGGCTGATTTTGAACAAACGTACGGCATATCTTTGGTGTTCTCCAGGACACACACGCTCCAGCTTCGTTGCAGGCCTCGGCGTAAGCAGCCACAGCGGTACAGAAACATTGACAGTCTCCTCCGCTGTCACAAGCACACGAGTCTCTTACGCAAGCTTCATAATATGGAGTTGGATCCACCTTTGGGGAAAAATGTAAAACACAAGGTTAACAAACCAAATGCCACTAAGTATACCTATTTCAACATTCCTGATCTGTTCCTGTCATGAACTCACCTGAGAGTGACATGCTTGGAAGACTTTGCTCTGGAGGATACTGCACTTCTTTAAAGACCAAGCTTGTCTGTAGGGGTTGGTGCTGCAGGCCGGTTTGCTAGCCACAGCGTTAGGACAGGTGGGGTCGTTCTTCCAGCTGTTGCCAAAGTCCAGTGGGTCCACCACTGTCTCTTGATTTCTAGTGGTAAAGTCGTTCCGTCCGTTGCCGTCATAGTTACCACACAGACCGCAGACCTGTCCCTGAAGTCAACAGACAATGGAGAGTTCATAAAGTTCTGGTAACACCTTTTGAGATAGCTTTTAGTGAATTGACAGAAGAATGACAGAAGATGACAGAAAAATCCTGAAGGATGGCATTTAAAACCTTTGTGTATGTGTGTGTCAATGACATGTGTACCTTAAACGTTGAGCTCATCTTGATGAACAAGCTTGTCTTTGTGTCCCACATTATGATGAGTCCAGGCTGCACCTCAATGACCAGATATATTCCCATCTTGCTTATTTGCTGGGGAAATGATCCTCCATTTTCTCGATTGACCTTGTACCCATTGTCGGTCAGCTGCAGTTCATTCGCCTGACATAAACACAAAAACAGACCCATAAAAACACACACACGAACAGAGAAATAGATGTCAGTCTGTAATTAAATTCCACGGTAGATGACTTTCGTCATGTTTGTATGCCAGACAGAACGGTTGTGCATACCCCCATGTAGAGCTTGATGTCCTTAGAGCAGGTGGTCCCTGTGGTACCACAGGGCACATTTTCCGTGTTAATTCTGAAGCTGTCTGAGGTGAGATTGCCACTGCAGGAGTTCTGTTGAAGACGCACACAAGGGACAAGACAAGCTGATCAAAAGCATACGCAGAATTGGGCATCGTCTGACTGCTTACACCACCCAAACACTGGCCACCCGCACAGACACATACCTGTAGCAGAGTGTATTCACATCCTCCATTGAAGGTGTACCGTACGTTGTCAAAGCTTATGTAATTTCCATCGCCGTACATGGAACACACTTGATCACACTCCTTTGTAGTGCACTCCCATTTCCGGGCCTTGCATGTGCTGTAAACAACATGTAACACACCCACACACACATACAGTACAGATAGTTAGGTACTGGACAGTTGGTTACAGTTTGTGGTGTCTGCAAGGTACCAGCTGTGGAGATGAGCATGAGGGCTAGCTGTAGACATACCATGTGTTACACTGTTCTTTAAGGGTTTGACCAGGCTGGTATATAGCTCCATTGTGGACACAGGGACAGTTGTCCTCCAGGACGCAGTCACCTTTTCCATCAGACACCAGGCCCGTGGGACACATACAGCCTGATGTGCAATCTGTACTGATCTGCAGTGTGAACACACCATCGTACAACATTGATACACGGATATCACAGCAGGAACACTAAATAAGTTTGAATTTGATGCACAGCATTCACAGTATGAGGTCGGTGGTGTGTTTCTTACTCACACAGAACATGTCCAAGGTCTCACAGCTCTTCGCACACTCAATTCCTGCGGCTCCAGGTGCTTCGTTGGAGCAGTTGAAGTAAACCATGGGAGCAATGCAGCCTGTGTTCGCTGAAAACCCACACACAGTTAAATCAATTAAATAGATAGTAATTACTGACATTACATTGACATTTATTCATTTAGCAGACGCTTTTATCCAAAGCGACTTCCAATGATATGGAATTGACATGACTCCACCCTCAATTTAAAACCAGCCACTGAACTACAGGAGCTCATCAGAATCAGGTCTGGCAGAAATGATTACGCTTACCTTTCAGTTTCCCTCCACAGCTCAGTGTTCCGTCTTTACAAACACTGTAAAAGAGCAGTACATATCAGAGAAATGATGCTTTTGGCGACAAATCCCTAGCGGTACCCTTACCCCGAACCTGACCTGACCCCATTTGAATATTCCAACCCTGTTTGTTTATCCTCACCAGCTGGCTCCGTCCTTGGTGGTGCTCTGTCCCGCTGGGATGATGGTGTCCTTGTCGTAGCAGGAGCAGTTTTTGGCCTCCACGCACTGGCCTGCCTGGTTAAGGTAGGTGCCCTGGAGGCAGCCACAGCCGTCCACAGAGGTGAAGTCCTGGCCGCAACTGCGGTCGGTTTGGCTGAGAGAGCGGCAGGTTCGCCCGCAGCTGACCATGTTGTAGCTGTAGACCGTCCCAGGGGCGCAGGTCGAGTTGTACTTAGCTGTGAAGAGAGAGAGAGAGAGAGAGAGAGAGAGGGATGAGTGCTGCAGCTGTGTTACAGATTTGCTCGCAGGTTAGACACGCGTCACAAGTGTGTTAGAGATGCGTCCGTGTTGGACTCACAACAGATGCCGTCCCTCCAGCCGTCGAGCATGATCCCCGCAGCAGCACAGGCGTGGACGTAGGAAGAGACAGCCGTGCACATGCAGTCCTCACTCTTCTCACAGTTACAGGTGTCATACATGCAGTTCTACGCAGAGACATATTTGGATGTTCAGAGAAGAAAGGAAGAAACAAACCAAAAAAGGGATTCACGCTCGAAGATGTCTCTATTTGAGTGTATATATGAGTTTAGACTATGTAAGAATTTACTACTTGATAAAGTGAGTGTATATTCATGTTGTTTGGTTATGCTGGTACAATGTTGTCACTGTAGGTTTTGCAATATAGAAGTAGTAGGCAGTTAATTTACTTTAACGGGAAGTGCTGCCTTGTGTTAAATGTACAACTGCCTCTGTGCATGATGAGTCAGCGTGGGTAGGACTCACATCTTTGTAGGTCTCCGGGTTGATCACCGAGTGACAGGAAGAGAACGCCCCTTGTGGATCTGTCAGCTTGGTGCACCAGGACGTGGCATATTTCTCTGTGTGTCAGACGGGCATATTGTCATCACATTCACATATCACGATCACCTTTATGAAGTTGTGATTCTTCTGTGGACTGCCATCCCAGAAGAGATGGCTCTGTGCCTTACCGTTTGCCACTCCCAGACTGCAGGGATTTGAGAAGGAGGTACTGACATCAGGACAGCTCGCCATGGTCTTCCACGTGTTTGCAAAGGCCACAGGGGTGGCCTCCACTAGTCCACTCATCACCTTGAAGTCATCAGTAAGGATGTTATTGAAGTTCCCACACAGACCTGGGGGGTGGACAGATAGATGTCATCAACATAAGATGGGAATGAGGCTACGGAGAGGAGGAGAAGTAGAAGGAGAAAGAGAAAGGAGATGGAGTGGATAGGGAGGTGGGGCAGGGCCGTACCGCACGTGGAGCCCTTGAGGGCGGGGCTGGCGGTGATGTAGAGCTGCATGTTGGGAACGAGCTGCACCTCCAGCTGCAGACCCACGGAGGTCTGGATGAAGATGAAGAAGGAGGAGGGCTGGAAGATGCTCACATCCGCTGCAGCACGGGGAGAGGACCATGATCAGACCTTCGGTCGACCAACCCCTTTGACGTGTATCATTTTTGTCACTACTCGCGATAATATGTCAAGGTTACCAACCGGTGTAAAGAGGAAGTTGCGTGCGAATCTGATTGGCTAAGACACTCCCACTGGACTGGACTGTGATCACCTGTAAAATGGTGTGTAGACATGCTGAATTAGACTGAGATCACATCTTTAGAGGTTTCTGGAACATAGACAACATTCTAGAAATCTATTGCAGGGTAACCACATTTTCAAAATCAAACAATGGTCTCCTGATTCCTTTTGGACTGAGCAGCAGCATCAGTGTCTTACTGTGGGTGGAGTACCCAGAGACAGGGTGATGGATCTGAGGCAGGTCTCTGTGTCTGACAAGCCACACTTCACCAGCTCTCCCTGCACTCTGAACCGGGACCCGTTACATTCCTGCAACACGGCAAACCCACACAGACAGGGTTAGCATCAGAGAGATTGAGCGACATTTCGAGTTCAGAAACAGACAGACTGACAGACTTACTGGACAGGCAGCACCTAGTTCCCACAACAATCTAATGAAAGGTCTGAGCTCTGTAGTGAAGAGCGGCGTACCTTAGCCAGCACGTAAGAGCAGGCTCCATGGAAGGTGTAGAGTTTCCCATCAAAGGTGTTGATGTGAGACCCTCCCTCCACAGAGCAGGTCCCTGGACAGTCCTTCTGCTGGCATCTCCACTGACCACCGGAACACATGCTACATGGAACAACACAGTGTTATGAGACATAGAGAAACACATGCTACATGGAACAACACAGTGTTATGAGACATAGACATATGACACATGAGTCATATGAGAAAACACTTTGACATCTAATTTTACCTGCATACATGGAATCATGTATTACAGTAAATGCGGACTATACTTGCATCTTACACAGATGAGATGTAATGTCCTCAGCTAGACCTACCAGTCTTTGCATTTGGTTGAGTAGGATTCTCCTGTGCCGTATGTTTGTCCATTGTGCAAGCAAGGACACTCACGTACTGGGATACAGCCTGTCTTATTAACGTCATCAAAGACAGAACCTGAGGAAGCGAAAGAGATGGAAAGAGAGAGAGAGAGATGGAGGCAGAGAGAGACAGAGGGAGAATGAGAGAGAGAGAGAGAGAGAGAGAAAGAGAGAGAGAGAGAGAGAGAGAGAGGGAGAGGGATTATTCACGGCCAAAGAGTATGACCATTACAAATATATTTTTATTTAACCTCCATTTACTAGGAGGAAGCAGAAGTAAATAACCCAACTGTCCTCTTAGAATGCACAAAATAATACAATAATATATTTTCCTATGACATTTCACTAAAACAGATTGTATTTTCCTATGACATTTCACTAAAACAGATTGTATTTTCTGATCATTCTTCATTAGGGTTAGGCTACTCTTGCCCCAGGTTGTAAGGGCAGTAATGTGTGTACCTGGAGGGCAGAAGCAGCCATCGGTGCAGTGACCGTTACACAGCTGACTGCTCTGGGGGTTGGAACAGGAGTCAGGACAGGGGCTGCCACATTCCTGGTACACCATGTTGTAGGGACATGACTTTCCTGTGGAAACATCAATAGTTTCATCAAATTCACAAATAAACTGGACTGTCTTGGTTCAATCTTTCATCTCCCCACGAAGATAATATGGGATGCTTGTGTACGTGGTGATTGTGTAAACATAGTTTTGATGTAGGAATTGTATGGATTCATACCTTCATTCGTTCAATTATATGAATGTATTCTAAAATATCGTTATTGTACATCCATATGACCTCATTTAGATGCTAAACAGTGTGTGTGTTTTGGGGTAAAACTTGACATGGCGTAGTCCCGCTTGACTTACCACAGAACTGTTCTGTTCTCCACGGCATGGGTGAGCCCCCTGCATGGACACACTGGCGGGAAAACTCAGAAAGGGTGTCACACAGGCAGAAGGAGGTGTTGTTGTCACAGTGGCACATGTCTGCCATGCAGGCTTTGACGAAGGACTCAAAGTCCAAGCGGTTGGCACAGTCTGCAAACACTCGGGCCTTGAAAAGAGACTCACAAAAGGCCTAGAAAAGAATCAAACCCCAATAGCGTCCTGTTAGTCCTGTTGCCAGTTTGCATCACAACTTTGTAGGCCTTACACTGCAATTGTGTAGGCCCTACACAGCATTTTCCACATAGTTAATCTATTTGCAGGGTAGAGAGATGAGTGACCATGGCTTGTTCTAATTGTTGGTGTAGGCCAGTAATCGAGTGTACAAATCTAGCCCTAACATTTTTACATAGAGTTGCTCAGTAAACTGCTTGTCACATGTGAGAGATTTCAGGCTTAACATTACCGTATCTCCACAGCTCTCTTCAGCTTTGAGTACAGGTTCATAACACGTTTCCAAGGGATCGTCTAGCTTCCACTGCTCTCCATAGGACGACACAGATTGCTCCACACCTGATAGAGCAAAGCAGGACATTAACCGTTTACATCAATATCACTCATAGATTAGCAGTTTACATGAAATATAAATTTTATTATTATACCATTCTTGATGAACTCGTCATACGTCTCCACTCCATTGAAATCGCCACAGAGCCCACATGTCTGATTGTGGAATTTTGGGTCCATTTGGATCTGCAAAATCCAAGTCAAGATCATCAAGCCATTCAATTATGACTGTCTCAGTGCTCTAATGTCTTTAACATCATTATATAAAAACCTTTAAATTCCATCAGCCATAATTGTTAGCATATTGGGTGTTGGGTTAAATAAACGCTTTGTGGTATTTGCTTTGGTTATGTTTTCAGAGTCTACCTATGTGCACTGGTGTTTGCTTTCCTAACATTCGAAACCTGTCAGACTGTTCACTTGACAATCACTTTGTGTTCATCTGTAAATATTTGTTCGAACTTTATCTGTTTTCATCACACAATGTCCTAGTTGTTCATTTGGTGTTTTAGGCCAGTACTAATAAAGTTCTCATCTTACCCGTAGTGAGTCTTCCAAGTTCCAGATGAGCAACAACCCCAGTTTGGACTGCACTGTGATGGAGCTCATGTTTTTGATCGACACTCCAGAGTACACATATGGCAGAACCACCCTGTAATGGAGAGGACAGATTTAAAATACTGTCAGTCTGAGTGACTAAGATAGTCTCCTAATAATTTGAGACGACGGTTACCTGTTCACACTCTGTCTGACTGGGTATCAAAGCGGGATTGAACACATTCTAACCCAAATACAATTGTTAAGGTCATTTCAATATGTAAAGCTAGAGAGAGACATTTGCATACACATCTAAGGCAGGGAAACTTTGTCAAAACCGGGTTTCCAAACCACCTCTGTTGGTGAGATAAATTGATAATTCAGCTTTTTATTAATGAGGTGAATAGACAGTCAGAGTACAGCCAGACTACAGCCAGACTACAGCCAGACTACAGGCAGAGGAGTCAACGAGACAGAGGAGTCATCCAACTATAGTGCAAGTTTCAAATGTCTTCATTCCAATGGGAGAATTGTGCAGCAAAGGAACGTACACAACAAAATGGAACTCTGGTCACCCAGTAAACTGATATTCACATTCTTAAATGATCTTGTCAGCTGTAATTCTAAGCGAGTAGTGTGTATCTGCGCAGTCGTTCTACGAGTGAGTTCAGAAGCAGACTTACGGCTTGCCGTCGACCAGGACGGAGTCCGCAGAGATCTCCACAATGGTGCCGTCCAGCATCATGGTGATCTTGCCGATGGTGGGTATGTTGTTCACCACCTGTCTCCTCATCTGGATGTTAAAGTCTTCGTAGCTGCTGCCACTGCGGCACTGAGACGTCAGGATGTGGTTGCAGGTGGAGGGCAGTTGGAACATGTCCCCGTCAAACGTCTTGAAGTGGTAGTTGCCCCATGTACTGCAAACCATGTCCAGGTAAGAAGAGTTGGCCCCTAGAGAGAAAACACCATTTGAAACTGAGGGGTGCCCACCGACGGGCCAGAGTGTGTTTGGGATCGGCAGTTCCTGGCTGGAGTGTGTAGGAGTGTTTGTGTGGTGCAGAGGCGTTGTTAGACATAAAACTCTACTGGGGCACAGGCCCCTAATTGGTATCCCTTTTTTTATTTCAAGCTTGCTGCGCTCAATGCACTACTAGGCTATAGAAGTCGTTGAGTGCAAATACTGTTTTTTTGAACTTCATGTAATATTGCTTTTATGTTTTAGTCAAAATAAGATGATTGGTAGGCCTATCATTTAGAAACTATCTTTAGTTTTGTAATGTTTTCTTAGCCTACCTGAATTCTGACTTGTGTGCTGAGTCCGACACTTGGGGGCTATTCCAGAAAGCAGGTTATGTGACATACCTGGGTAAAACCTTGCATAACCTGCTTTCTGGAATACCTCCCTGGCGTTGATTGGGATACTGTGTACATTTTTTCTGGGATTATCAATCTAAGTTAATGCACTGACTAATGAAGTAAATTGTTATAACTAGGGTCTAACGACGCCCCTGGTGTGGTGGTGTCCGTATGTGTGTGTGTGTGTGTGTGTGTGTGTGTGTGTGTGTGTGTGTGTGTGTGTGTGTGTGAATCTTACCTGACGATTGGGCCATCACAGTTGTTGTGGGGAAGACAGAAACCGTTGTTGGAATCACTATGAGAAACAGAACAGCACAGAATTGATGAGGATCCCAGTACTTTTTATCATGTAAGAATCTATTCCAAAATGATCCAGGTTTCTAATCTTTATTGAATGGTTTTGAAATCCAATTATTGAGTTGACTATAGAGATTCAATTAGATCATTACCCAGTTTGACTTCTGCGATCTATTTCAAGTTTTTTTTAATTAAAAAATTAAAAGATACATTTCATAGAGTATTTAACAATGGACCAACCTGTTTGTGTTCCGGCTAGTGTGATCAGCATTGCAAGGCATGTCAGCATGTGAGGTTGTCTGTCCCGTATAGTCCCCATGATGCTGCTGTGGGAGTCTACAGATCTGCAGGTATGAGACAGAAGCTACACCTGGCCCAGGGTTTTATACCTGAACTCTGTCTATGAGGAGGGACTACCTTTTCTCTTACTTTCCTCTCCTCCTCCCCTCTGCTCTTCAGGATGGGCCCTTCCAAGTCACCTTGTTCTGACGTAGATCTACCCGGAATATTCTCGTACACTTCTAAACACACATGGACACAATGGGTCCAGGGTTTTGCATGGAGAGGTGACAGTAATTTGTGTTTAAGAATTTAAAAGAAGTTTAGAGACCGATGGTAGAAGCAAATGTCTGAACTTTAAGTTAATGTCAGCTAATGAAGGCCCAAGCCTTTTGAGTTACAATAGGTACTGTTTCATTGTAAAACTCAGTTTTCAGTCCATCAGTATCACAAATGAGTATACTGGTCCGTATACTGGAGTGTACACTGGTGGAAGCAAAAACATGTATGATGGGGCACATTTCATGAATATCTGTGTATCTAATATGTAAATCACATTTATAGATAGAAAAGGTCTATTCCAGCCATATTGGCTAGGCTTCAGTCTCTAAGTATCGTTTCTCACTGAAAGCCTAACCCTACCCCGAATGAGTCCACGTCTCGGTTTCTTTCACCATCCCACACTCATTGAATAAAGGTCGTGCGTCAATCACTTGTAATGGTTAAATATCAAGAAACGTTAACACAACATGCCATATTGTACTGATGCAAACATTACGGCTGAGTGGTGTTGCTTCAAGGAGGAGCAGACAAGCTCATGGAATGACTAACCACACCCCATCCAGGATCTGCATCCTGATCTTTCTTGACTGAGAATAATTTCCCTCGTTCCACAAGAGATCTTTGTTTTCATCCTCATCTCAAATTCATGGAACATTCTGTGTCTAAAGACAGAATTCCTGCTTGTGACATAAGTCGTGTTGACCGTTCTCAGCTGCTGAAGAGCCACATAGGTGTCAAAACTGCATCTCCATTCTGCTGTCAACCTCAGATAAACACAGCTTGTTTGGATATAATGTACATAGGTGTTATCATATGTTCTTCTTCTCTCTTAGACACACACACAGGGCCACATAGTAAAGAATAGTGGTGATGCTTATCAAGTAGGGCTCATCTCAGACCTTGGCCGTCTTTCCTCTAGGTTCGTACATTCTACTCTCAGCTCCCTTCCTCCTGCTGCCGAATCCCTCCCCCTGCCACCCCCCCACCCCCCCCACACACACACACACAACTTCCTTGGCCCCTCAAACTTGACCTCAAATGTTACCCTGCTATGAGAAACTTTGCTTGGATTTTTCACAATGGAAAGTATTTTGTCACAGGCTTAGGAGTTTTGCTGGAGCCAGCGTCACAGCCTTCTTGTTGGAAGCATTATGACACAAGCCATGAGCAAATATACTGAGCTGGGAGCAAACTAAGGGAAGGACACAGACATTATATCAAACAGAGAGCGTTGATTGGAGAGTGAAGGGTTTCTGCGTGGATCAAACAAGTTCTGATGATTGATGGAATGTATACTGTTAGGGCTGGTCTGCGTAGCACCTCCTCCTCAGAGAGAGAGAGGACATTTGCAAGGATGCTATATAAATACATGGCTCCAGGTTGGTCCATGGTTATTAGCTTCTCAGCAATACTCGGATCACAGAAGAACACAGATCACATCAGTGGCCACGTTGCCATTCATCCGGCTGATCTGGAGATTGAGTCAAATCTAGTTTTATGATCCCATTAGGGGACATTTGGCTGCATTGTCAGGTATTATAAAACACAATCGATCCATTAAAATCCATGGAAAACAGAATACAGAATACAGAGACAACCACACAGCACAAGATCACTTCATGTGAAGACAAAGTTGAGTTTATAACAGAGTGCAGAAAGTGCTTTGTGCAGTCATTTATACAGATCCAGCGTACTAATTGCAACGCAAACATAAAGAGTCTTCGAATCGTTTACTCCTATGAGCTGGAACCATATATTCTACCTGAAGCCAGAAATGCAAACTCCCTCTGCAGGGGGTGGTCAGTAAAATCAAACATGGCAGCCAATGACCAGTTTACGACCAGCTGACCAAGTCTTTTTTTTGCCAGATTCATATACGAACAGACAGAACTCACTCATTAAAACTTCTGTTGAACAAAGTCATTTTGGTACACACCTTTTTTTTTGTGGAGTAAAGATGTTGTGCCTTCTTAGATATGGCATTTGCATTAGGCTGAAAGTTCAACCTATTATCAAACACAGTGCCCACATGACTGTAGGTCTCCTCCAAATCAATCTCAGTTCCCTCACAACCGTGAGTTTTGGGATGGGTGCAGACCTCCTAAAATCAATAATCATGTCACAGAATGAGCCTAATCAAACTTGTGATAGCTATTTGTGAAAAGATTAAGGAAGGGGAGAGAGTGCACATCCTTAGGGTGACCCAGTAGGTGAGTGGAGCTTGAATGAAAGAACACCCTTAAATCTCACACTGATCTTTTGCTGTCATAAGTCTAAAGTCTCAAATTAATTCAGTGATATCAGTATGAAGAGATCGGGCAGAAGTTGATCTGGAAGCAAATGGCGTGTGGCGTAAGCAGAAGAAAAAACTATGACTAGAAGTCTGGCCTGAGTCAGGGGACAGTCAGGGGACAGTCAGGGGACAGTCAGGGTGACGATACAGGAAGCTCTGCAGCCTCCGGGTGGCATCCTCAGCACCTCTGCCAGCTCTACAAGCAAACTGCAGAGGATCTAAAGAACCCGGCACCTGCTACTGAACAGCCTGCTTTCAGCTTGCTGATTTATGTGCCACAGGTTGAAAATCATTTTATATCTTTGGGTTTACACACTTGGCAATGGAGAGAATGATTGAGTGTTTACAGAATACTGGTATCTTTTGTTGCTGAAATGTGCACAAAATATTGCAGAGCTGCTCAGCGCATGTCTTAAAGCACATTGCTATAGATCTCATCAGGGAGTTTTCTGCTATGGGTGCTTCTAAACAACAATATCAACATCAATGGTAATGTTTTGACTTTATTTCGTCCTGCTTCTCAGATCATGTCTGTTCTGTAAAATCCTGTTCATCTAACCACAAGTAGAACTAATTCAAACTGTCAGCTGAATGTGTATCAGAGTTAAAACCATCAAGACTAACTGCTTCATTCCCCCATCACTTGTTTCGTGGCATTCCAGGCAGCTCTTGAGTTATAGGAAATGTCTGTGTTCATGTCTGTGTGTGGATTCAGCCCAATCATGAAAAGTGGACAACCAATTAACAGTGTCCTAAAAGAGTGGATTACGATAATGTACTATTATACTGTTTGTTCAAATGACATGGGATTCTCTACATGTATATGGCATAGCGTTGAATTGGTGTCATTCAAAATCCTAACACAAGAGACAGTTACAGCATGCTTCACGACTAGTGTCTGTGATGTGTGAGGGATCTGTTTGGTGTTCCTGATTGCAGATAGAAATAGCACACAGGGATCACAATGACAGACCAGAGGTAGACATTAATAGCGTAATGCCAGGTTTATTAGAATGTTTGCTTTGCAACAAAAAAAGATATACGGACGAGAAGCATAGACTAATTAAGATCTATTCTAACAGCGTGACATAAATAGAGGGTTGGTCTGAACAGACCGGCGGTCTGGCGATCATCGTCTCCTACGACGGCCATTGGTGACCTGACTGGCCCCCTGTACCATACACTCCGTCTTCAGACAGCCACACTTCTCAACGTGGATGTAGGAGTGACTGACAGTAGAGCCATCGTGACACACGAGCTCCACTTCTCTCTTGCTGGTGGAGAGTTCCTGGCAGCAGGAACAGGAGCGTGCCATGTTCTGAGCCTTGGCCGAGTACCTTCAACAAAAGAAAGAGAGAGAGTGAGGTGTTGTTATCTTCATGTTCGTGTTCTTGGAGAGTACATGAACATGCTATGGAGTCGAATGTTCTAGACTCACATTGCGTAGGTTCCACAAGACCCTAAGCAGGAAGTCATGTTGACCTCCTGAGAGGAGCGACAGCCGTTGTTCTCCAAATAAACTGGTGTGTTGCTGACGTTACATGGTTTAGGCAGGGAGATACCTGGAAGCCGGGGAGAGGAAAAAGAGGGGAACATTTTTATCAAAATGTGTATGTTATGCTCAATATTTGTATGTTTAGCATATTCAAACTACCAATAATAGAAATTATGAAAACGAGCTGAAAACTGCTGCTAGACACTCACAGGCATGACAGCAACCATCTGGGGCAATGACCTCCGTTCCCTAAAAACGTACATGATTGAAGCAAAGGGCAAAATATTTTTATTGTTACCAGTTAAGGAAGTACAGTACAAGACCAGCTCAATCGATCTATGAGATACAATGTTCATGATTTCCAGGAGGAGGCAGCAGCCTCCTCCAATAGTACTTTAGATAGTATTAATTTCCGAAGGCACATTCTGATCCATGTTATGATGATTTTACTGTATTAAATAAGATACAGTTTTGCTTGTATAGGTCGAGATGCCAGTGTTTGTGATGGTGTGTGTGTGTGTGTGTGTGTTTACGTACAGGTACGCAGTCCTCTGGGTGAAAGTATGGGCATACGGTCTTGGCTTCAACTGTAACGAACTGCTTTCCGATGATCAAACACTCGTACTTGAGACAGGGCTGCCCAGGAGGGTTCCATGTGGTGCCAGGCTGCCACACACACACACACACACACCACACACACACACACACACACCCACACACACCACACACACACACACACACACACACACACACACCACACACACACCCACACACGGAGATTCAGATAGGTGGGAAGGACAGAGTGTGATGGGAGAGGGGGAGACAGAGAAAGGAAATTAGTTCATGTCACATATCCTCACTAACGGTATAGTAACTGAATAACGCCATCTTATGGTAAGGCTTCACTGACATGAGTATACGCTGACTATTACCCAAAGGACAATAACGATTCTTGACTTGACCGACCTGAACAACTTGTGTAACGTTGTTTGGTACCGCGACCAAACATCCCGTCTGGACACATTTCCCACAACACTGCCCGGCGACAGTCTGGTACTTGTAGCCCTGCAGTGGGCGAGGAGAGGGTTAACACATGTAGGACACACAAACACACACACAACCTAATGCCACTTTCCATGGTACTTACCGCTTGGCAGTTGGTGTCACAGGTCACAGGTACACAATCCACAAGATGGAGGTGGCTAACGGCATCCATGTTGGGACCACACACACAGTGTTGACATTGGTCCTTAGGCACGATGGTTCCAGGCTAAGGGTGGGAAGAGAGCACACACGTCAGACCATCTCAATGGCGCGTCATGGTAACGTCATGGTAACGTCTCCAGCTGTGTTGACCTCCACATTAAATGTTTTCCTCCACGTTTGATTTTTAAGAGGTCATGGTTTGTAAATTCTCACCTGATATTCAGTGTTGTTGAACACACATACATCCTTTGGTACTGTTGAACAAGAAGTCATGCAATGTGTCACACATTTGTCATCACTTCTAATAATAAAGTTACATTAACTACAATATCATTACATGGCAATAATTAAATGGTATTAAGTAAATGCGTAATGATAACCTGTTGACAAATTGGAATGCACAATTATATACGTTCCAAAGCACAGATAATACCAAAAATACTACACACATGTATTACCACAAAGAAATGCATACTCGTTCACACATCTACAACTAGCTCACCGCATTTGCTTATGGGGCAGCAAACTCCCATGGTCACATTTGTGTTGTAACCAGCGGGGCATGTGAGTCTGGATGAAGAGCACCTTGTGACATCACACTCTGTAAGGGGAGAAACCAACATTGAGTTACCATGGGATACAGGGAAGTAGGTTTTCCACAGATAGAAACATTATAAGAATGTCTCAAAATCGTCTATATTGCATTTATCTTCACTTCTTTAATAGCACTGGCTTACTGACACTACTGAAGTAAAGTTTTGGTTAAAAGGTCAGGTTTCAATTAAGAATAGAATTAGGGTTAATACTTCAATTGACTTGAGTTTGAATAAGAGATAACTCACCACACTTGTCATTTTGACAACAGCCATCCTGTTCGTTAACTTTGACTTGACCCATCTGGTTGCAGGACAGTGGGGCCTGTGTGGGGCACGTTAAGTTCTTGCAAAACGGTTCCAGTGTGGCCTTCTCACATACACACTCCTCACACTTCTCTACCCATGTCTCGTTGACCTGGAAAAAACAATAATAATGTATGTTAATAGTGAATCACTGCAGCATTTAAAACATTTAAAAACAGTACTCAAAATCGTACTCTCTAAATAAGTTACATAAACAAATGTTTTATTTACCTCTTTCCATATTCCTTTTCCCAAATTGCATACATCTGAAAAACACCCACCCCGCAAAAAGTGACTGGTTATTGGTTGAAAATACACTGGTAGGTTTAATTAAGCATGTCAATGTGTCAAGGTGTCCTGTAGTGAGGTGACCATGCTCACCACAGCTGGGGATGCAGATGTTGCTGCCTGGGCTCAACAAGGTGGTGCCACTGGGGCAGTAGCAGCCCTCAATCTTCATAGTTGTCAAGGAGGTGTATTCGTTGTCGGTCTCGATGAAATGCAGATTGTACCTGTACAATGTCCATAACTCAGTCACTACTTCAGTATTTGTCAAGCCCATGAACTCAGCCACTCGCCAGCTTTCGTGTTGTAGAATCTGGCATGATATGTGGTGTATGTTTGTTGGATTTGTATTTGTGATTTTTTTAAATAAAAATACCAACGGCATACCTGAGGTTACACGTATACTCCACTGCAGGGCCACAGGCCTCGTACACCAACGGTTCATTGCAGCTGAAGTCTACAGGAAGAGAGATAGCATCTTGAGTACCTATGCAATTATCAGAGAAACTCGCCACCTAACTGTGTCTGAGCTAGAGAGGCTCCTTGACCATCCCGGCTTGTATGATACGATAGGCAGGTCTACCGTCTGTACGAAGAGCCAATGAGAGAACTACGTACCACACAATCCGTCAGTGGAATCCCTCCATTCGAAACACACTCCTGCCTGTGCACAGGCATCTGCATACATCTGCAAGCTGCTGCAGCCAAAGGTGATGTTGGCCATGTGACAGACATCAAAGTTGCAGGCCTCGTAGTAGGCCTCGTAAGGGAGGATCTTGTGACAGGATGCAAACACGCTGAGAGATGCAAAATTGTGGTTATTATATACATCTTCAGGTTCTGTCCCTTGTGTCATATGTTGTCCTGTGTTGGACCAATAGTGAAAGTGTTAATGTGTCATGTTATTGGCAATAATGATGGTGTAATGGATTCCAGTGCCGTTAAGATCAATTAAATCTATAGCTCTCAAGGTTAAAAAGGCATATATAAAAAGGTCAAGATGGCATATGCTTGTTTGTTATGGACATTTTGAAACTACCTGCTATGTTTTGGGATTATATTTAGACAAGTTCAAAATGTATCCTCACTCGGTCTTGATGATCTCGCAGATGTCCGCATTGCATGGTGGGAAGGGAACACTGGTGGGAGGTGGAGTCGGTGGAGCAGGGCAGTGGCTGTTGTTGTGGTCAGGAACATGCCATGAGTTGGCCATTTCTGGACAAGAGGAGATGACCTGTCCAGTGGGCAGCATGCAGTCATCTGTGCGGTCGTTGTCACAGGTACCTGGGGAACAAGTAATTACATCAACACCAGGATGAGCCCATTGCTTAAAAATGCATTCAAGACCTTGGGAAATGGAATGAATTAAGCATGAAATACGTTGCAGAATAGATGACTTTGAGAGTGAGCAGTCCATAATAGTGAGTGTCACTGGGAGAGTAGGAGGAACTTACCACACTGTCCCTCGGTGTTTCCGTGGAACTTGGCATATGGTAAGTGGATGGCAAACATGAGACCAGTGAAGGTCACCTTGGCTTCGATCTCTGGGATGATAACCGTTGATTCAATGCCGTTGTCTGTGATACGGAAATCTTCATTCTCAAAGGCTGGGATGATGCGCTTGTTGTTGACATAAATCTGAGACAAATGATATGAACTATGAGAAGTGGACTGAAAAATGTCAATCATCAAATGCTTATCTATCTCTAAAACACATGTACAAACTGTACATCTAAATAACATGTTACATCCCAGTGCCTAATGTTTTTTAAATAAAGAAACACCCCAAAACTAAATGATCAAGATAAGTTACCAGGTTGGTGAAAACTCCGTTAATGTCTTTTTGCGTCATGTAGATCTGATAGGAGTGATAGTAAATGGTAATGGACTGAGGGCAGGACAGGCCATCTGGAGAGTTGCAGAAGTAGTTATCGATGGTTACACTGAAGTTGTATTTGGGTAGGATTTCTTTGACCAAAACATAGGAACAGTTTCCTTGGAAGCCATAGTATGTTCCATCGAATGTTATATAGTGGGGATCTCCCCAACCAGAACAGATGCCTGGAAAAGAAAAAACAAGCAAGTCATTACATTGTATTTAGCATTGATTGATAGTGATCGAAATATCTGACTTTCTGAATAAATTGTACAGTTGGAGGCTCCTGTAGGTCTAAAATTGGGTCAGTCCTTCCTCTGACACTGGTCCTTACATTGACACTGGTACTGATAGCAGCACCCAGACTCATTATAAACTCTTATGGGAGGATAGTTGTTTTGGCAAACTATGGGCTTGGGTTCTTCACAGTGAACATGGTGGATAGTCACGTCTCCTTGGTCGCATTTTGCCATGGAACATTCGTCATGTTTCCAACTTTCCCCATTCTAGAAGAAAAACAACAGGATTATTTCTCAGATATCCTGGTCTTTTGTCAAAATTAAACGTCACTGTCTTCCCAGATGATAGTTACATGTTTCTTTAACATAAAGTACACAATAAAGCATGTCTGTGTATGTCCAAAAATGTAATTTGCCATACTACAACCAACAATTATCAAAACTGGTCTCAAACAATAAGGTTACCTTTCTTGGTGGGTGTAAGTGGTCACAGTTCTTGAAGTGTGGTGGTAGTGTAATGGGAGCTGTGATTGTTGTAGGGGTTGTTGTTTTAGAAGGGGTTGATGTAGAGGGGGTTGATGTAGTAGGGGTTGATGTAGTAGGGGTTGTTGTAGTAGGGATTGTTGTAGTAGGGGTTGATGTAGTAGGGGTTGTTGTAGTAGGGATTGTTGTAGTAGGGGTTGATGTAGTAGGGGTTGATGTAGAGGGGGTTGATGTAGTAGGGGTTGCTGGTGTGGGAGGAGCTGGTGTCGATTGACATATGCTAGAGTTGATTGCAATTTGACAGGAATTGCTGCAGTAACCTACGTAGCACCATCCATCGTGGTCAGAAACATTGTATATCACAGCACCTTAAGGAAGCGAAAAGTGAAAGGAAGCAAATCAATGAGTGAATCGGTGAAGAATAATATGTCTTGGGATTCATATGACATTATTACTTTAGGCATGGGGTAGATGTTGTGAGTGCTTACCTTTTGGGTAAGTGACATTATTGTAAAGACAACAATGGGGTGGGGGCTGAGTGCTAGGCTTTGTAGTCTCCTTTGTTACAGGAGTAGTTGTAGGAGGAATTTGAGTGATAACTCTGGTGGTTGATGTTATGGTTGTAGGTGTAGGTCCACAATCACAACACTGGACTCGGATCTCATAATCGAAGCACTCTTGCAGAAGTCCTTGCATATTGTTTTGACAAATGAGTCCAACAGTTGGGCTGCAAGTCACATCTTGTCCAAGCTGAGAGACTGTAAGACCTGGATACTGTTTGGCTCTACATTCAACAGCTTTTGGCGAGGAGCAGATGTGATAACCAGCACTAATGATCTTCTTTATGGATTCATTATCTCCACCCTCAGAGCCAGCAGTAGGCTGGCCGAGGTTGATCCATTCTGACCATTGACAAGTGGTCTTACCAGAGCATGGTGTTGTTGGAACTGGGGTTGTTGGAGTGGTTGTGGATGGAGTTGTAGGTGATGTACTTGTAATAGGAGTTGTACTTGTACTTGTAGGTGGAGTTGATGTTGTACTTGTAGGTGGAGTTGTTGTAGTACTTGTAGGGGGTGCTGTAGTTGTTCCCAAAGTAGATGTAGATGGTACACTGGTCGTTGTAGTACCTGTAGTTGGTTCAGTAGTAGAGATTACATCTACACGTTGTGTTGGACTTGCTGTTGAGGGCTGTTCTGGTGATGCAGTTACAACCAGATCAGTTGTAGCTGTTGTTGTTGGGACTGGGGTTGTTGGAGTGGTTGTGGATTGAGTTGTAAGTGATGTTGTCATTGTGGGTGTAGTACTTGTAGGGGGTGCTGTAGTTGTCGTGGAAGATGGTGGTGTAGGCTTGGTTGTGGTGGTAATTGTGGTTGGGGTAGGTGTAGGTCCACAATCACAACACTGGACTCGGATCTCATAGTCGAAGCACTCTTGCAGAAGTCCTTGCATATTGTTTTGACAAATGAGTCCAACAGTTGGGCTGCAGGTCACATCTTGTCCAAGCTGAGAGACTGTAAGACCTGGATACTGTTTGGCTCTACATTCAACAGCCTTTGGCGAGGAGCAGATGTGATAACCAGCACTAATGATCTTCTTTATGGATTCATTATCTCCACCCTCAGAGCCAGCAGTAGGCTGGCCGAGGTTGATCCATTCTGACCATTGACAAGTGGTCTTACCAGAGCATGGTGTTGTTGGAACTGGGGTTGTTGGAGTGGTTGTGGATGGAGTAGTAGGTGATGTTGTTGTTGTGGGTGTAGTACTTGTACTTGTAGGTGGAGTTGTTGTTGTACTTGTAGGGGGTGCTGTAGTTGTCGTTGGAGTTGGTGTTGGAGGCTTGGTTGTGGTGGTAATTGTGGTTGGGGTAGGTGTAGGTCCACAATCACAACACTGGACTCGGATCTCATAGTCGAAGCACTCTTGCAGAAGTCCTTGCATATTGTTTTGACAAATGAGTCCAACAGTTGGGCTGCAGGTCACATCTTGTCCAAGCTGAGAGACTGTGAGACCTGGATACTGTTTGGCTCTACATTCAACAGCCTTTGGCGAGGAGCAGATGTGATAACCAGCACTAATGATCTTCTTTATGGATTCATTATCTCCACCCTCAGAGCCAGCAGTAGGCTGGCCGAGGTTGATCCATTCTGACCATTGACAAGTGGTCTTACCAGAGCATGGTGTTGTTGGAACTGGGGTTGTTGGAGTGGTTGTGGATGGAGTAGTAGGCGATGTTGTTGTTGTGGGTGTAGTACTTGTACTTGTAGGTGGAGTTGTTGTTGTACTTGTAGGGGGTGCTGTAGTTGTCGTTGGAGTTGGTGTTGGAGGCTTGGTTGTGGTGGTAATTGTGGTTGGGGTAGGTGTAGGTCCACAATCACAACACTGGACTCGGATCTCATAGTCGAAGCACTCTTGCAGAAGTCCTTGCATATTGTTTTGACAAATGAGTCCAACAGTTGGGCTGCAGGTCACATCTTGTCCAAGCTGAGAGACTGTGAGACCTGGATACTGTTTGGCTCTACATTCAACAGCCTTTGGCGAGGAGCAGATGTGATAACCAGCACTAATGATCTTCTTTATGGATTCATTATCTCCACCCTCAGAGCCAGCAGTAGGCTGGCCGAGGTTGATCCATTCTGACCATTGACAAGTGGTCTTACCAGAGCATGGTGTTGTTGGAACTGGGGTTGTTGGAGTGGTTGTGGATGGAGTAGTAGGCGATGTTGTTGTTGTGGGTGTAGTACTTGTACTTGTAGGTGGAGTTGTTGTTGTACTTGTAGGGGGTGCTGTAGTTGTCGTTGGAGTTGGTGTTGGAGGCTTGGTTGTGGTGGTAATTGTGGTTGGGGTAGGTGTAGGTCCACAATCACAACACTGGACTCGGATCTCATAGTCGAAGCACTCTTGCAGAAGTCCTTGCATATTGTTTTGACAAATGAGTCCAACAGTTGGGCTGCAGGTCACATCTTGTCCAAGCTGAGAGACTGTGAGACCTGGATACTGTTTGGCTCTACATTCAACAGCCTTTGGCGAGGAGCAGATGTGATAACCAGCACTAATGATCTTCTTTATGGATTCATTATCTCCACCCTCAGAGCCAGCAGTAGGCTGGCCGAGGTTGATCCATTCTGACCATTGACAAGTGGTCTTACCAGAGCATGGTGTTGTTGGAACTGGGGTTGTTGGAGTGGTTGTGGATGGAGTAGTAGGCGATGTTGTTGTTGTGGGTGTAGTACTTGTACTTGTAGGTGGAGTTGTTGTTGTACTTGTAGGGGGTGCTGTAGTTGTCGTTGGAGTTGGTGTTGGAGGCTTGGTTGTGGTGGTAATTGTGGTTGGGGTAGGTGTAGGTCCACAATCACAACACTGGACTCGGATCTCATAGTCGAAGCACTCTTGCAGAAGTCCTTGCATATTGTTTTGACAAATGAGTCCAACAGTTGGGCTGCAGGTCACATCTTGTCCAAGCTGAGAGACTGTGAGACCTGGATACTGTTTGGCTCTACATTCAACAGCCTTTGGCGAGGAGCAGATGTGATAACCAGCACTAATGATCTTCTTTATGGATTCATTATCTCCACCCTCAGAGCCAGCAGTAGGCTGGCCGAGGTTGATCCATTCTGACCATTGACAAGTGGTCTTACCAGAGCATGGTGTTGTTGGAACTGGGGTTGTTGGAGTGGTTGTGGATGGAGTAGTAGGCGATGTTGTTGTTGTGGGTGTAGTACTTGTACTTGTAGGTGGAGTTGTTGTTGTACTTGTAGGGGGTGCTGTAGTTGTCGTTGGAGTTGGTGTTGGAGGCTTGGTTGTGGTGGTAATTGTGGTTGGGGTAGGTGTAGGTCCACAATCACAACACTGGACTCGGATCTCATAGTCGAAGCACTCTTGCAGAAGTCCTTGCATATTGTTTTGACAAATGAGTCCAACAGTTGGGCTGCAGGTCACATCTTGTCCAAGCTGAGAGACTGTGAGACCTGGATACTGTTTGGCTCTACATTCAACAGCCTTTGGCGAGGAGCAGATGTGATAACCAGCACTAATGATCTTCTTTATGGATTCATTATCTCCACCCTCAGAGCCAGCAGTAGGCTGGCCGAGGTTGATCCATTCTGACCATTGACAAGTGGTCTTACCAGAGCATGGTGTTGTTGGAACTGGGGTTGTTGGAGTGGTTGTGGATGGAGTAGTAGGCGATGTTGTTGTTGTGGGTGTAGTACTTGTACTTGTAGGTGGAGTTGTTGTTGTACTTGTAGGGGGTGCTGTAGTTGTCGTTGGAGTTGGTGTTGGAGGCTTGGTTGTGGTGGTAATTGTGGTTGGGGTAGGTGTAGGTCCACAATCACAACACTGGACTCGGATCTCATAGTCGAAGCACTCTTGCAGAAGTCCTTGCATATTGTTTTGACAAATGAGTCCAACAGTTGGGCTGCAGGTCACATCTTGTCCAAGCTGAGAGACTGTGAGACCTGGATACTGTTTGGCTCTACATTCAACAGCCTTTGGCGAGGAGCAGATGTGATAACCAGCACTAATGATCTTCTTTATGGATTCATTATCTCCACCCTCAGAGCCAGCAGTAGGCTGGCCGAGGTTGATCCATTCTGACCATTGACAAGTGGTCTTACCAGAGCATGGTGTTGTTGGAACTGGGGTTGTTGGAGTGGTTGTGGATGGAGTAGTAGGCGATGTTGTTGTTGTGGGTGTAGTACTTGTACTTGTAGGTGGAGTTGTTGTTGTACTTGTAGGGGGTGCTGTAGTTGTCGTTGGAGTTGGTGTTGGAGGCTTGGTTGTGGTGGTAATTGTGGTTGGGGTAGGTGTAGGTCCACAATCACAACACTGGACTCGGATCTCATAGTCGAAGCACTCTTGCAGAAGTCCTTGCATATTGTTTTGACAAATGAGTCCAACAGTTGGGCTGCAGGTCACATCTTGTCCAAGCTGAGAGACTGTGAGACCTGGATACTGTTTGGCTCTACATTCAACAGCCTTTGGCGAGGAGCAGATGTGATAACCAGCACTAATGATCTTCTTTATGGATTCATTATCTCCACCCTCAGAGCCAGCAGTAGGCTGGCCGAGGTTGATCCATTCTGACCATTGACAAGTGGTCTTACCAGAGCATGGTGTTGTTGGAACTGGGGTTGTTGGAGTGGTTGTGGATGGAGTAGTAGGCGATGTTGTTGTTGTGGGTGTAGTACTTGTACTTGTAGGTGGAGTTGTTGTTGTACTTGTAGGGGGTGCTGTAGTTGTCGTTGGAGTTGGTGTTGGAGGCTTGGTTGTGGTGGTAATTGTGGTTGGGGTAGGTGTAGGTCCACAATCACAACACTGGACTCGGATCTCATAGTCGAAGCACTCTTGCAGAAGTCCTTGCATATTGTTTTGACAAATGAGTCCAACAGTTGGGCTGCAGGTCACATCTTGTCCAAGCTGAGAGACTGTGAGACCTGGATACTGTTTGGCTCTACATTCAACAGCCTTTGGCGAGGAGCAGATGTGATAACCAGCACTAATGATCTTCTTTATGGATTCATTATCTCCACCCTCAGAGCCAGCAGTAGGCTGGCCGAGGTTGATCCATTCTGACCATTGACAAGTGGTCTTACCAGAGCATGGTGTTGTTGGAACTGGGGTTGTTGGAGTGGTTGTGGATGGAGTAGTAGGTGATGTTGTTGTTGTGGGTGTAGTACTTGTACTTGTAGGTGGAGTTGTTGTTGTACTTGTAGGGGGTGCTGTAGTTGTCGTTGGAGTTGGTGTTGGAGGCTTGGTTGTGGTGGTAATTGTGGTTGGGGTAGGTGTAGGTCCACAATCACAACACTGGACTCGGATCTCATAGTCGAAGCACTCTTGCAGAAGTCCTTGCATATTGTTTTGACAAATGAGTCCAACAGTTGGGCTGCAGGTCACATCTTGTCCAAGCTGAGAGACTGTGAGACCTGGATACTGTTTGGCTCTACATTCAACAGCCTTTGGCGAGGAGCAGATGTGATAACCAGCACTAATGATCTTCTTTATGGATTCATTATCTCCACCCTCAGAGCCAGCAGTAGGCTGGCCGAGGTTGATCCATTCTGACCATTGACAAGTGGTCTTACCAGAGCATGGTGTTGTTGGAACTGGGGTTGTTGGAGTGGTTGTGGATGGAGTAGTAGGCGATGTTGTTGTTGTGGGTGTAGTACTTGTACTTGTAGGTGGAGTTGTTGTTGTACTTGTAGGGGGTGCTGTAGTTGTCGTTGGGAGTTGGTGTTGGAGGCTTGGTTGTGGTGGTAATTGTGGTTGGGGTAGGTGTAGGTCCACAATCACAACACTGGACTCGGATCTCATAGTCGAAGCACTCTTGCAGAAGTCCTTGCATATTGTTTTGACAAATGAGTCCAACAGTTGGGCTGCAGGTCACATCTTGTCCAAGCTGAGAGACTGTGAGACCTGGATACTGTTTGGCTCTACATTCAACAGCCTTTGGCGAGGAGCAGATGTGATAACCAGCACTAATGATCTTCTTTATGGATTCATTATCTCCACCCTCAGAGCCAGCAGTAGGCTGGCCGAGGTTGATCCATTCTGACCATTGACAAGTGGTCTTACCAGAGCATGGTGTTGTTGGAACTGGGGTTGTTGGAGTGGTTGTGGATGGAGTAGTAGGCGATGTTGTTGTTGTGGGTGTAGTACTTGTACTTGTAGGTGGAGTTGTTGTTGTACTTGTAGGGGGTGCTGTAGTTGTCGTGGGAGTTGGTGTTGGAGGCTTGGTTGTGGTGGTAATTGTGGTTGGGGTAGGTGTAGGTCCACAATCACAACACTGGACTCGGATCTCATAGTCGAAGCACTCTTGCAGAAGTCCTTGCATATTGTTTTGACAAATGAGTCCAACAGTTGGGCTGCAGGTCACATCTTGTCCAAGCTGAGAGACTGTGAGACCTGGATACTGTTTGGCTCTACATTCAACAGCCTTTGGCGAGGAGCAGATGTGATAACCAGCACTAATGATCTTCTTTATGGATTCATTATCTCCACCCTCAGAGCCAGCAGTAGGCTGGCCGAGGTTGATCCATTCTGACCATTGACAAGTGGTCTTACCAGAGCATGGTGTTGTTGGAACTGGGGTTGTTGGAGTGGTTGTGGATGGAGTAGTAGGCGATGTTGTTGTTGTGGGTGTAGTACTTGTACTTGTAGGTGGAGTTGTTGTTGTACTTGTAGGGGGTGCTGTAGTTGTCGTTGGGAGTTGGTGTTGGAGGCTTGGTTGTGGTGGTAATTGTGGTTGGGGTAGGTGTAGGTCCACAATCACAACACTGGACTCGGATCTCATAGTCGAAGCACTCTTGCAGAAGTCCTTGCATATTGTTTTGACAAATGAGTCCAACAGTTGGGCTGCAGGTCACATCTTGTCCAAGCTGAGAGACTGTGAGACCTGGATACTGTTTGGCTCTACATTCAACAGCCTTTGGCGAGGAGCAGATGTGATAACCAGCACTAATGATCTTCTTTATGGATTCATTATCTCCACCCTCAGAGCCAGCAGTAGGCTGGCCGAGGTTGATCCATTCTGACCATTGACAAGTGGTCTTACCAGAGCATGGTGTTGTTGGAACTGGGGTTGTTGGAGTGGTTGTGGATGGAGTAGTAGGTGATGTTGTTGTTGTGGGTGTAGTACTTGTACTTGTAGGTGGAGTTGTTGTTGTACTTGTAGGGGGTGCTGTAGTTGTCGTGGGAGTTGGTGTTGGAGGCTTGGTTGTGGTGGTAATTGTGGTTGGGGTAGGTGTAGGTCCACAATCACAACACTGGACTCGGATCTCATAGTCGAAGCACTCTTGCAGAAGTCCTTGCATATTGTTTTGACAAATGAGTCCAACAGTTGGGCTGCAGGTCACATCTTGTCCAAGCTGAGAGACTGTGAGACCTGGATACTGTTTGGCTCTACATTCAACAGCCTTTGGCGAGGAGCAGATGTGATAACCAGCACTAATGATCTTCTTTATGGATTCATTATCTCCACCCTCAGAGCCAGCAGTAGGCTGGCCGAGGTTGATCCATTCTGACCATTGACAAGTGGTCTTACCAGAGCATGGTGTTGTTGGAACTGGGGTTGTTGGAGTGGTTGTGGATGGAGTAGTAGGCGATGTTGTTGTTGTGGGTGTAGTACTTGTACTTGTAGGTGGAGTTGTTGTTGTACTTGTAGGGGGTGCTGTAGTTGTCGTTGGGAGTTGGTGTTGGAGGCTTGGTTGTGGTGGTAATTGTGGTTGGGGTAGGTGTAGGTCCACAATCACAACACTGGACTCGGATCTCATAGTCGAAGCACTCTTGCAGAAGTCCTTGCATATTGTTTTGACAAATGAGTCCAACAGTTGGGCTGCAGGTCACATCTTGTCCAAGCTGAGAGACTGTGAGACCTGGATACTGTTTGGCTCTACATTCAACAGCCTTTGGCGAGGAGCAGATGTGATAACCAGCACTAATGATCTTCTTTATGGATTCATTATCTCCACCCTCAGAGCCAGCAGTAGGCTGGCCGAGGTTGATCCATTCTGACCATTGACAAGTGGTCTTACCAGAGCATGGTGTTGTTGGAACTGGGGTTGTTGGAGTGGTTGTGGATGGAGTAGTAGGCGATCTTGTTGTTGTGGGTGTAGTACTTGTACTTGTAGGTGGAGTTGTTGTTGTACTTGTAGGGGGTGCTGTAGTTGTCGTTGGGAGTTGGTGTTGGAGGCTTGGTTGTGGTGGTAATTGTGGTTGGGGTAGGTGTAGGTCCACAATCACAACACTGGACTCGGATCTCATAGTCGAAGCACTCTTGCAGAAGTCCTTGCATATTGTTTTGACAAATGAGTCCAACAGTTGGGCTGCAGGTCACATCTTGTCCAAGCTGAGAGACTGTGAGACCTGGATACTGTTTGGCTCTACATTCAACAGCCTTTGGCGAGGAGCAGATGTGATAACCAGCACTAATGATCTTCTTTATGGATTCATTATCTCCACCCTCAGAGCCAGCAGTAGGCTGGCCGAGGTTGATCCATTCTGACCATTGACAAGTGGTCTTACCAGAGCATGGTGTTGTTGGAACTGGGGTTGTTGGAGTGGTTGTGGATGGAGTAGTAGGTGATGTTGTTGTTGTGGGTGTAGTACTTGTACTTGTAGGTGGAGTTGTTGTTGTACTTGTAGGGGGTGCTGTAGTTGTCGTTGGAGTTGGTGTTGGAGGCTTGGTTGTGGTGGTAATTGTGGTTGGGGTAGGTGTAGGTCCACAATCACAACACTGGACTCGGATCTCATAGTCGAAGCACTCTTGCAGAAGTCCTTGCATATTGTTTTGACAAATGAGTCCAACAGTTGGGCTGCAGGTCACATCTTGTCCAAGCTGAGAGACTGTGAGACCTGGATACTGTTTGGCTCTACATTCAACAGCCTTTGGCGAGGAGCAGATGTGATAACCAGCACTAATGATCTTCTTTATGGATTCATTATCTCCACCCTCAGAGCCAGCAGTAGGCTGGCCGAGGTTGATCCATTCTGACCATTGACAAGTGGTCTTACCAGAGCATGGTGTTGTTGGAACTGGGGTTGTTGGAGTGGTTGTGGATGGAGTAGTAGGCGATGTTGTTGTTGTGGGTGTAGTACTTGTACTTGTAGGTGGAGTTGTTGTTGTACTTGTAGGGGGTGCTGTAGTTGTCGTTGGGAGTTGGTGTTGGAGGCTTGGTTGTGGTGGTAATTGTGGTTGGGGTAGGTGTAGGTCCACAATCACAACACTGGACTCGGATCTCATAGTCGAAGCACTCTTGCAGAAGTCCTTGCATATTGTTTTGACAAATGAGTCCAACAGTTGGGCTGCAGGTCACATCTTGTCCAAGCTGAGAGACTGTGAGACCTGGATACTGTTTGGCTCTACATTCAACAGCCTTTGGCGAGGAGCAGATGTGATAACCAGCACTAATGATCTTCTTTATGGATTCATTATCTCCACCCTCAGAGCCAGCAGTAGGCTGGCCGAGGTTGATCCATTCTGACCATTGACAAGTGGTCTTACCAGAGCATGGTGTTGTTGGAACTGGGGTTGTTGGAGTGGTTGTGGATGGAGTAGTAGGCGATGTTGTTGTTGTGGGTGTAGTACTTGTACTTGTAGGTGGAGTTGTTGTTGTACTTGTAGGGGGTGCTGTAGTTGTCGTGGGAGTTGGTGTTGGAGGCTTGGTTGTGGTGGTAATTGTGGTTGGGGTAGGTGTAGGTCCACAATCACAACACTGGACTCGGATCTCATAGTCGAAGCACTCTTGCAGAAGTCCTTGCATATTGTTTTGACAAATGAGTCCAACAGTTGGGCTGCAGGTCACATCTTGTCCAAGCTGAGAGACTGTGAGACCTGGATACTGTTTGGCTCTACATTCAACAGCCTTTGGCGAGGAGCAGATGTGATAACCAGCACTAATGATCTTCTTTATGGATTCATTATCTCCACCCTCAGAGCCAGCAGTAGGCTGGCCGAGGTTGATCCATTCTGACCATTGACAAGTGGTCTTACCAGAGCATGGTGTTGTTGGAACTGGGGTTGTTGGAGTGGTTGTGGATGGAGTAGTAGGTGATGTTGTTGTTGTGGGTGTAGTACTTGTACTTGTAGGTGGAGTTGTTGTTGTACTTGTAGGGGGTGCTGTAGTTGTCGTGGGAGTTGGTGTTGGAGGCTTGGTTGTGGTGGTAATTGTGGTTGGGGTAGGTGTAGGTCCACAATCACAACACTGGACTCGGATCTCATAGTCGAAGCACTCTTGCAGAAGTCCTTGCATATTGTTTTGACAAATGAGTCCAACAGTTGGGCTGCAGGTCACATCTTGTCCAAGCTGAGAGACTGTGAGACCTGGATACTGTTTGGCTCTACATTCAACAGCCTTTGGCGAGGAGCAGATGTGATAACCAGCACTAATGATCTTCTTTATGGATTCATTATCTCCACCCTCAGAGCCAGCAGTAGGCTGGCCGAGGTTGATCCATTCTGACCATTGACAAGTGGTCTTACCAGAGCATGGTGTTGTTGGAACTGGGGTTGTTGGAGTGGTTGTGGATGGAGTAGTAGGTGATGTTGTTGTTGTGGGTGTAGTACTTGTACTTGTAGGTGGAGTTGTTGTTGTACTTGTAGGGGGTGCTGTAGTTGTCGTGGGAGTTGGTGTTGGAGGCTTGGTTGTGGTGGTAATTGTGGTTGGGGTAGGTGTAGGTCCACAATCACAACACTGGACTCGGATCTCATAGTCGAAGCACTCTTGCAGAAGTCCTTGCATATTGTTTTGACAAATGAGTCCAACAGTTGGGCTGCAGGTCACATCTTGTCCAAGCTGAGAGACTGTGAGACCTGGATACTGTTTGGCTCTACATTCAACAGCCTTTGGCGAGGAGCAGATGTGATAACCAGCACTAATGATCTTCTTTATGGATTCATTATCTCCACCCTCAGAGCCCAGCAGTAGGCTGGCCGAGGTTGATCCATTCTGACCATTGACAAGTGGTCTTACCAGAGCATGGTGTTGTTGGAACTGGGGTTGTTGGAGTGGTTGTGGATGGAGTAGTAGGTGATGTTGTTGTTGTGGGTCTAGTACTTGTAGGTAGATTTGTTGTTGTACTTGTAGGTGATGTTGTAGTTGTCGTGGGAGCTGGTGCTGTAGGCTTGGTTGTGGATGGAGTAGTAGGTGATGTTGTTGTTGTGGGTGTAGTACTTGTACTTGTAGGTGGAGTTGTTGTTGTACTTGTAGGTGATGTTGTAGTTGTCGTGGGAGCTGGTGCTGTAGGCTTGGTTGTGGATGGAGTTGTAGGTGATGTTGTTGTTGGAGTGGTTGTGGATGGAGTTGTTGGTGATGTTTTCATTCTGGGTGTAGTACTTGTAAGAGGTACTGTAGTACTTGTACTTGTAGGAGGAGTTGTTGTTGTACTTGTAGGTGGTGTTGTAGTTGTAGTGGGAGTTGGTGTTGTAGGCTTGGTTGTGGATGGAGTTGTGGTTGATGTTGTTGTTGATGGTGTTGTATTGGGTGATGTTGTTGAACACTCCACTGTCTTGCAGCATTTCAAATTTACTTCATAGTCAAGACATACTGGAGGGATACCTTGATCTATATTCTTGCAAATTAATCCAACTTCAGTGTTACATACTATGTGTTGATTTCAGTTCACTTATTGGAGTCCCTGGGTATCGCGCTGCTTGACACTCGATCGCCTCTGGCTTCTCACATACATGTTTTCCAGCTTCAATGAGATGTTTTATCGATTCATTATCACCTCCTTCTGGACCATATTGTGGGTATTCCACATTGAGCCAGCCAGACCAATCGCATACCTGGCAGAGTGGTTTTCCGGTTGAGATAGTTGTTGATGCTGTAGTGGGAGCTGGTGTTTTAGGCTTGGTTGTGTCGGCAACTGTAGTTGAGGTAAGTGTAGGTCCACAATCACAACACTGGACTCGGATCTCATAGTCGAAGCACTCTTGCCGAAGTCCTTGCATATTGTTTTGACAAATGAGTCCAACAGTTGGGCTGCAGGTCACATCTTGTCCAAGCTGAGAGATTGTAAGAGCCGGATACTGCTTTGCTCTACATTCAACAGCCTTTGGTGAGGAGCAGATGTGATAACCAGCACTAATGATCTTCTTTATGGATTCATTATCTCCACCCTCAGAGCCAGCAGTAGGCTGGCCGAGGTTGATCCATTCTGACCATTGACAAGTGGTCTTACCAGAGCATGGTGTTGTTGGAACTGGGGTTGTTGGAGTGGTTGTGGATGGAGTTGTAGGTGATGTTGTCATTGTGGGTGTAGTACTTGTAAGAGGTACTTGTACTTGTACTTGTAGGAGGAGTTGTTGTTGTACTTGTAGGTGGTGTTGTAGTTGTAGTGGGAGCTGGTGTTGTAGGCTTGGTTGTGGATGGAGTTGTGGTTGATGTTGTTGTCGATGGTGTTGTAGTGGGAGATGTTGTTGAACACTCCACTGTCTTGCAGCATTTCAAATTTACTTCATAGTCAAGACATACTGGAGGGATACCTTGATCTATATTCTTGCAAATTAATCCAACTTCAGTGTTACATACTATATGTTGATTTAGTTCACTTATTGGAGTTCCTGGGTATCGCGCTGCTTGACACTTGATCGCCTCTGGCTTGTCACATACATGTTTTCCAGCTTCAATTAGATGTTTTATCGATTCATTATCACCTCCTTCTGGACCATATTGTGGGTATTCCACATTGAGCCAGCCAGACCAATCGCATACCTGGCAGAGTGGTTTTCCTGTTGACATAGTTGTTGATGTTGTATCCGCAGTCACACGCGTTGTTGGTAGAGTAGATGGAGGTTTGGAAGTACAGAGGTCCTCGTCGCAACAGAGGACACGCACTTGGTAGTTGAAGCAGAGAGGGAGGGGTCCTGACTGGTCCTCGTTCCTACATGTCAGACCTTCAGCAATGTCACACTGCACCACCTGCCCAATGTCCTCAATGCTGACGTTTGGATACTTCTCAGCTCTGCACTGAATCTTGCTTGGCTGATCGCAGATTTTGTATCCTTCTGCTCTGAGGTTCTTGTATGTTTCAGAGTCTCCTCCTGGAGTTCCTAGCGTAGGGAATGTGGTGTCATACCAAACTGACCACACACAGGGCTGTCCACACGTAGTGAAAGAAGTAGGTGTCGAAGTTTGTGCAGTGGTCTGGGGTGTGGTTGTGATTGATTCTGTGGACAGAAAAACATTTAGTGTTTTCATAATATTAAGCAAACAATGTATTAAGCGCAAAAGACAACAAGATTCATGTTATTTGGACATTATACATACTACTCCTTCACCTACCTGTTGAGAAAGTGAAAACAGTTGTTGTAGTGACAGTGGGGGTAGATACGGTCGTGGGAGCAGGCGTGGTTGGGCAGTCGATGGTCCTCCTGATTAAACCATTCTCCCCACAAACTGCTATGATGCAGTGGCCATGCCCATCCGTAGTGTTGTAGATGGTGTGTCCAAACGGGTATTTGTTCCCATTGTACACACATGTGCAAGCTAAATGGGAATGGGATATTTTTTTAGAATTGCAATGCACATGGGCATTTCTAGATGTCAACTTCATACAATTCAATTTTTTAGCTAATGCATCCATACCTTGGACATCATATTGGCAGACAGTCGTCAATGACGCACCATCACAAGAGCTTCACAAAAAGACACAACTTTGCTTAGTTATTATTGACAACAGAACACAGTATACTTTCGTTGTATTATTAGCTTCTGCACCTACAGTGGGACTACTGAATGGATCGTAAAACATACCATGTAAAGCAGTTATCTGTTGTTGGGACTTTGTCTCCACTGTTGTAGTGTTTCCCATCCTTATAGCAGCCACAATCTTTCTGCTCCACGCACTTCATGGTGTCTTCATCAAAGTAGGGTAGAGTTGACGGACATTTGGGGTAGCAACCTAAAATGAAATCAAAGCACATAAGTAATGGTGCTTTGCATGGATTTAGAGGTCAGGGGAAGAGTACCATAGCTAGAGGTAGGGTCTGCGTTCATGTGCCCGCTCGGTACCTTCGAGAGGAGGAATCTCAGTCGAGCATTTCCCAGAGGGGTTCCTGCAGGTCTTCAGACAGGGCGATCCACATGGCTTGTAGTGCCACTCACATTCACCAGGGGGGTTGTAGTAATCACAGAACAGAGCTGTAAACAAGGAACACATGCACTATCCATTAGATCTGTATTCTCACATATCTCTTTCCACAGGCTTCATTGCACCCTGACCATCGGAGTCAGGCATGTTTGAAGACGTACGGCATATCTGTGGTGTTCTCCAGGACACACACGCTCCAGCTTCGTTGCAGGCCTCGGCGTAAGCAGCCACAGCGGTACAGAAACATTCACAGTCTCCTCCGCTGTCACAAGCACACGAGTCTCGTACGCAGGCGTCGTAGAAAGGAGCGGGGTCAACCTACATGATGACAGGTAAGCCATAAAATGTTTGTACATTCACTGAAAGACACAATATGAAAAGCCTGATTCTTTTTTGGGGTATTAAAGTTACATTCAAAATTATCATTTACAAATGAAAATGAATGGGGAGCCTTTGGCTACTGACTGACAGTAAGGTCTTGAGCAAACTTACATTAGAATGGCAGGCGGAGAACACTTCACTCTGAATGATGCTGCACTGTTTCTGGGACCAGGACTGCCTGTAGGGGTTGGCCGTACAGGGGCTCCGCTGGACCTTGGCCTCAGGGCAACTTGCAGACACTCTCCAGCTGTTGCCGAAATCCAGAGCATTGACAACACCAGCCTGGCTTCTGGTGGTGAAGTCATTCTTGGCGTTTCCATCATAGTTACCACATAGACCACATACTTTTCCCTGGAAAGAAATCATGGCAAAATCAGACCGACAGGCAAGCAGACAAGATAGTACATGATTAACAGATAAATATCTCAGACAGACAGAAAGATACTGAATGTGCAACCTCATTCCAATCCTAATACTGTCCTATAAAACATAGCATCAAGGATGGTGTTGCTTACTCACCTTGCACAGAAGTCATAAAGGAGGTAATTGCTCAATACTGGAAGCTAAGATTCATGTCTAAACTCACCTTGAACTGTGGACTGAGCTTGATGAACATGCTTGTCTTCTTGTCCCACATGAGGATGAGGCCGTTGTTGGCCTCTATAACCAGGTAGATCCCCATGGTGTAGATCTGGTAGGGCACAATCTCCCCAGGTCCTCTCTGGACCACCTGATAGTTGCCCTCTGTCAAAATCAGTTCGGTGTCCTGAAGGAGAGAGCACGCGACTGATCAGGAAAAACCTTCCGATTTGTATTCCCAGATCGGTGAAACCAAAAGCGACAGGCTGAATCTACGAACCCCGAGGAACAGCTTTATGGCCTTGGAGCAAGTGGTGCCCGTGGTGCCACAGGGCACGTTCTCAGTGATGACTCGGAAGCTGCTCTGGTTCTGCTTGCTGCTACAATAGTCCTGGTCGGGACACACACAACACACATCACATGAATCATCAGGTTATTGTTGTTTTTCAAATGGGCTCCGTTAGTAATGCAGCGGGGTGAACTTACCTCGGCCAGGGTGTATTCACAGCTCCCATCGAAAGTGTATCGTCTCCCATCGAAGGTGATGTAGTGTCCGTCTCCATAGACAGAGCACGTGCCATGGCACAGGTTGTCAGTACACTCCCATTTTCTGTCTTTACATGTGCTAGAGGAGGTAAACAGGTCGACTTAGAGTTATACACAGACATTTAGTACAGAGATGAAAGTCTTCTCATAGATCTGTTGAATTCCTGAATATAGTTTGGTTATAAACAGATAAGCATGTAGGTACAATAGATAGACAGTAGTTTATACATACTAAACACATTACGCTCAGACAAACAAGAAGGCTGGATCCCGACAGAGACCTTAGTTTGATTCAGACCGACAAATTTGATTCTAAAAGGTCATACCTGCAGATGTGTTACAAAGATTCAGAGAGACAGAAGATATGCAAAGACATAGGCCCACCAGGTATTGCAGTCCACTGTGATGCTCTTTCCTGATTGGTAGGGAACTCCGTTGTGGAAACAAGGGCACAGATCATGCTTGATGCAGCCTCCTTTCCCATCAGACAGCAGACCAGATGGACACACACAGCCAGAGATGCACTCTGCACTCACCTGGAAGAGGACATCACAGGTGATAATCAGAATGTATAAACCAAATCTGTTTGCAAAGGAACTTGAGGATGGTTGAGGTTCCAGACTAATCACACCCCCGTGTCATAAGAAGAGCTATTAGAAGTCCTTCTTGCCAGCATCCATAAGACTCTATAATTCTTCACTGTGAGCTGGAACACTGGTAATGCTGCTGGGTCACCACTCAATTACCTCCATTCGGGACTTTCCTATTCCTCAACTGTAATTATACTATACCTCATAGAAATGTAGTAGCTTTTGAAGCTCTGCTGAATCTTGGTTTCAGAGAGATTTTCATGTGTAGTGTACATAGTGTGTATGACGCATGGTGTTACGTATGAACACTGCAGGGTGTGTCACTCACACAGGCCATGTCTTGGGTGTTGCAGCTCTTTTGACACTCGGAGCCTTTCATACCGTGGGCCGCGCTCGAGCAGTTGAAATAAACCATGGGTGCGTGGCATGCTGGGAATATCAAGATCATTTTGAGTGATTGCAATAGTTGTCTCTCTGACAAAATGATGTACTTTCAAATGTAGAATATCAAAGTGGCAGTGTGAAAGAAAGTCAAGAGTTATTGTACTGTAAATCCAACACAATAAAACTCACATGGAACATTGTCAGACTCTCCGATACAGTTGAGTTTTCCCTCTTTGCAGGTGCTGAAATGTCAAACAAATATGATGATCTCTCACCGCACAATAAGCATCTCTGACGGCTATGCGCTCGCATGTGGGTGTGTGGATCTCTCACCACATGGCTCCATCCTTGCTGATGACCTGGCTGGGTGGCACCACTGAGCCCTTGTAGTAGCAGGGGCAGCTGGATGGGGCCACGCACTTGCCAGTATCATCCAGGTAGGTTCCCTCAGCACAGACACACCCGGCCACAGACGTGAAGGTGATGGAGCAGGTGGCGTCAGAGTTGCTATAGCAGTGGCAGGTTCGGCTGCTACTAGTGATGCTGTAGTCATAGACCATAGTACTGGGGCAGGAGCTGGTGAACTTGGCTGCGGAGGGAAATGGCATTGTGTAAGTCTGACAGCCTGAGGTCTGACAGTATTTAAGGAAGGACGTTTGAGTTGCAGAATGAATCACACAGTGTTTTAGGTATGTTGTTAGCATGTTGCACAGGTGTTTTGGGGGATGTTGTAAACAGGTGTGTGTAACTCACTGCAGATGGTGTTTCCCCAGTTGTTGAGCATGATCCCCGCAGCAGCACAGGCGTGGACGTAGGAAGAGACAGCAGCACACATGCAGTCCTCACTCTTCTCACAGTTACAGCTGTCATACATGCAGTTCTACACGGAGAACAGAAAACATGATCAATTCCTTTAATGTGGATGGTTCAAACATTTAATTATCAATACAATTATACTGTTAGGCTATATAACTATATTCATCTTATGCTATCTTTCTTAGTTGCTATGCTAGTAAAATGACAGGCTGTTCTTTAGACTATTGTTACGCTGCGATAGCTAGCTATGCTAGTCTAGTTAGACATCTGAGAGGTAAAGGAGTGACTCACAGATTTGTAGGAGTCTGGGCTGATCTCCGAGTGACAGGAAGCAAACACACCCTCAGGGTCCGATAGCATGGAGCACCAATGCTGGGCATATTTTTCTGAAAGGACAAAATCACAAACATAGTTTCACACACATTCTGTTGACACATGTTGCTCTTGTTGCTGACTTCGACAGTATATAGATCATTGTAGGACTATTTATGATAGACAGAGCACAAATTATTCTACTAGAGTTGTCGTTTTTGTTACACAGTTGTTGAGACGTTGCTATTGTTACACAGTTCTAACCATCTAAAGTGTTAATTTAACACAAGGACTGTTCATTTCACTCGTTTCGACTCATCATCATGAATACTCCTGGTAGCCTAAGAAATGAACTTTGTTGTTTTTGTTATTTGTTATTTTGCCATAAACAAACTTCTGTTTTTTTGATTTTCTGCTTCACTATCCATGAGGACTATTAGTTCTTCCTTCTCTCCTGTCTCTCAAGCAATGTTTGGACTGGGGCTAGACCTTCTAAATCTGTAGTTTATCCAAAAGGGCGGACATTGTCCAGACTAATTACCGTTTTCAAAGCTGAGGCTGCAGGGAGATTCAAAACTGCTCTTGATATCCGGGCATCCCCGCGCGGGTCTTCCAGGTGTTGGCAAAGCCCGCAGCAGTGCCCTCTCTCAGCCCGCTTGCAGTGAGGAAGTCATCTTCTTGGTTGTTGTTGAAGTTCCGCAGAGACCTACAAAAGAAAGGACCGATTTCACACCGAAACCTCCACAGACACACAGACCCTCTACCTCAGATCTAGTAGTAAAAACCCTAAGGACCTACCTGAGGTCTCGTTGTGCAGGCTCGGGGCTGCAGTGATGTAGACCTGCATGATGGGCTGCAGCTGTACCTCCAGCAGCAGGCCCACAGAGGTCTGCACCACCAGGAAGGAGGTTGAGGCTCGGAGCACGGTGGCTCCACCTGAGGGGGGGACAGCATTTGCGTGAGTTCAACATCATCTTCATCCCAACCATCAACATACGCATGAAGAGCAGAGCATCATCCACATCATCCTCACCAGCTAAATCATTGCCAGCATGCATGTATCCCCCTATCAAAGCTTACCGGCAGAGAAGGGAAGTTGAGAGTAGAAGCCGTTGACAAAGACTTTCCCATTAGGTTGTATCAAGATCACCTGCACACAAAGGATGAATTACATTCATACCCTTATTGATTCTTTTCATATTATGCTTAATATTCAGACATGTCAGGATATTAGGGTCAATGTCCTTACAGTTGATCCTCCGGAGAGAGCCAGGGTGACAGTCTTCAAGGATGTTTCACTTTCAGAAAGACCATTTTGTTCCAGATCTCCAAGGACAACAAACTGCTGTCCGTCCGTGTTCTGCAGCATACAAAATACAAGATTTCAGAACAGGACGACCATGCTCTGAAGAAAACACGAGTGACATAAACACAGACACGCAACACAAATATACTATGTCATTACAAGACAAGTATACAACTAGGAATAGGCCACTGAGAATCTGTCTCGAAACGTTTATCATCCAGGCAGAAATGAGTCTACGTAGAGTGATTATTTGCCTCGCTAGTGAAGCCTGAGCTCTGTAGTGAAGAGCGGCGTACCTTAGCCAGCACGTAAGAGCAGGCTCCATGGAAGGTGTAGAGTTTCCCATCGAAGGTGCTGATGTGAGACCCTCCCTCCACAGAGCAGGTCCCTGGACAGTCCTTCTGCTGGCAGCTCCACTGACCACCGGAACACATGCTACATGGACCAACACAGTGTTATGAGACATAGAGAAACACATGCTACATGGAACAACACAGTCTTATGAGACATAGAGAAACACATGCTACATGGAACAACACAGTGTTATGAGACCAGCAAAGACCTCAGATTTTGAATTCCTTCTTGTTGTGTTTTGACTTTCCTTGAATGAACAGACCACATAATGACGGAAATGGAGAGAAAAGAAAGAGGCAGGTAACAAAGGTGTTCTATCCATGTGTGTCCAGGAGGGCTACAGAATGAGTCAGGGTGGCATCATACCAGTTTTTGCAGGAGCTGGAGTAGGTCTGTCCAGGGGCATAGATTTTGTTGTTGTATCTGCAGGAGCACTCAGTCATAGGGACACAACCTCTGTTGTTGATGTCATCCAGCACAGTGCCTGTTGGAGTGGGGGTTGAAGAGTACACAAGTTGAATATGCACCATTGAACTGAGTTTGACAGGAGTCATAATCAGGTCCACAGGGAGACAGAGTTAGTCCCGGGAAAGCAGAGATCTCTGTGTACCTGGAGGGCAGAAGCAGCCGTCGGTACAGTGGCTATCACACAAGTGGCTGGTCTGGGGGTTGGAACAGGAGTCAGGACAGGGGCTGCCACATTCCTGGTACACCATGTTGTTGGGACATGACTTTGCTGTGAAAATGAATGAAACTCAATATTCAAAATGTTATCAAACAGACAAATAGCGGTTATCTGAGCTGATATTTCTGTTACGGACAGTATGGGTATTTTGCTATGTGTGTGTGTGTGTCGTGAGTGGACAGGGGTGAGCTGTGCGTCGAATACAGAAGGTTCACTTACGACAGAATTGAGGGGTCCTCCACTGCGTGGGTGAACCTCCTGCGTGGACACACTGGCGAGAAAACTCTGACATTGTGTTGCACAGGCAGAAGGATGTGGCACTGTCGTTACAGTGGCACAGGTCTGCCATGCAGGCTGTGGTGAACGATGCTACATCCAGAAGACCTTGACAGCTGCTGAAGGCTGGGGCTGAAAGGAGCTGCTCACACACTGCAGTCTGCACACACACACACACACGCACACAGAGGTCACAAATTAGTGTGTTCAAGGTGACCCATTCTGCAGAGTTTATTGATATGCCTAATTTAATTTAGCTTTCAATATTATATTTGTTTTATGAAATGTAGGTTACCAGGTTTCCGCAGCTCTCAATGGAGGGAATAGAGGGCTCAGTGCAGCTTTCAGTTGGTCCGTCCATCTTCCAGAAGTTTCCATAGTCTTCAGGGGAAATCTGTACGCCTTTGGAATGAAAGGGAATTAGTCTTTTACAAAACCAGAAACGTTTTCATCTGATTTTGGATGCTCTTAGGATGGGTGCTTGTAATATAGAGCATTAACTCAGATTTTCCCACTTACTTAGGGCACATACATTAGGAAAGCAGAATGTTTTGTCAAAGCTTACCATTGCTATAGAACTCATTCTGAAGTTGAACCCCATTGAAGTCCCCACACAAGCCGCAGGTCTGGTTTCTGTATTTAGCGTCAATCTCCACCTAAACACAAAACACATGAGTTTTCTAAAGTACATGAGTTTTTCTAAAGTCAATCTAACAATGTTTCTGCAAGGACATCACATGAAGCATTATCCTACCAAGAGGGAATCATCCTCGTTCCATACAGCGACCAGTCCAAGCTTGGCTTTGACCTTGATGTAGGTGGGAGTTTTGTCAATGAGGATGCCTGATTGGCTGAAAGGCAGGAGCACCCTGGAGAAAGAAGAGCAAGTCATCAACAACATTAGCAATATGGTTCAGGGTAGAATTGGTCTGCTGTGAAATTACCACTTGTTTTGTATTTGTTTTGTGTTGTGATTTAAGGATTGTCTAACAGACTTACACCACGCCGTTGACCAGGATGGAGTCCTTAGAGATCTCCACTGTGGTGCCGTCCAGCTTCATGGTGATCTTGCTGATGGTGGGTAGGTCGTTCACCACCTGTCTCCTCATCTGGATGTTAAAGTCCTCATAACTGCTATGACACAGTGAGGTCAGGACATGGTTGCAGGTGGAGGGCAGTTGGAACATGTCCCCGTCAAATGTCTTGAAGTGGTAGTTGCCCCATGTACTGCAAACTTGTCCATTATGAACTGGGCTCACTCCTGTGGACAACAAGGGCAACAAGTCCAACGGGTGTCTTACAAAAATACAATTTAGAATACAGAATTGTGTATTTCTTTCGTTTTTTCAACTTTTTCTTTGAAATATAGAACATGCAAAAGACATTCTGAGACACAGAACTCTGAGCTCCCACTTTGTTAACCTGGGGGATGCTGCAAACCAGCTCACCTGTAATCTCAGGTGTCCTTGACATTGATGGAAGGATGTTGACTGTGGCCTCTGAAAACAAAGATCATCTGAATAAGAAACAGCAAGCTTCCACAACACATTGTTGTGAAATCTTTTGTCCAGTAACTAAACATGTGTGTAGTGATCCAACAGGTCCTACGTTCATCAAACAAATGTTACGCCTTGGTAGAGGCACTGAAAAGCAGGCCTGAACTTTGCCTGATCAGGCGCTATGGTTGTCCCAGAAGGTAAACAGCAGAGCCACAGTTTAGATCTAGAACGCTACAGGAACTCCAACCTCCCCACAGCACACACAATCTCAATCAAAACCCAGACCAGAGGGTTTGACCTACCTGTGTAGGAGGACAAGAAGCTGTGTGACACAGTCGTCCATATTAACAGCCATGCGAGGGGCCCTAGAGTCCCCATGGCGCTCCTGTGACTGATCATCTGGTTGTTCTCAGGGGATTTGAGAAAGGAGTGGAGACTAAGGCAGGTCTTTATACACTTGGAGGAGTGGCCGCAGACGAGGTGTGGAGTTCAAATCCAAACCCATTACGAGCGGCCCACACACCCACCCGTGTGTCCACTTCAACACAGACCACACGAGTACACAAACATGTACTTCACTTTAACACATGTATGTCTGCCAACATAGACTGTATGCCTCGCTGTATTTCCACCTCAGAAAATGGGTGAAACATTTCACTGCTGGAGGACTGTGTATCCTGGGATGCACTTTGAGTTATACTATCTGATCTACTATAAAGAAACTAAAAGACATACTTCTATGTCCAGACATCTGTGGCAGCTTGCTCTGTCAGAGAGTCTGACCCCTTGTATGCAGCACATTGAGAGAGAACATCACTGATTACTTTTGTCATTTATCTAATGGACTGTTCATATGTTGTTGGGTGAAACATTTCTCCATCATTTTGGGGAACATGTTATCATCACACATAGTTTGTATTTTCTTTCCCGAGGCAGAGACAAAAATTAGAAAATTGAAGTGGTCAGGATTTGAGAGAGACCTCAAAAATATAATAAAAGTCAAATTAGTAACAAGTAGTATATTTTACTCAAATTTTGTCCTAATTTGGTTATGAATAGTAATATATTTTTCCACACATAATGGTAAAAAAAAACAGCTCATTGCCAGTATCAAAGTAAATTGTCAGATAAGTAACTAAGTAAGGAAGTAAAATAAATGGGAGCAGTTTGGTTAGCAACATGGGTCTGTTTAGGTTTGTTTAAGTTGTATAGCATTTTGACTCACAATCTTGGCTCTTTGGGGTGTTTCAATATAATGAGCAATTAATAACTCCATCTTTTGTCATGTCAAGTGCCTATGCTTTGTTCATTGGTCATGTTATCTCATCTGTTCACCATGAATAACACTCATTGTTATAAAAATCAACTGCCTTTGTCTGCCAAGTCAATTTGCATTGTTGCTTTGAGATTAAAAAGTACCGTGTATGTGGGTACTCCATCCTAGCATCGATAGCTAGGGTGTGACCTGAAACCTCTCATAGTTGCACTATGCACTCATGGGGAATATTGGGTCCTGGCATGGTTCCTGCGTCAGAAGGTACGTATGCCACGTACGTTATAGATGGGTTGTCTTCACACTGGCATTTCACAGAGCTAGTAAGTACAGTATAGCCGTATCAGACCATATATGGCCAATTTGCCAAGACCACTTCATGGAGAGGTGTGGTGACTTAATCATGCATGTGCAAATAGATATCAAATTTGGTGTTCCGTCCACATGATAAATCACATCATAATTGACAACTCTCAATGGACCTTCTGCCTCTAACTGGTCTCACCCACGTACCTGCGTTGACTAGGCAGTTTAATGGGGCACTGCCTAACTTAGTCAGCTGTGTCTATTTTTGACCAGGATCTGGAATCCTGCTTGTGCCTGTACTTGTCATTTGGGTGACTTGAGTCACTCTTCATTGGGTGTTTTAATGTAACTATAATGACTATTTGGGACCAATAAATCTATAATCTGATGTAGGCCAGCTGTTGGTCCTTAGGCTGCCAGCTGACGATCTCAGGTGCCTTCTGGGTAGAACGTCTCCATGAAGAAACTGAAGTAACACCAGGACCACCAGAGGTAGTGGAAAACCTGGTGAACTATAATGTATCTAAATGATCTCTACCATAACCTCTCACCTCTCCCTCTCCACCCTCTTAGATGTGTTCAGTCAGTACGGTCAAGGTTAGGTTCATTACTGAGTTTATTGTCATGTGAATTGGCACACATGTTTACACAGAACAATACAAGTATTAAATAACAAAATGCAAAAAACAGAAACATAACAATATAAATTGAATATAAATAAGTTCAATATGAAAATAATAATATGGGACAATTAAATACTTCTACGTGGGACTCAAATAGACTAATTTCAGTCTGACTGTCTATACTGAGATGGCCTTACTGTAATATAAATTAGGTGGAGGTTCATTTGACCAGGTACATTTTGATTCTGATTTTGGATTGTGATTCTAAATACTCCCAAAAAGATATATCTGTGTTTTGCCACAGGTATTTACTGGGTTGGCATGGGCATTTAGTCATTTAGCAGACACTTTTATCCAGAGCGACTTACAGTAAGTACAGAGACATTCTCCCCGAGGGGAGTAGGGTGAAGTGCCTTACCCAAGGACACAAACGTCATTTTGCACGGCCGGGAATCGAACTGGCAACCTTCTGATTAACAGCCCGATTCCCTCACTGCTCAGCCATATGACCCCATAGCTCAGTATTACAGTGTCTGACAGAAGATCTAGATCAAATCCTGGCATCCATCCTATGTCACTTTAGATCAAAGTTTCAACTAAAGGAGTACATCATTATTTATCAGACACTCACAACAAAACAAACAACTTTGCAATAAGTATGTTTGTCTTTGAGTTATTGAACTGACTGCACACCACAGGCATTTGTTCCATAAAATCAGTGACATCAGCAATAACAGTGCTAGATAATACACTATCCTAGTCTACCTATGTTTTTCTAATGTAAACAAATGGATTTCTTGGTTTCTTGGTTTATTACGATACCCTTTATCCCTATAAGGGATAATCTTCCAGGGTTCGAACAATTAAAAAGTACACACATGCAGAGTTGCAGACATATATACAGATTACAGATCAAAGAAGCATAGTCATACATCATCATCACATCAAATATAAAAGTTAAAGGTTAAAAAATTCCCATAACTATTTATCTAGCTTGCGAACAAATTGAGAATTGCCTTTTGTGAAGTTTACTAGACTGGACAGAGATCTGATGTTTGGTGGTAGGGTGTTTCTGTTTTAGAGGATCAAAGTACTTACTGACACTAGCTGTCAGCATCTCAGCCTGAGTTCAGTCTTTGACCACGCCCCTTAATTGAAAACAATTAGCATGATGACCTTCAGCTGTGCTCTATGCATTGACTCTGCTGTATATATATATCGCTCTTTCTCTGTCTTCCAGATTGTGCCAGGATTTTACCTGAGCCTTTCCAGAGGTCACCTGTGTTAGATTCTGTTTCAGACCTATACATGCTTTTTGACCCTGATTGTGGATTCAGTATTTGGTTTTCCAACTATTGCCTGTGCTTGAATTTTGAGCCTGCGTGCAGTCTTTTTACCTGTTTACTGAGAGATTTATTGCGTCCCCGCTTACTATTTTTGTCTGAAACAAGCTGCCCCATAACTGACACTAAAGTCATCCACGTTTATATTTGTTGCGTGGTCTAAACACATTTGCAGATAGGATAGAGTAAACCGATGAACTGCCCGTCTAGTAGATGATCTTCTAGGTCTAACCAGGCCTTTGAGTCTGTGCGTCTTCAGGCTTGTTTGTTTCTGGTCCTCAACATCTCTTGCTGTCCCATTCTGAAGTTATTCCTTTTCTCTGTGACTCCATAACTTATTCTAGGATCATTTTTAAAAATTTGTGGCAGAAGTCATGTCAAGAAAGATCTAACATGTATCTGTTTACACATCACCTCCACTGTCAACATTTAGTTTGGAATGACAATATTTGCATCTCTCTGGCACACTCCAAATTAAACACTTGTGGTTTTACCACCCCCAGCTTCCCATCCAATAAATACAGTTTTCTGATTCTAATATTTGTCTTTCTTATGCAAATATTTGAGTGCAAGTACCATATTACATTTACATCGACATAAAAACGTTAAAAGGCATCACATTACCATGTTAGGTAAAGACGAGTCTACGGAAGTGAAGAGGTCTGTCTTAAACCACTGATCAGTTAACAACAATTCAAGATAATTATTACTTTATTACTTCTATACTGTTTGAAATGTTCTGAATATAATAAACAATGTTTGATCTATACCTTGCAGTATTAAGCTCATGAGCACATAACCCTTGGTTATGTCCAGGAGAGAAATATGCCTATCTATGAATAATGTTCTTGTATCATTGATAATTATACTGTTTTATTATGCCTGTATAGCCAGAAGTTGGGTCTTTGTAAGAACTACGAACTAAGAACTAAGAAATGCCTGTGACACTAGGGTAGATCAGAGGTCACAATATTACCAGTGTATAATGCCATGCAACTTTGAATGAGGAAAATAGAAGGAGTGACAAGGCCATTTCTACGAGCCCTATCTAAAGACCTAAACAAAAGCTATCTGGCACTCTTGTCCTTTTTCAGTGTCTGCGAAGGCAATGTTAATCACATTGTATCCTCCCATATTGTGATACCATATACTCTCTTGATTTTCTGTATTCATTGTCCAGTCTTCTGTGATACTCAACGTGAGTGTACCAGACCCCTGCACCACACATTTGTGTTATGAATACATTGATTTTGTCTTGAACTAGTCTTGAACTCTTCTTAACAATTCCTTTCATTGACTTGGCACTTTCGGAGCAATTGGGTATTTTCTAATACGTCTTCAGAGCGTAGCAGAACCCACAAAATTCCAGCAACATCCTCTCTGATGCTACAACCCTATATGTTTTAAACAAACTTAAAACGTAATCTTGGGGTGAGCTCAGTGGTTAAGGTGTATGTCATGCGGGGTGAGGCCCACACACAGCGGCCCAGGTTCGATTCCGGCTCATGCCATTGCCGCATGTTTTCTTACTTTACACAATCTTATCTTAGTGTTGCTTACTGTAATGTCTTCGGGAAATGTCTGGGGAAGTTCCTTCTTGTCATTAGACCAGTCTTTGTGGACACTGTATCGATATACTTCTTTTTTGTTTCCTCCTCAAAGCTTGCAAACCAGCTGCACATCAAATATGTATTTTTGCATGAAAGGCCATGTGTGACTGTTGAAGTAATGGTGACATATGAGTCTTCAAATTGTATATCGTACCATTGCTGTGAAACCTTCTGAAACTATTAATCAGAGGTTTTCCGGTTCGATTCCCGGCTGTGCAAAATGACGTTGTGTCCTTGGGCAAGGCACTTCAACCTAATTGCCTCAGGGTGAATATCCCTGTACTTACTGTAAGTCGCTCTGGATAAGAGCGTCCGCTAAATGACTAAATATAACTTGGGATTATTGTCCTATTGTATTCAGGGAGCGGTGACTATTTTTGAAACACAACAGGTGTGTCTGGGTTCCTCTCTGTCTGGGCATCACCTGTAGCCGTCACCAAGGATACAGACCAGCCTTTCTCAACCCAGGTCCTCAGGGGCCTCTGCCCTGCATGTTTAAGATGTCTCCCTGCTCCCATACACCTGATTCAAATGAATGGGTGGTTATCAAGCTTAAAAGAAGCCTGATAACGACCCATTCATTTGAATCAGGTGTGTTGGAAGAGGGAAGCATCTGTGGAATGGAACTGACTATGGCTGTTCAGCTTACTGTTCTGACACACCATCACTTTTAAAAGGCATCATTAGATTGCAGTCTCAGGCCTTCCGGTTATGCTTTGGAGCTTTTCGGATGACTCTTGGCTGCCTTACAAGCAGGAGTTGGGGAAATGCCTTTTGACATATGAAGCTGTGCCAAGCTGATGTTGGCTTATTGGGCTACTGTATAGGGCTACATGGATGGTCACCCCTCTACAGAGGTACTGAAAGAAAGAGTAGGGAACCACTCGTGGGACGGGTTTTGGTTGAACTATTGGTGCTGAGGCTGATGCTCTGGGAGTAAAATATTCAGATATTGGTCCGTCTGTTGTGTGGAGTACTGTGCCTCTTTGGCTGTTTCCAGAGCCGCTGGTGGACTTGGGACTGTTTGACATATAAAGGGAGTGGGGTTCTTGAGAGATCTGGTTGAAGAATATGTTACAAATATTGTATTCATATTTTAATGTCTTTACTCCAGAGATTTTGATTATTAAAGACATTTGTTATTTGGATCCTGCCAGCCTCTTCCTGCATTCAGGTCCTCCATGATAAGTAATACATAAATACAAATACACATTTTAAATTAACAGTGTATGAGAGAAATAAGTTTAAAATTGACAAAATGTTCTTGAAATTGAATGACAGATGGACTGTCAGAAAGGCAACAAGAGGCATGTCATGAAATGAAGGGATGGAGGGAGAAAGACACAATGTGAACATGCCTAGCTGTGGCAATGGCAAGCACGTTAATAACATATTGGCACTCTCACTTATAATATTGGTAAAAGATCCCATTAATTAAGGGTTAATAGTAAGGCTATGGTCACTATTAACATGTAGTATTATCGTTATAAGCTAAAGCACACAATATCTAATGAAAATGTAATTATTTAGTTAATGTAATGACATGTTCTGGTCTCCCTAGGTTACCTCCTCAGCAGAAATATCAGGTGTCAGGTGTTATCATGCTTGTCATGTTATCATCTGAGGCTGATAGCCGTGCACCTGGGCATTGTGTGGCAGGCCGAGCTGTGTTTAACAAACAGGAGGGGTTCTGACGAACATGGAAGCCACAGGGGGTGTGGTCTCTAACCCAGGTCCGGTTGGGAGGAGCTGTGTGGAATGCAGATGAGAGACTCAAATCCAGTCTTCAAGGACCCTTGGAGGAAAAATGTTGAGGCTATGTTGTTCATGGTGTTACATATTATTGATGGTGATGGATTGGTGGTACAGTATAAAAGCAGACTCAGACTCAGGCCTCAGACTCAGTGCCAGAGAGGCTGGCCTCAGACTCAGTACCAGTGAGGCTGGCCTTAGACTCAGTAACAGTGAGGCTGGCCTTAGACTCAGTGCCAGTGAGGCTGGCCTCAGAATGGGGCTGGAGTAGACATAGGAATGAGAAACTGAGACATGGAGACACCGAGCCCCTACGACCTGTCCATGCCTCTCATCCTCAACCCCCCCTGAGCTGTGCTTTATCTGGACATATGAATACGTATGAAGGCTCTTTGGCACATTCATGTTACCAGCTCTTGTAAGACTGCAGAAGAGGTACCTTTAAACACCCACCAAAAGATTAATGATGGATACAAAACGTTTTGCTGGCTCACCTTCAAACTATCAAAATAAGATTTAACTTCTACACACATATTAAAAGGTAGTATCAACCACCCAACCACGCTTGGTAAATATTGCTTTCATTTAAGAAGAATTAAAACGTAGTTATTTTTACTCTTTTAACTTTTTGATATTGTGTGATAGTGTGTTATCATTTATTGTCAAATAGCACCTCTCTTTGGTGATCTGAAAAAATGTATTCCTAGGGTGTGTGGGGTGTTGTTTTTGCGAGGACAGACTAGGTACTAGGGTTATAGCCTGTGTGAATTCAAATAGTGAATTTAAAAACACCTCCTCTAGTGTTATCATGTTGACTGTGAAAGGTCTTCAATAATATATAGTGGTGGAAGAGGAGTGGTGGTGGAGGAGTGGTGGTGGAGGTGTGGAAGGCAGTATGACGCACCAGCTCTCTGAGACAATCCTTCCACCCTGATCCTGCTGGGTATAAAAACAGCTCCACCAGGTGGCCGAAAGAGTCCACACACAGATGATCAACAGAGAAGCTTTTCATCACCTACTAAGGCCAGTGAACATATTTTCTCATGATACATTGAATCTATAACTCAAAGCACACCTCTTTGATATGTGGTAATCATGACAGTTAACACAGTCGACAAGTGACACAATCAACTTTATTTGGCAAAAACCTGTCATATGATTGAAAGCAGTTGATATATGGTTTAACCACTAGAAGGCACAGAGAGGTGTGGCAGTGATGTAGTTACTAGCCACCTTTAGCAGTGTAGCAGGCAGGCTAATCATGGAGCTAGCAGCGTGTAGAGATGTAGCTAGCATTTAGTTTCCACCCGGACAGAGCTCCCCTGCTCTCACAGGCTCTGGAGCTCTGGAGCTCCCCCTGGGGCTAAGCGGGGTCCTACGGCTGTGGATACTCCAGCTACATAACACCCGACACCGAAGACATAAGAGGGCAGTCAGGCTGGCTCCCACTATGGTTCAGGTTTCTTTAAAACATTTTGGGAACATTCTGCTACATTGGGACCAAGGGCAACTTTGGTTAAGGCTGGATGTAGGCGAGTGGGGGGCAGGGAGTGTTGGGGTCTTGGGGGACTAGGAGGGTTTGGGGACTAGGTGGGTTAAGAGGTTAGGATTAAACCACTTAGTTCTTAGTTTCCTGGCAGATACAGTTCGATCACTTTAATAAGGCTTACTTTCTGAGGGAGTGAGCGTGAGATCCGACCACAGCAGAGTCCCAGGTGATCTGTCTGGACACTTAGCCCTCTTGTTCAGCAGCCTGGCTGTGCACCAGTTTACAGCCAAGCCACAAAATGGATAAAAAGCTGTGAAATATTAGTAAAGCTGAGTGAAAAAACAAAAAAGAAATCATTTGATATACATTTATAATATGTCAAATATAAAAAAAAGAATTTACACTGTACATTGCATCAAATGAAAACTAAGTCCGAAAACCTCCGGGGGGGATGGGGGGGGCGAGGCACATTTGACTTGTTTGTTATCCAACATCCAACAACTCAATGGTTCACTGGGGCTTGTTGGAGGTGGAGTGACAGGGGTGAGAAGGGCTGGTGGAGAGGTAGGAAGGGAGGGGGGGGGCGTGTGGAGGTGAAGACAGGGCCTCTCAGAACTGTTCAGACAGCAGCTCACACAGTCTCTGGGACACCGTGTCACGGCTGGTCCGGAGTGTCAGACGGTACATCTGAAGAGGGAGCGGGAGAGAGACATAGAGGGGAGAGGAAGGGGTGAGAGAGAGAGCGACGAGAAAGAAAGGGGGAGAGGAGGGGGAGAGAGAGAGAGCGAGAGAAAGAGAGGGGGAGAGGAGGGGGGAGAGAGAGAGCGAGAGAGAGCGAGAGAAAAGAGAGGGGGAGAGGAAGGGGGAGAGAGAGAGCGAGAGAGAGCGAGAAAAAGAGAGGGGGAGAGGAAGGGGGAGAGAGAGGGAGAGAGAGAGAGGGAGAGAGAGAGAATAGAGGTGGAGAGAGAGAGAGAGAGAGAGAGCAGTCATTAAACAAGGAAAGGTAAGTAACACAGACACACAGACAAATGGCACCCCAGTGGGCTGGGTAGAGAGACCGGAGGCGGGGCCTACCTGTGCCTGTGTGTTGGGTTCCAGTCTGAGCAGGCAGCCCACCTGCGTGGTCTTGGTGTGGATCACTCCGGCTCCCACAAAGTTGGAGGGGTTGGGATCCACCCCGTCCAGCAGGGCAGCACCAAACCCAATGATCTGGGGGACAGGACACACAAGCAGCCGGTCACCTAAGACCAGGGGAACGGCACCAGCAGAGCTACCCCGAACCACGGAGACCTCACCTTCGCTTTGGTGACCTCTGTGTCCATCGAGTGTTTGGATTTGAAGATCTTCTGCACCTCCTGCTGAGGGCTGGGGACGACCCAATGACAGACAGGAGAGAGACATCAAATAATGAATCATAGACGGAGGATTTATGTGCTTTGTCACCTTAGAACCTAAGAATCTAATGACTAATACCACTGTGTTGACATTGCCCTCTTAATATTGACTTGAGCGCGCACCCATATTTAAGAGGATGACTCAATGTAGGGTGACAAAGCAAACTGTTAAGACCAATATTTGCGACAACGATACAGTGTTTATGTGTGCGTAGAGAGGCCAAGCCTTCCGATGAAATGCTGTACGCTTAGATGTGGCGAGGAAGAGTTCTGGGAAGAGGCGTCTTACGCTCCGAGCTGCTTCCAACGCTGAAAGAAGTCCTGTGACTCCATCTCAGTGGGCTGGAGGAACTTGTTGAGCGTGATGGGGAGTTTCACAGCCATCTTCTGGAGAGTTCCGCCGTACCTGAGGACAACACACACACACACACTTAGAACTCAAACACACACAAACACACACTCTAAAAGGCAATGGTGTGAACCAATACGCAAAGGAGGGCGAGGGTGTTGGGATACCTGAACTGGATGTTGAGCACCGGAGCGTCGAGAAAGTCGGACACACACTCGATGTTGAGGGTCTGCTGGAGCTGGGCCCCTCCCTCCACGGTGGGGTCGGCCGGCTTGGCGTGGATGTTCAGCTGTGACGGAGGGCGTTAAGGAAACACCGTCGACGTGCACACGCACACACACAGACACGCCCAGACAAAGACGCACACACACTACCAGGCCTGGCAGGATGACGGTATAGTCATGACTTTGCTAGACCATAAACAACAGCATTTCTGGATTCATTTTCCGACGTTTTAAGGTTAACTGGCTTTTCTACCTTCGAACTTTCATTTTCAGAGCTGGAAAAGGTGTCGACTTGGTTTCGGCGATGACTTTACAAAATACTCGGTACATGTGGCAAGACAACAAAATTCCCCAAAACATCCACACACACAACTAAACCTACACACACCTATTTTCAGGCCTGGAACAACAAACACTTGCATAACCTCCACACACCCCAGCATGCACACACCCAGACATGACTCAACAGCCAGGGAGGATATGAGAGGGCAGAGGTTCCTGGCACAACACGGAAGCAGAGAAGTCCAGGAACTGAGTGGACGTCTTGTTGCCAAAGAACACGTACATCCGTCCTGGGGGAGAGACAGCACGGAGGGGAAGAGAGGAGAGGAGGAGAGAGAAGGAGGGGGGAGACAGCACAGAGGGAAAGACAGAGAGAGAGAGAGAGAGAGAGAGAGAGAGGAGACAATAGAACAGAGAAAAGAGAGAGAGAGAGTAGACCGAAGGAAAGGAGGATAGAAAGGAGAGATGAGAAGACAAGGGAAGAGCCTGGTATGTTATCACTGTCCAACTCGCATGTACTGAATGTAGTACAAGCTGCACTTCCAGAGAGCGCAACCAGTCTTGGGTCTGGAAGCAGCAGTGGTCAACCTGCTACCTACCCAGGTTCTGTCTGTATTCAGACTTCAGGCCAACCTGCTACCTACCCAGGTTCTGTCTGTATTCAGACTTCAGGCCAACCTGCTACCTACCCAGGTTCTGTCTGTATTCAGACTTCAGGCCAACCTGCTACCTACCCAGGTTCTGTCTGTATTCAGACTTCAGGCCAACCTGCTACCTACCCAGGTTCTGTCTGTATTCAGACTTCAGGCCAACCTGCTACCTACCCAGGTTCTGTCTGTATTCAGACTTCAGGCCAACCTGCTACCTACCCAGGTTCTGTCTGTATTCAGACTTCAGGCCAACCTGCTACCTACCCAGGTTCTGTCTGTATTCAGACTTCAGGCCAATCTGCAGCAGCTGGTTCTCATACAGAACCCCGTTGTTCTTGCACACGAACCTGAGGAGACACAAACAGGACACACCAAACCAGTGTGTTACGCAATGTTGAATAGTTTTAGGGTTCGTTGTCGCGTCCACTTCCAACTCTCTCTCCTGGCTCACCTGGAGAAGTTGTCATCTGCCACAGGGGGATCGGGGGCTTCTGCGCTGGCCTGCTCCGGGGCGTGGAGCTCAGAGAAGACGTCCACCAGCAGGCTGCCGCCGGAGGAGGGCGCGGGGCTGGCCAGGCCCAGCAGGTCTGTGGAGGTGGAGGGGGACACCTGAGGGAGAGAGGGGGGGGGTTCGCGTAGTTAGCACACCTGACCGGGGAGTAGAAACACAGGCTGATGTGCGACTGCGAGTCGAGAGCGTGGCTGTGGCATCTCCAACGGGATGACCGCTCTTTAGGGAACCACTCTCTCTCTTTTCTCTTCAAATGACACCCACACACACTATCAAGAGTAGAGGGGGACATTCAGGGGGCAGGTTAAGAGGAAGGGCTAGCCGTTAGCAGGGTCACATGTGAACTAACTGTCGAGAACTAGTTAGCGCGTTAGTAAGGGTGACAGGGGTGCTACTTCACCCGTGAGGTCACAGTGACACAGCACACACGTAGCACACAGAACCTGGAAGACTGGCTCAGCAGCAGTGGCCGAAATGGTAGCAGGCGTGCCCTGGTGAGCGAAGGAGGAGAGGGGGGTGAGGGGAGAGAGGGAGGAGAGGGAAGAGAAGGAAGAGAGGGAGGAGAGCATCGGCTGCAGGAGAGAGGAGGAGGAGACTGGGCGGGGCCGGTTGGTAGGCGTTGGAGCCGGGGCCAAGAGGTCAGCAGCAGATTCAGGAGGAGAGGGCTGATGGACAGAGGAAAGGGTTCACAGAGTAGGCAGTGGATAGTACCCGGCAGATAGTGGGCAGGGCACAGTGGATAGTATGGAGCAGACAGTCAAAGATGCGAGGCAGACGGTATATTAAGTGGCCTCTTTAAACGAGAACTCGATTCAATCGAGGAACTCGAATCATCGACAGAATCCCCCAAAAAACAAACAGTGGGTGACAGCCCTGGGGCAAAGCATCACGCCGGAGTACGAGTGGACCGCAGCGTGAGGCGGGCGACGGCGCTGCTGTTACCGTGGCAGCGGAGTTGCTGGCGCCGTGCTCCGACCCCCCGTTGACATTGGCGTTGGCGCTGCGCTCCTTGCGCTGGTCCTCCAGGTCGGGCAGAGTCACCCCGGGGCCCTTCTTCCTCTTCAGCTTGGCCAGGATGGAGGACTCCCGCTCGGGGAAGGGGGGCATCTCCTCCAGGACCGTGGCCTGCGGGGGAGGAGACGAGGGGGGGTTATGGGGCTGTCGGAAATGGGGGCGGGACAGACGGGGAGAGCTGCCGGGAGGGGGACCCTGACCAGGATGTCGGTGCTGGCGATGCAGCTGAGGCGGAGGTACTCCACGGCCCGCTGCTGCAGCTCCACGTCGGCGTTGCGCAGCTGGCTGTCAGACCTCAGCACCTCCTGGATGGTCCCCTTCACCTCCGGGAACAGGTTGATGAACTTGATGTAGGCCGACAGCAGCAGGGCCCGCGTGGGCACGGAGCACAGGTGGAACTTGGAGTGGAGCAGATTGAACTGGACCAGAGGACTGGGGGGGGGAGGGGGAGGGGAGAGGCGGAAGAGAGAGAGAGAAAATAAGAATTGGAGAGGAACCAGGCTGAACCCCACCCAACACAGAGGACCCGGAAACTCCTTCTGTACCTGAACACACACACAGACAGACACACAGACAGACAGAGAGACAGACAGACAGACTCACAGAGACCCCTCACCTGGACCTGGCGTCTCCAGCGATCAGGTTGCCAAACTCTCCCAGGATGTAACCCCCAACCTTGACCAGGTTCTCATGGCAGGCTGGAGCCTGCAGCGCCTGGGGGTGGGGGGACAATTCAAAACGACAGAAGATGAGATCATCTCATTGTCATCAATCGTCCATCTCATCATGTACCATCCTCTCCTCAGCTCTCCGTCACCGCCTCGTCTCCACATCAACAGGCGGAGCAGTTCACCTGGACGTGACCTGCGACGCCCCTCATGCCTCCCCTCCTCCCTGGCCCCCTCCCCTCCTCCCTGGCCCCCTCCCCTCCTCCACGCCTCCTCCACGCCCCCCCCTCCCCTCACCTCAAAGACGGTCTTGGCCGCGTAGCCCTGGACGTCGTCCCGGTTGATGACGATCTGGATGACGCGGTACCACACCTCCTCGCTGACGTAGTCCCCGGCCATGCGGATGAGGCTCAGGATGGTGTCCACGTACCACGTGTAGTCCACCGCGTACTTCTCCGCCAGGATGGCCACTTTCAGCACCTGGTGAGGACGCAACGCTGGCCTTGAGATGCCGAAGACGTCTCGTACCGCGTGTCCGGCCGTGTACAGACCGTTCCATCTGCACTCACTTCTGTGAGAGCATTTTAATTGTACATTTCTATTCCTCGATAATCTGCCGCACCTATGCACTATTTTGTACCTGCGACCATACGCTTGCCAGCTGAACATCTCATCCACTTGAGCCATTCCCAGACTTTACGTGCACTGTTACGTCGCTTTCGTATAAACGCATTAATGTAAATGTAGGGTCAACAGAGGAGGAACCGAGGCAGGGTTTACACAGTACATCATAGGACGCGGGTTTTAGCTTAGAACAAATAATGCCAGAACATAATACAGGCTTGGTGTACAGAACGCAAACTCTTCATGGTAGCTGTAGCGGGTGGAACCGCTCCTGCGTGGCGGGTGGGACGGGTGGGACGGACGGGGGGGACGGTGGGGGGGGGTGAGGGATGACACTCACGATCTCCTCCCTGATGGAGTAGTCGGCCGTCTCCAGGTAGCTCAGCATCTCAGCCACGATCTGCTTGGAGTTGCTGCGGTCGCACATGGCGTAGAGCAGGTCCACGGCCCGCTGCCGCACGCTCACGTCCCTCTCCGTCTGCAACACACACACACGCACACACACACAGGAATAAGCGTACGCATGGGCGCACACACGGGTGCTCAGAGCAGCGTGCGCAGAGGGGGGGGAGGGGCCTCTGGGGGCCTGGGGGCGTGCGAGCCCTACCTTGAGGGCTCCGATGACCGTTTCGATGTGAGTCTTGACGGCCTCGTGGGAGAACTCGGAGCTGGCCAGCGTGCACATGCTCTCCAGGGCCAGGTAGCGCAGGTTGGTCTCTCGGTGCTGCAGGAACTGACCCAGCTGGTTACAGGCTCGCACCAGCAGGGTGGGCTCACTGCCAACACACACACATATTAGTGTGAGAGACAACGTGTGTATGTGTGGAACTCAAAGTAAGAGAAAGACAGAGAAAGAGAGAGTGAGTGGTGTGAGACTGTGAGTAAATGTGTGTGAGCAAAGAGAGAGAGAGAGAGAGAGAGAGAGAGAGAGAGCCAAAGAGAGCGGACCTGTCGTGGTGGATGATGAGGCTGATGGCTTCAAACAGCACGGCGTTCTTGGCGTTGGAGTGCTGCACCTTCTTGGACTTGGGCGGCTCCTGGGCCTTGTTCAGGATGCTCTCCAGACACTCCACCAGACGCGCCCGGGTCGCCCCGTCCTCTGTGGGCACCAGACGGTTACGCAGGCTAACGCACGAGAGGCAAACCCCCACCCGCCCCCACACACACCCACCAGGGCTCCTTACCAGGGGGTGGGTAGCACTGCAGCAGTCTGAGCAGCTTGACTGACAGCCAGGGAGCTGCTACAAAGTAGTAGGTGTAGTCCTGCAGGTCTGTGGAGGCCGACGTCACGATCTGCACACATCATCGACGTTCGTTAGAATCAATAGTGGACAGTGGAAAAACAAAGACAATAGGCAATGTTTACAAGTCAACAAAACGAGAGACTGGGAGACAGGCAGACAGGCAGGCAGACAGGCAGACAGGTAGACAGGCATATAGATAGATAAGACACATGGACGTCGACCACAGCCCTACCCTGCTGAGCCTGGCGACGGCCAGTGAGACGGAGGTTTTGAAGTCGTCAGGGCTCTTCTGGGCCAGAGTGGTGATGAGGCTGGTGGCTGCCGTCACCACGCCCTGAGGACAGTCATCGTCACGTCAAAAACAACACACCGCAATGTCAGCACCCAACATCAGCGCAGGATCATCCCCCACCCCCCACCCCCCCCCCTCTCTCTCTCTCTCTTTACCAGATGCTGGTCGTTGAGCAGGTGCACCACGCGTGCCGTCCACTCCCCCATGGGGACCAGGTCAGGTGACGTCCTGTTGAGACGCAGGAGACACAGGGCGGCGCTCTGCTTCACGCTGTCCATGCTGTCCCTGGAACGCAGGCGGAAAACACAGCTCTTACTCCCCCCCCACACACACACACACACACGTCTGTGTCCGTGCCCAGAGGGCGGCCTGCCTACCCAGCCACCAGGATGCGTGGTATGTCGGCGGCGAAGGCCTCGGCCATCTCCCTGCTGCCCACGTTGGCGATGCAGTGCAGCGCCAGGTTGATGAAGGTGGGGTTCCTGCTGGCCAGGTCGTTCTTGATGCCGTTATTGATCAGACTGATCAAGTCGCTGTTGGAGTTGACCAGCACGGAGATGAACAGATAGCCCTGGGGGGAAAGAGGGGATTGGTCAATAGCTGGTCATGTGAAGCAACATTGGTTAAATTGATTTGTATTGTTTTATGTGGGAGAAAGCTGCTCCACTTGCGAGACACAGACAGTGCCAGATCGCCCTCTGCAGGCCACAGCGAGAACTCACAATCTGCTTCTCTGTGTATTTGTTGGAGCTGAGCAGGTTAACAGCTTCCATGTGGCCAAAGTCAATGTCATGTCCCAGGAGGAAGATAAAGAGCAGCTTGCAGACATACTTCTTCTTACTGTAGCCATCCAGAGCCTTGTCTCCTGCAGCGGGCACAGCCACACACAGAGGGAGATTAGGGAACAGCCTTTGTCCATTTCAACACAGACTTCACAGGGAGATGGAAAATGGAAATGACGAGAAGGGTGCGTGGAGTCAGACATGACGAGATGAGTCATGTCAGGACTCGGGGAGAGGGAACGAGGGCCTATGGGAAAGTGGAACAAAAGGGCCAGTGTGGTAACAAAGCAGAGCCGAGTCAGCACCTCCAGCAAGGAAACTGATAAAAGCACTCTTAGCTTTTGTTGCTGTGAGGAAAGCCAACAATGTTAAGCTACAATAAGTAAGACAGCATTTTGGGGATGTAAGTGTGTGTTGTGTGTGTGTGTGTTTGTGTGGTGTGTGCATGTGTGTAGGGCTTGCTTGACTTATCATGATCCTCACCACATCTGTGTGTGGGACTCTTGTCTCATGATTGGGATTAGTAGGGGCTGTTTAGGCTACACCATAAAGACTGTGTGTGTGTGTGTGGGTGTCTGTGTGTGTGTGTGTGTGTCATGGAGAGATGCAGAACAAGTGAGTAAGATCCACAGGAAGTTGCTGTGGTAAAGAGGAAAGCATTCCTGCTTGCTAACCTGCTGTGTCCCTTAAATACTTCCATACCATCTTCTCATTCTTTTATACACAAGTTCTCTCTATCCCTGTCCTTATATGACTCCAGCCAAATAGTTAACATCAGAATATCTAAAACCATAGTTACATGACGTGATTGGGAAACTTGAACTAACCATGAATGATCATTATACAATGAGGCCACTTTAAATGCATCCAATCAAAATTAAATTAAATCATTAAATTAAGTATACATTCTATCAAAACAATTGTTTTTAATACTTACCCTTAAATTTGGACCGGATATTGGCCAGCTCTTTATTTATTCTCTTGATCTCTGCCTCTTTACTTTTACCTGGTACAAAGCATCAAAAGTGAGTTGGTACTTGACTGTTTGGACTGAAGTAGACCTAGTTAGTCTATAAAAAGGGCATTCACCCACAGTGAACTCAAACTGATGAGCCCTCCAGAACCAGGTCCCAGTTCTTTATTTAGATCAAGAGGGCAGTCATGAACATGATGAGATACAGACAGCTCATTAACTAGCTAACTAGGATCATCGGTGCTGTACTGGGCAATGTGGATCTATGGTCAGTGAAAGGCTGGTAACCTTCACTGTCCCACTGTTGACTAAGACAGGGAAAATACAAGTGCTGGAAATAGACTCTCATTTGCACACGGAGCACATTCACATTTCCATGGCTCTGGGTGAAAGGTTTCCAACACACAACCCAATAAGACGGACCTGTCGAAGCCCAGTCAGACTAACCATCAATCGGTCATGTACACATGGCCTTAAATACATTGTAGATAGCAAACTAGATGATTTTCTGTAGCCCGGCTACGTGGCTTGTGTGAAGCTACCTTACTGAGCCTAGACTATTTCCTGACCCACGCCCTTTTACTACGAATACATGCGAACTATCTTGCTGTTGGCTAAGGAAGACAGTTCGCTAGCGAGCTTTTCCAATAACTATGGGATAGCTTGGCAAATGCACTTCTAGATTGCTACCTTGAAGGTCCAATCCACCAGATCACTTTTGTGGGGTCTACTAGTTGTTGTGCCGCTAGCTGCCCAGATAACTAGTCTACATTAAGTACACGTAATATTAGCAGGCAATACCCAAGTAGGCTACTACTAGTCTAGCTCATTTGTAGTGTTGTTGTCTCGCTAGTTAGCTGTAGCCTAGCTAGCTAGCTTGCTATTTTAGGCTTAAAAGTTTGTAACAACGTCTACATAATGTCTATGAACTGACTTGGAATCTATATATTGTGATTATGTTAGCTAGCGATACAGTTATCGTGTTTGGTTGCCAGATTTCCACACGATTATTGACAGCTAGTTAGTGTTAGCTAGACTTTGTCTTCAAACTAGCTATCTTGCTAATTTGTCTTGTTCAGAAAAGTCAGGGTAACTCACAGTTCCTAATGTCAGAGATGAAAACAGCGAGGCCACGCATTCCATCTCCTTTAGAGACTGCAGGCATTTTATCCACACGATATTTTAAGTTTTTCCTTTTTCTGCCAGATAGAGAGAGAACACACAGCAAACTTTATTTGACAGGCAATTGAAACTAGTGCGGCTAGTTTGAGCTAATGAGGTGGACAGATACACACACACACACTCCCCGTCCGCAGCTTTGAGGAGTGAACGTCAGGGAAGAAGAATTCACTGGTGAATAACGAGCCAACCCCAGTGGTTGCAAGTCTGCGTGTTTAGGTGTCAGTCAGTTGGCTAGTTCAACGCTGGCGTATGGACAGCTGATTATCACTTTACATCACTGTCTTTGGAGATGTTGTAATGTAGCAAAATAAGGATTTTCCCTGCAGTGCACGAACAATACTGGTATTTGATGGTATTGACTAGCCTTATCCATCGCTTACATTCGTTTTCGTCAATAGAAAAGGAACAAAAACGACTCCTCCCTCCAATCTTTAAGCATACCTGGTGTCTGTATTATAGGTACCCCACGCACAGTGGTTCACCATATATTCTGTTTTACTTCTAGAGACATTTTAACTTATCTGCTGCTACTTTTTCAATGCGTTTCAATGCGCCTGACGAAATGGCTTGTCCGAGGTCTCCGCGCATGGTAACTGTAGTATGATTGGACAATAGGGGTTATGCGGAACGCCCAGGAAACGAACCGGAAAACAGATGTAATCGTTTCCGCTCCTGTGTTAACCCAACGGCAAACCCAGCTAGTTCACACAATCAACAATAAGATTATTATTATTAAAACCAAATTGCCAAAGGGAAGAACCATCCAGTAGGGGCTAAATCCCTCAGAGCGTCATGGCCGTCCATTATGGCCGTCCTCGCTAGGGGGAGTTTTGGCCGTCCATAACGGCCGTCCTCGCTAGGGGGAGTTTTGGCGCTGATCTTTGCATGTATGGACGGCCGTTATGGCCGGCCATGATTCGTTTTCATGGCTGTCCCTGTTTTTCATGGCTGGCCATGATTTTCATGGACGGCCATGATTCGTTTTTCATGGCTGTCCGTGTTTTGCATGGCTGTCCATGATTTTCATGGACGGCCATGATTCGTTTTTCATGGCTGTCCGTGTTTTTCATGGCTGTCCATGATTTTCATGGCTGTCCATGATTATGATTTTTGTATGAATTGCATAGCTTTATTTTATTTTTTTACATACAAAAGTAGGCCAATCAACAATAAAATATCATGACGATATAGACTTAAAAAACAACTTTAACATGGTTTAGGGTTTGCCTAGGCTACATATATTTTAAGTATTTCATGAATTGTTTATAAAGACTTAAACTTTGTATTATGACCCTGCCTACATTGCTTTTTCAGTCCTAGGCTACATATATTTTAAGTATTTCATGAATTGTTTATAAAGACTTAAACTTTGTGTTATGACCCTGCCTACATTGCTTTTTCGGTCTGTTAAGCCGTCAGTTTACACTCCAATTTAGCGCAAGAACCACTTTGAACCACAAATCTAAACGTTGCAATACCATGCTATGCAAGTCAACTTTTGAAAATATGTATTTAGCCTTGTACCAGCGAAAGTCGTTTTTGACTATGGATCCGGCGATATGTTATCTTACACGCCGGTAAAGTTAGCATTGAGACAGAAGTTAGCATTAAAACATCATAACACACGGCTGTTCAACACATTTGTCATTTAATGAAGTTGTTAGTTGACCAATTATGATTGCAGAAACAAAAGGTTATGCCCTGGCAGTCTGTTTAAGCAGTCCGGCAGAGGGACTGCTAAACTGGCAGCGCCCTAGCTATCTCAACGGAGCTTCGAGAGCCGTTCTGCGGGTGCAGAGCTGGAGACAAGCTGGTCAGGAGGGCAGTGACTGTGGTGGAGATATGCGGGGCAAGCTCTTGGCCATCATGGGCAATGTCAATCATCCCCTCCGCCATGTCGTGGCAGGACAGTCCAGCAGCCTCCGTGGCGTGCGGCCCAACACCCTACGTTCTCGTACTGATCAGCGCATATATATTGTTGTATTGTCTGTTTGTATTGTATCGTGATGTCTGTAGCTACATATAGGCCTAGGGAGCTGTGAGAGACACCTGAATTTCCCCACGGGATTAATAAAGTAGCCTATATATCTAAAACCCCAACATCAATAGCCTATTAAATCAAACAATGTAGCCTAACATAAATAAAAGCATAGAACCCGGCTCATAAATAGCTTTCCTGCTATTGATAAATAGTTCAGCCAAAGCGGCACATTCCGTGATGCCTGTAAAGTAGGCTATTCTTATGACCTAAAACAAGAACATTTCAATTAAAAATAAACTGAGAAAATACATTGTTATTGCATTTGGTGTTGTAAGCATAATTAATACAACATAACGAAACAGCATCGCCGTCCGTCTATCTTGCTCCCCCTAGCGACGGACGTCCATGCGAAAAAGGTTGTTTCTGCTATCATAATTGGTTAACTAACAACTTCATTAAATTACCTATTGGCTATGTGTGTTGAACAGCCATGTCAATTTAGGATGTTTTAATAACTGTAGCCCTTCTGGTTGAATGCTAACTTTACCGTGTAAGATAACATGTCCTCGGATCCTATAGTCAAAAACGACTTTTGCTGGTGCTACAAGGCTAAATGCATATTTTCAAAAGTTGACTTGCATAGCATGGTATTGCAACGTTTAGATTTGTGGTTCAAAGTGGTTCATGCGCTAAATTGGAGTGTAAACAGACGGCTTAACAGACCGAAAAAGCAATGTAGGCAGGGTCATAACACAAAGTTTAAGTCTTTATAAACAATTCATGAAATACTTAAAATATATGTAGCCTAGGACCGAAAAAGCAATGTAGGCAGGGTCATAATACAAAGTTTAAGTCTTTATAAACAATTCATGAAATACTTAAAATATATGTAGCCTAGGCAAACCCTAAACCATGTTAAAGTTGTTTTTCAAGTCTATATCGTCATGATATTTTATTGTTGTTTGGCCTACTTTTGTATGTAAAAAAATAAAATAAAGCTATGCAATTCATACAAAAATCATAATCATGGACAGCCATGAAAATCATGGACAGCCATGCAAAACACGGACAGCCATGAAAAACGAATCATGGCCGTCCATGAAAATCATGGACAGCCATGAAAAACAGGGACAGTCATGAAAACGAATCATGGCCGGCCATAACGGCCGTCCATACATGCAAAGATCAGCGCCAAAACTCCCCCTAGCGAGGACGGCCGTTATGGACGGCCAAAACTCCCCCTAGCGAGGACGGCCATAATGGACGGCCATGACGCTCTGAGGGATTTAGCTGCCTCTCGAACCATCAGAGCATGTAGTTAAACAAGTTACAATTTAAACAACGTGTACCTACCTGTAGAAAACCAAGCTTCAATATATATATATATATTATATATAGGCTATGAATAAGGTTGAACTTCGATTTTAGCATAGTGTTTAACATAGCGAAACCCACGGAAAACCACCCATTTACCGTTTTTTCAAAACAAAGAAAACCACCCATTTTCCGTTTTTTCAAAAAACGGGAAACCACCCATTTCCCGTTTTTTTCGTTTTTTCAAAAAACTGAAAAACCACCCATTTTCCGTTTTTTTCGTTTTTTCAAAAAACGGGAAAACCACCCATTTTCAGTTTTTTTTTCGTTTTTCAAAAAAACTGGAAAACCACCCATTTTCAGTTTTTTCCAAAAACGGGAAAACCACCAATTTTTTGTTTTTTTCGTTTTTTCAAAAACCGGAAAAACCACCCATTTCCTGTTTTTTTTGTTTTTGCAAAAAACGGAAAAACCACCCATTTTCCGTGGTTTTTCGTTTTCGTTTCGTTTTTACAACCACCCATTACAGGTGCAGTTCTTACACTAAACCACTAGATGGCGATGGTAAAGCGCAACCCTATGGAATGATTTTTTTTCGGTGATATTATATATTAACTGAAATTGAGAATCTGAATAGGTTTTCATTGCCTTGTAAGTTTTCACAAACACGGAATTACCCAACAGACCACTTTTGTGCTTGTGACGCGAAATGTAAACCGTAGTCTCAAACTGCGTACGTTTTTATAACGCCCACAAATTCTCTATCGGACAATTTTGATAGATTAGACAACCTTTGCAATCAAGGTGAACAATCAACATATTTAAACTATAGACCATAGCATTACACATATCAAAACAAAACGAACACAACAATAGAACTCCAAACAACGCTTACTTAACTAAGCTAATGACCTAAATTTAGTAGCTTTTCAGCTTGCCTGCGGGCATTCTGGGTACAAAGAGCAATGCACGAGTACAGACGATTTTACAGCATTGTGTAACACACTTCGGTTGTGGAGTATGTCCAGAAATAAAGCCAAGTCACTCATTTAGTGTCAGAATCCATTGTTAAGTCTACAAAATTATTTTAGATAGAGTATACGTTTAGCTATCTTCCAAAACCTGAGGATAGCCTACTGTAGCAGACTTTTCTATGTGACAACGGACATGGGTGTTTTGTCCCTCGAGAGTTGCCGTAGGCTTAATACTGAAAGCATTGCGTGAAATAGGTGAGGGCTGTTTGAATGGCGATGTCAAGAAGAGCAGTGGTAAAATACAAGATATGAAAAGAGACAGCGTCCATGTCTTATGGTCCACACGATCATATAAATCTAAAACTAACTTACAAAGAGCTTGGTTACACTACCAAAGTTGAATTAGTAATGTTGTTAGCGATGCTAGCGTTATTCTGCTAGCTAGCTTATAACATTTCACTGGGTCTTGCAGATGTTTGATTAACTGAAACTATTATGAAATGTTATGTTCTACTAGCCATTTGCCTACTTTAGGAAGTCACTGTATTTCCAAGCCCTGATAGTGTAACTAAGACGACCCAGTTAATAATTCCTCCCCCGTTCAATCATAGATCCACTCGATCATACACACTCCACCACATGACAAATTCTCCTGACAGAAACGTCATGACGTGAATCATATGTTACATGCTGGATTTAAGATCAAATTTAGCTATAAAGAATATCATTAAAGAATTGTGTTTTCATGCTTAATTTGAATAGTCATTCGTTTGCAATGACAAGTGATTTATTTTAATTCATTAAAAAAAATTGTAAATACGACGAGGCCCCCCTGGTGGCCGAGGCCCTGGGCAACTGCCCGACTTGCCCAATGCCATTGGCAATGGGACCCACCGCCCCTGATCACGACCCAAATCAAAATTCGGAGTCAACAGATCAATGGGAAATCGCTTTTTCTTCTAAAGGCTGCCATCCTCTACCTTTTTGGCGTAGAATTCACCGAGATATTACATTGGAAACTGAAGGCATCTTCTGTAAAACAGCACCATAAGTCTGCATAGAGCGTACAGATCCGGAAGTGAAGAGGTCTGTTTTACCGAATACGGAAGGGTTTTCCGCATAACACCTATTTGTTTTTTTTAGGGAGTGGCTTAGCGCTAGGTCAATTTCCAAAGTGTAGTGTTCAAATTTCCTGCGAGCAGACTTCATCTAACACCTGAAGCACTAGTTACATTACATATATTAGGCCTAGTTTCATCCTCCGGCATCAAGATAATATGCAGTATCAATGTATTGTGTATATTGTTTTTCATTTGTTAAAAACTAATGTAAGCTTTTTGTAAGCCATTCACACCTGTTATGTACTTTTGTATTTTTCCTTCATAACGTGTGTCTTTATACAATGATTGTATGTCTCTTTAGTATTAAGTTCATTGTGGCTATTGTTGTATTTTGCTTTTCAATGTAAATCCTGTCATACTTTTGGCTTGAAGTCAGTAATTGGAATGTAATATCAAATTTAGGGCCAGTGTCCAGAAGGCTGACATTTTGTGCAGATGTAATATCAAATGATTGGCCCGTATCTATAAGGCTAGCATTTTGTCCAAGTGTAACATCAAATCTATGGCCAGTGTCCAGAAGGCTGCCATTTTTACCCAATATAATATCAAATGAATATCAAATGTCAGGAAAGAAGATGTTTCTTGTCCAGGTAAAACATCAAATGAATGGCAAAATGGCTAAATGTATTTAAAATTGACGTAGTAGAGAGTTACACTTAACTGTGAACAATGGAATCATAAAAATCTGCATTAATCGGGTTGATTGAACAACCAACCCTTGTATTGCAGATGCTACATCCTAACGAACTGAGCCACGGGCACATTCAAGTTTTGAATGTTTGTTTGCGTGAGTTCACTGAGTGACAGGTTTAACATCAAATGAATGGCCAGTGTCCAGAAGGCTGACATGTTGTCCTGTTCTAATATCAAATACATCTTCAGTGTACAAAAGTCTGACATTTTGTCCAGATATAGTATCAAATGAATGGCTGGTGTCCAATGCTGACATTTACTTCCTGTTTGTGTCCAGGCCTTGTCTTGTCATCTCTTGAAAGTATAAGTACCCTGCCTGTCCTACCCCTGCACCCACAGTGTGATGTTACAACTGGACAAAAAATATCTGCTCTCTTGACATTTCATGTTCATTTAATATTCATTTGATATTCCATTTGGACAGAGTCAGCCTTCTGGAGACTGGCCATTCATTTGATACTATATCTGGGAGCGACTATCCAACACTATATCTGGACAAAATGTCAGCCTTCTGGACACTGGTCTTTAACACTAGAAGTGCTTTACCTACACCCTGATTATACAAGGAAGTGACTGAAGTAAGCAGCTAATTCAACATAGATTAAACATATTCAGGGTGATAAGGAGTTTAGAAAAATATTAGACAGGGCTGGGAACGGAAAGCACATGACATTTTCCTTAGTCATGTGGAATGTGGATACCAACTGCCTTAGACTTGTTAAATGTTGAAACAAGGCATGAAACATTATTTGTTTGTACTTTTTATTTGATATATAAAGTCACTGGCCACTTTATTAGGTATGCCTGTTCAATTGCTTGTTAACACAAATAGCTTATCAGCCAATCACATGGCAGTAACTCAATGCATTTACGCATGTAGACGTGGTCAAGACAACTTTCTGAAGTTCATTCCAAGCATTAGAACAAGAACGGGACGATCCAAAGATGCTCTGGTCTGATGGGGCTACAAGACTGGCCCAACCACCTGTGAATGTGGACAAGCAGAGCATACAATGGAGCACTGCCTTGTCTGCCCTCTACTACCTAACCCTTGCAGCCCAAAATACCTTGCAGTATTCAACAAAAACGCAAAGGACTGTGTAAAGAAATGGGAAACTGCCATATAACTATCACGCTTCAGTGAAACGAAAAGAAGGTGACAGTGAACGTGGCATGGTCGTTGGTGCCAGACGGGCTGGTCTGAGTATTTCAGAAACTGCTGATCTACTGGGATTTACAGAGAATGATCCGGAAACTATATCCAATATCCAGAAAGCGGCAGTTGTGTGGATGAAAATGCCTTGTTGATGTCAGAGGTCAGGGGAGAATCAGGACAGACTGGTGTCGAGATGATAGAAAGGCAAAAGTAACTCAATAACCACTCGTTACAACCAAGGTACAAGTTCAAGTTCAAGTCTTTTATTGTCAGATGCACAGAACAACACAGGGTCAGACTGGGCACTGAAATTCTTAGGACAAGACAACGCAAAGCAACCTGGCATAACATAACATATAAGTACACAGAACATAGATTACATATATGGTAAACAAAAATATAGTAAACCTCCTATATACAATAATATACCATATTCAATACGGTATACTAAACGTTTAAATACACAATACATATAATAACCTATCCTAACCTCAGACAAGAGAAGTATAATAGTGCAATATTACTGATAGTGCAACCAGTACCTGAAATAACCTATATTAACCTTATAAATCTATGCTAACCTAAGACAAGTGAAGTACAATAGTGCAATATTGCTGATGCAGTGCAACCAGTAGCTGGAAGTGACAGTGTGTAAAGTAGTAGCTGGTATGCAGAATACCATCTCTAAACGTATAACACATCGAACCTTGAAGCAGATGGGCTACAGCAGCAGAAGACCATTCTTAAAAAATACAAATATAAGAATCGAGGCCAATGTCTACTGTGCCTCTCCCTCAAGCTCAGCATCGATGTTGCAGATGATGACAAGTCTCTAGTCGAGCAGATTACCAATTGAACGTCCATACTATTACCATGGGCACTTATGTTTGCTCAGAGTTCATTTGTAATTTGTTACTGATTTGTAATTCAATTATATTTGATATGCATGTTTTCAATGAGACTGTCACGGCGAGTGGTGGGGTAGAACTCAAATGCAGGACAGTCGTCAGGCATAGTCAAACAAAGGGGTTTATTACTCGAAACAGGAACACAGACAGGGTACTCACGTAACAAGGGTACCTAAAGGAACCTAAATACACAGAACCAAACAAGACACAGGTGGACACAATGAAACTAACGAGACTGAAACCACTGAACGAGACACAGGTGAAGACAATAGGGCAGGGAAAAAACAAAACAACAGGGGGGCGTGGCTGTGGCCGTGACAGAGACGAGCCTAGAGTTAGTTAGTTAATGAGTCAACCTACTAACTAACTAGTTAATTGAATAAGTCTATCAATGGACATCATTATAATCATATTTAACCACTATATGGTATATGCCAGCTTGGTAGATGTATTTACCTTTTTTCCTCAAATATGTCTATTTATCCTAGTTCAACCAAGTCAATTTTAACTAACCCCAGTTTGGTAAACAAAACATATATACATTATGGGAAGTTAGCAGTGTAATTCCTGCTTCAAAGAATGGCCACTGAATGTGCGTCTTATGGTATTTGGAAAAGCATTTGGAAAAAGTACAGACTATCTGATTAAGTTGATGTGAAGGTCAGAGCTTTTACATGCAGTGACTCATGGATCAGCTGTGTTAGTGCGCCCCTGTGGAGGAGATGAGGGGACACAGATTAAGTCAATCTCATATGCTGCCTTAATCCCACTCTCCAATCTATCTCAGAGCATCACAGTAAGAGAGTGAAAGGGGTTATCACAATTCAAGTTACAGGAAGAATACTTAGACAACTTGTTTTGCAGAATAGAGTAGCCTAGCCTATTAGGATGAGAATCCCTGCAGTGAGAAAGATTCATGAGACACAAGACAAACAGGCCCCACCTCAAAGCTGTGCCTTATCAAACCACAAGCCTTCAACAAAATAGGTTCTTGAGGCAATAACAGACCAAGTTGCAATAATTAAGGCCTACACTGTCCTGCATGGAAACAGACTGAATCTGTATAACAGTAAACTAAATAACTGATCCAGAGACCAAAAACGTCATCAGACCCAGGCTATATATAATAGTAGACTATATATTTCACCAACTGTGCCATTCATTGCCTTGTGTTTATGTTTGAGCAGCGGCTAAAGATTTGGATCTGTCATCTGCAATTACATTAGACAGTATGTTGATGGACTCTGCTCCAACAGTAACTTTATTTGAAGCGCCAGGTCTCATTTTGTGTCTCCGTCCGACAGGATGTTCAGTAGCAGCATTGGAGACTAATGGACAGAGGATAATTGAGGCTCTGCCGGATAGGCTAACCATGAAGCTGATATGATGATGCTTTCCAGCTGTTGGACACATGACAACGTTAGAAACCATTATCTGACCAACAGAGTTCTTTTATAGACAGGCACTGTCTTAATTGGCTATATTTGGGGCGCTATTAAGACTCTTCATCTATGTACAGGCCTACCGTGTGAAAACAACATTTTGGAAAACGTTCAGGCATGTTGGGAAATGCATTAATATGCCTATGCCTATAGCCTAATTCCTATGACTAAGTGCATATCGGCCTATATCATCCTTACCTCAATAACTTGCCAAACTGCAAGGGTTCATGTACACATCTCACTGACGTCATACAGTCTGCCCCCTCCCCCCCTCCTCCTGTTCTTTTCCTTCCACTAATCCGGCTAAAACTTTCAATGCACATTGATTGGAATTGGCCTCACTAAATCAGCGGGTCGGGTAGGTTTACGTGCAATAATGACCGTGTCTACGTCAGTCTGTCTGATGGTCAGAGTTGCTGACTTTGAGATTAAACAACAGTGAAATTGGAGGTTGCGTGAGAACATATGAATAATCCTAGTATTAGTCATGTGCTGCGTTTTTTTACTTTCCAAAAGGAAAGCCTCATTATTTACAACTGTAAGGTAGCGTGAGCTTGTAAATAGAGGTGTTGCTCATAATATCCAGCTCATTATTGATATGGCCTCTGTTAATGAGCATCTTTATGACGCTGGTGCAAACCCCCCGGAGCTCCCACCACCGCCAATAGCGGGGGCAGATATGTGTCCAGTGTCTGTCATCAGTGTTTAATCGGCAACCGGTGGTGCTTTCACGTTCACCTTTGGTCTCTTCTGTCACCATCTTTATGACAAAGCTCTAACATAGACACCACACACGGGTGATTATAAATGTCAAGGTCTCTATTCGATGTTTGTTTGTGCTCTTTGAAAGGCGGGATGCGACCATTGGGAGATAGATAACCCCTATAGCCTAAATTAGGCTGTGTTAAAGGAAAATGTATTATGCAGCTGGCATATAAATGCTTCAGATATATGAATAATTATATATTGTACAGTTTGTCATAAACGAATGAAGTCGCCCAATGCAACCATAGCTGCATCCACACCATATTTGGTCTCTCGCATGGATTTGGCACTTGTGATGCATAGCCTAGATTAGGCCTTCTGTCAAACCGTGTGTCTCAGCTCCCCCCGCGTGCTCACCCCTCTTCTTCCCCTGATCCTCCTTCCCGCCACCCCTCTTGCATATTCCTCTCAACTCCATCCCTCCCCTCTCAGGGAGGATATATAGAGAGGCGCCGACTACTGCATAGGTGAGTTAAACAGCAACTCAGGTGAACCGCAGCGAGGAGGGTCGAGCGCACCAGACACCTAGCCTACTGAAACTCAAAGTCGGACAATTTAGACATGTACTCGAACAAGACCGAGGGGCCCCGCAGAGGAAGGTCTTTCGATTCAATGAACACTTGTTATGAAGAGAAGCAACTGAATAATGAGGTGAGTTTTTGGCTGCCCATGCAATTTACTGTGCAATGGTTTACACGTATTTGTATTTTACGCGCAGGAGAGTTTGTCTCCCTTCATATTTGGATGTTATATCCACCTTGTCCTCTAAACCCTGATCCTGGGTTAAGCCACCTAAATCTGGAAATGACTCACTCAGACAATATCAGGGCTGCTGAGGTCAAGCTCATATACCAGAAAATGACTTTAAGGCTGAAAACCAAAAGCGATATCAGGGACTCGAATCCCATGTAGGCTATAGGCTACAAGACGTTCGCTTTCACAAACTCATGGGGCTAAAGGATTCAATTCAAAGGGACCCGACATACAGTAGCCCATAATTAACAATTGAAGAGATAACTCATGAAGAGGCCCATGCCTATGAAATAGACCAACAAGAATAGTATTTTATGGATTTATGTGCGTTCACTCGGATTATTTGTGACTATAATCCAGTGTTTATTAGACTGAATTAAGGAGTGGATATCATTAGGTCTGCCTCTATTCCAAATGGGATTGCTTCTAAACTATTTTTAAAGCAAGATAGGTCACCTGCCAACATTTAAATCACCATGAGCATTTATCAATTGTCATGTATTTTCTTTTATTATAACTTGAGTTTTTAAGATGCAATAAACCTAATAGGTTAGCCTACTGCATGTGTTCCTCTGTGCATAGTGCAGTAGTCTTTCTGCACGCTGACTGCCAAGGTCAAACTGTCCTTTTGATTCCAGCAGTAGAAACAGAATATTTTGGGGATGTTTTTGTAGTATCATGGGTCAGGACACTTGGATTTAATACATTGGTTGTATTTAGACAAGGAAATGAATTGTCCATTTCCCCAATAGATGAACAAATGTACGTTCAATAAGATTGAGGAAAACAAGGACAACAAGACATTTGGAAGAGGCCGGGCAGCCATCGTCTTCTCCCTCAAGAATGAAGTTGGCGGGCTCGTGAAGGCATTGAGGCTTTTTCAAGTACGTTTTAGACCCACTGACAGCTCAGAACATTATGGATGATCTACAAGGGCAAGGATTGGGGACATTTTAAAAAAGGCACGTTTATGAGACAAGCGGCAATTCGTTTGATTTGTTTGTAACCCTTTCCATTGTCAACGGCAGGAAAAGCATGTGAACCTGGTTCACATTGAATCCCGGAAATCGAAACGGCGCAATTCGGACTTCGAAATCTTTGTGGATTGTGACAGTGGCCATGAGCAGCTGAAGGACCTCACCCAGCTCCTGAGGAAGCACACCAACATCGTGGAGGTGGAACCCCCAGACACCAAATGCATACCAGAGGACGGTAAGCAGACCCTTTTCTTATACCTTTCAGGGTATTTCTGCTTTATTGTTATAGTGACAGTGTCGAGCGCCTGCAGTAGGGCTTCAGTTTACGTGGTCCGCACTCTTCACGGTGACCCACCAAGAGTCTTTTTCTAATAAGAACTGGAAGTTGCAGTACAGGAGCTTAGTCAGTGACAAACCAATAAACACCCAAATCTGCTGTTAACAAAGAACGACATCAAGTAACCAGACATCAGTTGATATAGAACTCATTTGGATTCCTCAAATTCAAACTAAAAGAAAACCAATTTCTGTGCTTCAGATATGGCTGATATCCCCTGGTTCCCGAAGAAGATCTGTGATCTGGATCTGTGTTCTAACCGGGTGTTGATGTATGGATCGGACCTGGATGCCGACCACCCGGTACTGTACTTCCCATCTACTGACCCAATTCCCCAGCACACAGGCCTGCTCATGACTGTCACATTATGAAGGGGCTCACGAGATGTATTTTTTGTCTCTTAAGGGTTTCAAAGATAATGTTTATCGCAGGAGGAGAAAACACTTTGCCGACCTTGCCTTGAGCTACAAACAGTGAGTCAAGCTGAATTGAGTTTAGTTTTTTTAATTTATGTTCTGAATTGATTACAAAAAATTATACTTCCTCTTACAATCTCCCTCTCTCCCTCTCTCTCTCCATCTCCCCTCTCTCTCAGTGGGGATCCCATTCCCCGTACAGAGTTCACTCAGGAGGAGGTGAAGACCTGGGGAGTTGTGTTCAGAGAGCTCAACAAGCTGTACCCCAGCCATGCCTGTCGGGAGTACCTGAGGAACCTGCCCCTTCTCTCCCAGCACTGTGGCTGCAGGGAGGACAACATCCCTCAGCTGGAAGACGTGTCACGCTTCCTCCGGGGTGAGACAGGGGGCGCCACCCCACACTCAATCACCCCCTACACGAACAATCAGCAGGAATACACTGCAAAATCCTCGTTCCAGATTAGTCCGAAGTTATACAGAAAAAGAGAGGTCGTAGTTGTTTTTCAGTCGTTGAACAGCAGTGTGTGTGTGCGTGTGTGTGTGAAATAAATAAAGTATTTATCTTATCTATCTCTGCACATGTGCGTGTTTTTCCTCAGAGCGCTCAGGCTTCACCATTCGTCCAGTGGCAGGATACCTGTCCCCAAGGGACTTCCTGGCTGGACTGGCCTTCCGAGTGTTCCACTGTACCCAGTATGTGCGCCACAGCTCTGACCCCCTCTACACCCCAGAGCCGTGAGTACACACACACACACACACACACACACACACAGTACATGCTCCTGATCCATGGTTACGCATGAACTTGGTATATATGTGTTGACGCGTGTGTGTTTCAGAGACACGTGTCACGAGTTGCTGGGCCACGTTCCTCTGCTGGCTGAGCCGAGCTTTGCTCAGTTCTCCCAGGAGATTGGTCTGGCCTCTCTGGGCGCTGCGGACGATGCCGTTCAGAAACTAGCCACGGTGAGTTCCGCCGCCTCACAAGCGCGTTAGCTAACAGGCACACCAGAGCCCACAAACACTTTGTTCTGGCTTGATTGTAATAATAATAATAACAATAATACATTTGATTTCTAACGGACCTTTCATCCGAAAACAGATCTCAAGGTGCTACAGTCTGTGGTGATTGACAGTGTAGCTACTAGCTATGTGTGCATGGGTTGTGTTTAGCAGCGGGCTTGTTATGTTTTGCAGTGCTACTTCTTCACGGTGGAGTTTGGGCTGTGCAAGCAGGAGGGAAAGCTGCGAGCATACGGAGCAGGCTTGCTGTCTTCCATCAGTGAGCTCAAGGTACCAACACACTCCTCTCGGCTACAAACTCTGGAGCAGAAACCGGTGGTTTCAATTCTTAATGAATTCAAACATATTTAAAAGTTGCAGTTATTATTTGGAAAATACTTGATGATGTCTGACCCCCCCCCCTCCCTTCCTCCCATAGCATGCGCTCTCTGGAAATGCCATGGTCATGCCCTTTGACCCCAAGGTCACATGTAACCAGGAGTGCATCATCACCACATTCCAGGATGTGTATTTTGTGTCCGAAAGCTTTGAGGAAGCCAAGGTCAAGATGAGGTCAGTGTCTTTACTCCTCTCAGGTCTCCTGACCACTCTAACTCTGCCGTTCATACTGGAGACATGTTGAATGTAACCGCGCATGCCTCAGTCTTCTAACCATAATAACCAATGACGGGGATGGAAAAGTGCTATAGAAGGTATGTTGCCGGGGGTAACCGGAGAGGGCCGTTGATGTGACGGGGTCTCCCACTTTGTTCCAGGGAGTTTGCGAAGACCATCAAGCGTCCGTTCTCCGTGCGCTACAACCCGTACACCCAGAGCGTGGAGGTGCTGAGGGACGCCAGCAGCATCAACAACATGGTGGAGGATCTGCGGCACGAGCTGGACATCGTGGGAGACGCACTCAACCGTCTCAACAAGCAGCTGGGGGTCTGAGCCCCACGTGTCCACCACCCTCACGAGCTCCTCCGCGGCTGCACCTCGCCTATTTTCATCCTCCACCTCTCCAGAAACGAGTGAATCCGTTCACAAGTAGAATTGATTTCAAAATGGTATATGTCATTGTTAGCTGATTCTTATCGTTTCTGACTCTTATATGGGAAGGCTTCATATAAACATACTCAAAAGCTTACGTATTATGACATCTTGTTATACTTTGCCTGATGGGGCATCATGTATGTCTGGTCATATTTGTGTTGATACAAATGGCCACTGAAATACAGAACTTATATGAAGCAAGAAGCATGAAGGTCACCACATATATACACTACAGTTTTAAGATTCCTCTATATATTTTCATATTAGCAACAAATAACACTTATTAAGTAAATATTTCAGTAAGTTATTCATTAGTCTTTGTGTGTTGTCATATGTCCTGTTATTAGGCTAGAATGTCACCCTCATTAATCTTTCTTTAGACATTTGTTGTCTTAATTTATAATCTTATTCTCTTGGTTGGACATTTTGATATGTTGGGTTCTTTTTTGTAATAAAAAGATGTATAATTGTAACACTTGTCTTGCATCAATCAACCAGCACAAGCTTTACAACAATATCACTGGAAACTATTGACCTCAGTGTACCTGAATGCGTCTGACGATATTTTAAGAGGTAAAAGGGGTTAGGTTTTGTGTGTTGGTCTGGGAGAACAGGTTTTATAACTAAGGGTTGACACAACACAGATTTGACCAGAAGAGTGCAGTGTTACACAGGTAGTCAGGTCTAACATTCTGGGAGACTTCATGTGTGTGTGCGTGTGTATGTATTTATGGCGTGTGTGCTGGAGGGAGATGGATAGGGTGTTTGTAGGATCACTAGGCTGTTGGCTGGCTGCCTGCAGGTCAATAACAGTGATGGATGGGACAGCTGCTCTTAGGAGCTGCAAATGTGTTCACATGTATGATGCCACATATTCCATGGAGATCACGAGCCACATAAAAGTGCTCGTAGGAAGCCCACCCTAAAGCTGATGTATGTGACACTGTCCCAGTCAGCCCATGACGTGACGAGGTGCGTGACATTAACCAACGAGGCATGGGTTTCCCGTGCACTTTGTGAAAAGTGTAGTTTTGACTAGTCAACGTGCCAGATGGGTGGCGTGCACGGTTGCGTAGAACTAATGGCTCTCTACTGTCTCCTGCGTTCCATTCATCTCATAATTATTAGTTCCCTCTCACATCCCAGATTCAGACAAAGTGCTTACTGCGGGGGGGGGAGGGGGGAGTCAGCACTTTCTCTCCACCCTCCTTTATCTCTGCCTCTCCTCTCCATCTTCATCTACTCTCCCTTTCCTCTCCTCTCTCTTTATCACTGCCAGCCGGCCCTGGGTCAGAAGTGGTTTTTAAGTTATTATTGTTTAATATTCATATTTTCTCCTGGTACTGGATGGATAAGATTAAGTGGCCTTAATGTGAGGCCTCCAAAACGACAGCTTGTAAACAAAACGCATTAACTTCCTCAGAGAATGTGCACACGTGTACAATACAATACACATTTATTTATAAAGTACATTTAAATACCACTGGAATCACAGAGAGTACATTCTACCGTGTAATGGCTTCCTGGAATCTGTTCATTGAACAACTTGTACTAAAGTCGGATCAGCCTATTTCTGTTCCAAGCAGAGTCAGGTCGAAGGTTTGCTGGGTGGCCTCTGTCCCTACAGTCCAGCACCCTCTTTTGGTGGCCATGGTTCTCAAATCCCACTTCTCCTCAAAACTGGGATTACAGCTGTGAAACTGACTTTAGGTGCAGAAATAGGCCAACACAAAAATATTTTCCGTCCTGCTGTTTCCTCCTCAATTCTTTGTCTTCCAACACCCAGCACACCTCCTCCTTCCCCTTTCTTTTCCCTGGTCTCACATGATTTCCTTCCTCTCCTCCCTCCTGAGTTTGCCACTCCTCTAGACTGGACCAGGCTGAAGTTCTAAGGCAGTTTATTTACAAAATGCATGGCATGTAGATTACTCTTGTGGTTGTCCTGTACGCCAGACTGTGAAATAAAAAGTAGTTCTTTGCCAAAGAGTTAGTAAGACTGACACAGAAGGGAAGAGGGGAGGTGGAAATAAACAGATGGAGAGATAGAAAGAGACATGGAAAGAAAGAAAAGTGGTGTACAATGAAGGGAAGAGGAAAAAGTGCCGCCCTTGAGAGATGATCATGCTTATGTTGCCATGGTAGCAAGCCCTGTTAGGTAACTAGGTTGTCATGGTGCTTACTCCTGCCAGAGCTAAAGACCTGGCTTATTCACCAGAAACACACCCGCACGCACACAATCTTGCTGAAATCCTTGTTGCTCAAACAATGAGTCAGTATTTGTAGGTGAGCATGTGTGACACTGAGGGGGAGTTCCACTGTTTTCAGGTCCAGTCTTCTGAGTAGGGGTATACTACAGAATGCTGTGATGGCGTGTTTGATCGTGGATATGTTTCAATCACATGAGAGGACAGCGTGAGCACCTGCAAAGGCTGCCTGTCAGACCGTGCACACTCCAAAATGCTGCATTTTAAAAAGAGTTCAATAAATGTACCAGTCGTGTGAATTTCGCAGATGGTTACCATGGGAACAAGACCACAGTTGAGAAAGAGAGAGAGCTGAAGAGAGGAAGAGAGCGAGATTTGGAAACATTTTGAGGGACAGGGAATGAGAGAGACACACACCAACAACAATCAACAACAGAATCTTGGGAAATCAAGTTGTTACGTTTTATTTAATTTGTCTCTTTTTCTTGTGGTCGACTTGTCCAAATGTCATAAAAAGCTGTTGATCAGCTAGGAAATAAATCGCTGTAAGAAAAGGTCGGCAAGCAGGGCACAATCAATCTACATTACGTACGTCATTACATACGTTTTTTTCTTTTCTTTTCTTCCTACATCCAGTCACTCATGCTGCTCTTTTATAGTGGACCGTCCCTTTAAATGTCCCCCTCAGAGCTAACCCTCTAAACAGCCTCACCTCCTCCACTCACCTCCACCTTCCCTCCAACCTAACAAACCTTCCAGTCCATCTATACTTCCTCTCTCCATCCACTCCACTAGTTATCTGGCCTCCTGGTCTACTGGGGATATCTTTAGTGATTAGAATAGTGTCTTTTACACTGACACTTTAGACACGGATATGAATATATAAATGGTCCTAACTAGGCTATCAGTTCACATTCTCTTTATGGAGACATATTGTCCTGCTCAGATGAATGTTCCCACATGCTGTTCAGTGCAGACCCTGCTCATGATCCCTAAAACTTCCCCCTGTGGTCCCAGTCGATGCTGGTTGGCATACAGAGTACAGGCAGTGTTTATGTGTTTTTCCCCTCCCTAGACATAGAGAACAACACACAGGTTGGTAGTGTTACTGGCATCTCTATGGTTTCTCCTATCATTTTCAAAGTGTAGACGTTTTGATGGCCAGAGTAAGAGGCCTTTGGCAAATCTCCGTCAGCAGACGCTGCATAGTCTCACCCCCAAACTAGTAGCCTCTTCTTTTCTTAGTGTGTGGGTGTAACTGTGATATGAGAGACACTCAATAAAACTACAGGTGCAGTAAAAACAATTACAAAACATCAGCAGTGGCAGCTAATCAACTCAACGGAATGTGTCAAGTAATACAGGTGCAGCAAAAAAGGCAACATATCTTGCATGTCTTGCAACCGAAAGTAGCAGAGGAGGAAGACTGGCAGGTGCAGGGGAGGGCAGGGGGAGGGAGAGAAGAGAGGGGGAGAGGGCAGGGGGAGGGAGAGAGGGCAGGGGGAGGAGAGAGAGGCAGGGGGAGGGAGAGGGCAGGGGGAGGGAAGGGAGAGAAGAGAGTGCAGGGGGAGGGAGGGAGAGAGGGGGAGAGGGCAGGGGGGGGAGAGAGGGGGAGAGGGCAGGGGGAGGAGAGAGGGGGAGAGGGCAGGGGGAGGGAGAGAAGAGAGGGCAGGGGGAGGAAGAGAAGAGAGGGGGGAGAGGGCAGGGGGAGGGAGAGGAGAGAGGGGGAGAGGGCAGGGGGAGGGAGAGGAGAGAGGGGGAGAGGGCAGGGGGAGGGAGAGAGGGGGAGAGGGCAGGGGGAGGGAAGGGAGAGGAGAGAGGGGGAGAGGGCAGGGGGAGGGCATGGGAAGGGAGAGGAGAGAGTCAGGCTCAGAATAAGGGACAGGGGAGGAAAGGCAAAGACAGCAGTACAGGCAAGAAGCAAAGAGAAGTATAGGGGGATGGGTTAGGGTTAAGAGGTAGGAGAGGGCAGGTTGTGTCCAGTACACAGGGTAGTGGGGACTCCATGGTTCATAACACACACTGAATGTGTGTCGGAAGTGCGTTTGTTCGGTCTGGGTCGTCCGGAGCGACGAGACGCTGTACACAGGGAGAAAAGAGACACGGCCGTTATCCTTCAGCAGACTACAGATGGCGTAAACAGGCCAAGGTTGGCCAACAAAAACGTAAACAATAAAGAAAAAGATAGTGCGAAAATGTTCTGAATTTGGGATTCTACCTTCAGGAGGGTTGTGGCCTGTCCATGGTAAACCAGGAAGTTTACCATGCCTCACTCATGCTAGGCCGATGCACCGTACCCCCGCACGCGCGTGTGTGTGTGCGTGCATGCGTGTGTATAAAAAGTGTCTTACTAGTCAGAGCAAACCATGCGTTTATCTCACGTTCCCTTTAGCTGAGGATGAAGGTCTAGTTATCAACATCATCATCATCAAAATCATCATCATCATCATCATCATCATCATGCGGTGTGTTCAGCCATGCTGGGGGGTTCTGGTTTCACGAGGTCTGCTCTCCTCTCTCCTGGCCTGGTCTCCAGCTTCCCGCTTGCAGCTGACTCCCATGAGGCCACAGGGGAGACACATTCACATCCACACAGGCCAATCAAATACAAACTCCCTGTAAAAGGCTTCATAGAAAAATTTATTTCATGCTAAGTTGTGGTCTTGCACTCTTTTTTTGTCTATTGATTTCATGTTGCATAACGATGTGCATGCAGTTTGGGTTCCCTCCAGTTTCAAACGGCATACATTGCTCGTAAGTTTTTCAAATGTACACAGAGTTCCTGCAGCTTTCCGAGTTCCCAGCTCAGTGGTGTGAGAAGCAAAGATGTGAAACATCTACCCCTGCGCTAAATATTCAGCGCTCTCATTTTTTTAAAGATTTTTTTGTAATTTTCTTTCAAAAATAACACTGTTAAAAGTATTTCTTATTTTGTCAGTAACAATGCGAACTATCATCATTTCCATAAATAATCTTTTGTAAACATCTAGTAAAGATCAAACAGAAAAATAGATGACTCCATTAAGCCCAGATACGATCCAGGATCACAAGCATGCCAACAGAGACTAGATTTGGACCAATTAGAGAGCTGCTAAAACACCCCCTCCCACCTGTAAGTCTCTGATCCAGGAATATGATTGGTGGTCAACGTGACCTGAGCTGCCAAGGTCAAGAACTCAACCATGAGAAAGAGAGAGAAAAAAAAACAAAGTTTGCTAAAGAAAAGCACACCGTCATTCAACACCTTATCGTTTGGCTACATAAATAGTACGCAAAGGTGTGGAACCTTTAGAAGAAAAGAGAACCCACACAGAAATAGAACAGTTAGGACGTTGTCGTTTCATAGTCCACCATGCAACTCATGCTAAAGGAACACACGTACATATTTCACTGAAGACAAGGTGCCATCACTCATGTCTCTAGCAGTCATGGATCGCTCCTGATAGATCACATTCCACCATTGTCAGGCTGGCCCTTGGAATCCTCCACTCCGCCCTTCCAGTCGGAGAAAAAAAACCCGTCCCTACGGCGATAACAGCAGGAATGCCATCTTCAATCCTCATCTTCCTCCACGCCGGAGAAGAATCCCCCAGAGAGTGAAAGAGCTCTCTGTTTCTCCACCTCCACCTCTCCCTCGGTTTGTGCCCTGTCATCCCTCCATCTGTGGGGATCAACAGCGCTGGAGAGGGAGAGAACACCACAGGCCAGGTTTGTCCCCGTCTCACTGTGCACTGCGCCCCCCCTCAGGTCACTCTGAGAACTTCCGCCTGCATGTATTTAACTAGGACAGTCTCCTCTGTCCAGGGATCTGTGGTAGAGAGGGAGCTTAGGGTCAGCCAGCAGCCAGCAGGACAGACGGACAGAGACAAGAGGAGCTCAGATGGTGGAGGGGGGGAAAAAAGAAACTCTCACTGTGATCCGCGAAGAGAGGAGGGAACGAGAGACAGATGTGTAAAAGAGGAAGGAAAAAAAGAGACGATATCTTAGGACAGTGAGGGAAGAAAGAAAGAAAGAAAGAAAAAAAAACGTTTTCAGTCCAGCTGGCTGCCAGGGAGATAGAGAGGCGGAGAGAGAGAGAGAGCGAGGGGGGACAGAGAGAAGAAGGCGAAACGACGACAGAGACAGAAAAAGAGAGAGAAAGAAAGCGAGAGAGCGAGGGGCGGAAGTAGAGATCGACTGATCAAAAAGACACGTGCCGCACGAGAAAATCGCAGGGAGCCACTGGGCTTCTCGTCACACTTCCTGTGGGGAAGGTGTGCAGCGGGAGTCCTCTGGTCTGCATGTTCAGGGAGGGCTGTCCAATCAATAAGGCTGGCTAAACTCCACAGCCAATAAGAATTCACGAGTGACCCCGCTGTGACTCGATGTCTGCCCCTTTGGAATGACTCACACCACAGAAGACCACCACAGTTAAAGCAACACAAAGCACCACGATAAGACTACATGAGACCACCACACTGGAACACACTACGCTATACATCAGACCACATCAGACCACCACTGACGTTCACGACAGTGAAGCAAAGTTCAGAAGACCACAGGAGCTGAGCAGGAAATGGACCCACAAGGACACGGGGGCGAAAGATGTCGAGAGGTAGGCGGGGCCAACGGATACGCTAGGCAGGTAGGATAGGGTCAGGGAGACAGGTAAGCAGGTGGACAAGCCGGGTGGACAGATAAGACAGGCGGGCAGAGAGTCAAGTGTCGTCGTACCATCCGCGTCGTCGTCACGCGGCGCAACGTCAAAGCCAAAGTGACATGCCGCCTGTGCTTACGCGAGCTCCGGCGTACAGCATGCAACTCCCTCCCCCTGCCCTGCCCACCCTCCCCTCCTTCCATCTGCAGGGTGGGACATGCGTGAGGAGACGGCCACGACACATGCCTACACGGAGCACCCAGCAGCACAGGGTGAGATGACATCAGCAAAACAGACATTACAGACCCGCACCTGCACACGCACACACACACGCCACAAACACACATACACGATACATGTGCACAGGTATAACATATATATATACATATATAGAGATGTGATATTTCGGCATGTCAGGGTGCCGCTGTGTGTTGTGTGTCTGTAACCGTCTGGTCATGGCTAAGGTCAGACACGGCTGCAGTGGTCAGTCTTCTGACTCCACTCTACTCTCCTCTGCTCTACTGTACGCTACTACTATCGTCATCTTCTCAGTTCTATTCAACTGTAGTCTTCTGTGCTATCTTATGATGCTGTCATGCTATGAAGGGGTGAGGGGAGGGGGGGTCGTGGTTGAAGAGCTCTCTGATTGGTGGATGGATTGTCTCAGGGCATCAGGTTGTGGGCGTGGCTAGGCCGTCCGCCCAGCCTAGCTGCAGCAGAGGGTAACCCTGGCAACCTTGGCCTGTTGACTCCACCCCCGACCGCCCTACTGGCCAATCACGTACATGGATGAGAAACAAACGAATAAGACGATGGATGAAGAAAAACAAGGAAAAACAAACAAACAACAAAGAAAAACAGAAAAAAGGAAAGTTAAGTCTGGCCTCGGGGGAGGGGTGGAGGGGGAGGGGGGAGGGGGGGGTGCAGTGTGCCTGTCAAAGACTGACAACAAATCCAATGGAGGGAGGGAGGAGGGAGCTAGAGGGAGGGTTTTATTGAGGGTAAACGTAACCTTCTGATGGATTAAAAACGTGCCAGGAAAACAAAAAGCAAAGATTTGCTTTTGACCGCATACTACAAACAAGCTTTTAACATGACATTAATAAAAACATGACTAACTGAAACAAGGGTTGAGTTCTCCAGTCAGGAGAGTGAAAAAAAGGGTAGTAGAAAAAGGAAGACAGAGAAAAAGATGGAGTTCAACGTCTAAAAAGAGTGTTGGAAGAAGATAGGGGGATGATGTTACTGTGGACTGCATACGGTACATGTGGAGTACGTTGCGTGAGTGTCTGGGTGTGTGTGATTGTGTGTGTGTGTGTGTGTGTGTAGGATTGCGTGTAGCATAACGTACCCTTCCTCCCTCTCGCCCCTGACAGTCCAGGTCTCCCACCCATGGCCAACAGGAAGCATGTTTGGTCCCGGTCGGAGGCGGGGCTAAACACCTGGCCGTCCTCAGGTGACATCACCTGGTCGATGTGGGGACAGTCCTCATTGGCCAGTGCTGCCTTGGAAGCCTCCCCGTTCACTTTGGGATCTGGAACAAGGACATACACATGACACTTGGGTCACCATCACCCTTACAAGAGAGGTTGAAGGAGGAAAGAGTGACAAGGGATGTTCCCTCTGCCTAAACTCCCCAACAATCACGACACAGGAACGACACATTCCCAGCATGCAAAGCAGTCATCAATAAACTAGTACGGATAGTGTTTTTAGCCACCGCCTGCATACTCCTGCAAGTTTCAAGTATGTGTTTTTGCGTTTGTGAGTGTACGAATTTGTGTGTCTTTGTGTGTGTGCTTGTGTGTACATGTGTGTGTGTGTGTGTGGTTCGCTAGTATGCTTCATTACATCAGCTACTCAAGGGAGCGGCTTTTTTGTGAGAAGTGCTTTACAAGTTATGCAACCTTTCCTCTGCAAGCAGAGGTTGTCTGTGTGACTCATGTTTTCAGATGACGGGGCTGTGAGGTGAGAGCCGTGGATCAGGTACAGATGTACCGTGTGTGAGTTTCAGTTGCGCGATCGGGAGAAGTTGTTTAAAGTCTGCAGAGGCAAAAAAAAAGAAAAAAAGAATCTATTGTGCATCGGCCTGGAAACCGTCGTCATGGTAACAGGCGCTGGCACGGAATAAAAGACTGGGAGAGGATGAATAAAGGCTTTAGGTACGCAGGGCTCCAACCTCTGGCGACATCTTTTATTGGTCAATATCTCTGAGGTCATCCTACAACATGACTGAACCTCGTGAAGCTGGAGAGCAAATGCAACGGATTACAGACGCCGGTATGCAGACAGACTCAGAGTCAGAGTCAGAAAGAGCCGGAGAGAGACGGGTCTCACCTATCCTGTCGACTTCTTGAACTTCCTGTGCGGCCGGAGGAGGGCACTCGTACGAGACGTGTTTCGGGATGGGGTCGATGCGCGTGACTTGGGGAGGGCAGGTCTCACTGTGCGGGGCGTGCTGGGAACACGTGTCGCTGTGCAAGCTCGGGCGCGGAGAGTTCACCCCCGAACGACAGTAGTTGGGGGAGCCGGGCTGGGGTGCACGAGGGATGTATTTGTTCTTCTTCTTTGGTAGCTTCTGCTTGGCCATGGCCAGGGAGTAGTACATGCCGAAGTTGTTGACGATGACGGGCACGGGCATGGCGATGGTCAGCACCCCCGACAGGGCGCACAGCGCGCCCACCAGCATTCCCGACCACGTCTGGGGGTACATGTCGCCGTAGCCCAGGGTCGTCATGGTGACCACCGCCCACCAGAAGCCGATGGGGATGTTCTTGAAATGCGTGTGATCGCTGGCACGGGGGTCGTTGGGCGAGGCTCCGATGCGCTCGGCGTAGTAGATCATAGTGGCGAAGATGAGCACGCCCAGGGCGAGGAAGATGATGAGGAGGAGGAACTCGTTGGTGCTGGCGCGCAGCGTGTGGCCCAGCACGCGGAGCCCCACGAAGTGACGGGTCAGCTTGAAGATACGCAGGATCCGGACGAAACGCACCACTCGGAGGAAGCCCAACACGTCCTTGGCCGCCTTGGACGATAGGCCGCTCAGCCCCACCTCCAGGTAGAAGGGAAGGATGGCCACAAAGTCAATGATGTTCAGGGTGTTCCTCATAAACTCCAGCTTGTTGGGACAGAAGGCGATCCTCATGAGGAACTCGAAGGTGAACCACATGACGCAGACGCCCTCGACGTACGTGAGGTAGACCACCGTCTCCGTCTCCTGGTACACACGGGTGCTGTTGTCCACGGGGTCGATGTCCGTGTAGTTGACGATGGGGTTGAAGGCCTCGTGGGTCTCCAGGCAGAACGTGGTGATGGAGACCACGATGAAGAAAAGAGAGGCGAACGCCACACGCTGTCAGGGAAGAGGAGAAAAGAGAGCACGAGATAAGTGAAAGGGATAAGGGAATAGAGGGAAAGAGAGAGAGAGAAAGAGAGAGAGAGAGAGAGAGAGAGAGAGAGGGAGAGAGGGAGAGGGAGAGGGAGAGGTGAGAGAGATGCGAGAGGCGAGAGCGTAGAGGAGAGCTGAGACGAGGGATGAGCGGGAGAGCGAGAGAGAGACGAGAGAGCGAGAGAGAGAGAGGTTAGGATGTGGTGATGCTGGATGGTAGGCACTCAAGTGTGCTCGACTGAAGAGCATCTGATTTCACGCTGAACTTCTGGGAAAGGACTACGCTACAACTCAGCCAATTAGAGGGGCATTAGAACACTGTGTCTGTGTGTGTGTGTGTGTGTGTGTGGTTGAGTGTGTGTGTGTGTGGAGCAGGTTCCTAATAAAGGCTGACAGTACAGACTTGTTTACACAGTGGCATCAAATAGGCAGACTGGAATGAACCAGACAAGCATTAAACTCACCACTGAAAAACACTCACTCTCTAGCTTCCCAGATACACAGGAGAGGAGAATGGATGGGCGATGAATGTTTGAAAGGTAACTCTTCAACATGGTCCTCCTACCAACCCATATTCAAGCACTTCATGTTATTTTGGAACATGTAGAGATGCCCTATATTGGCCGCTCTCTTAAAGCTGGCCAGCTAACTTCATCATTCCACTTTGTGGGGCACGGGATTCTCTTGGAAGAAACTCAGAAACGGTGAGAACATTCTGAAGAACAGAGCTAGCCATGCTGTTGGGCTACACATACAGTCCAGTAACAGACACCACAGTACAGTACAACAGAGTAAACCACTGTACCATACAGTACAATACACCACTATGCGGTACAATCTAGTTCAGTGCAGTGTGTGCATTAGCTCTGCGCTGTTATGGAGCCACTGCGTGTAGGAGACAGACTGCAGGCAGAGCCTCCTCTCCCACCTCCCACTCCCACTCGGCTTGGCTCCCACAGATGAAAGCCTGTCACGTTCTCCCGTGGAGGCACCTTGCTCTCCTCCCATCTGGCCCCCTGGAGGTGGAGAGGAGCTGAAGATCACAGAGGACACGGAGCACGTGTGTCCCGAACGAGGATTCACGGTGAACGAACGTGTCGTATGTGTGTTTTTGTGAGTTTGTGCACACCAGGGGGGTATTCCAGAAAGCTGGTTATGCGACATAACTGTGTAAGTTAACTCTCCAGCTGACACACAATGTTGCAGCAACTTACTGGCAATGTTGCTACAACGCTGGCTGTCATGTGAGGAGTTAACTTACCCGGGTATGTCGCACAAGCTGCTTTCTGGAATAACCCCCTGGTGTTTGGAAACAGTGTTTTCTAAGAGAATCAGTTGGAGTCATTGCGGTGGAGTTTCCCTGGAGATAATCATCTTGTGATGATGTAGGTCTGTCTGCAACTTCTCACACCAAATGTCTCCTCAGGCTACTGGGATGTTATCTGACTCTATCGACAGGTTGATGTGAGAGAGAACATGGACAGGTATTCCCCTTAGATCACGTTGATGAAGTGACTTAAAGTTGTCTCCCTGTCTGCCAGCCTCCCTGTCTCTCTGTTGGCTTGTCTACTCACCTGCCTGTTTACCTGCATGTGTCTAGGTTTATGTCTTTCTGCTTGCCTGGTCACTCAGCCTGTCTGACCAAGTCTCTCCTTGCCCCAGTTTGGAGCTTGTCAGGTTCATTTCTAATGCAGGGCCACTCAGAACCACTCAGAACTATGTGTGTGCGTGTGTGTGTGTGTGTGGGGGGGGGGATACATGCACACGTGCACACGTGTGCATTTTTCACACAGCACTACGGTGCTGTTATAAGATGGTCTGTTTTATCGATAGGAAAGTCGTTGAGGGTTTACGTTTTGGACGCAAGTGCACTTTTTTCCCTCCACTTCCTCCTGCGATGTAGTATGGATCTCCTTCTGAAGTCAAGGACAGGTCAAGGCACTGAGAAACGTGATGTGTGTGTCCCTCGGGCATGGAGCATGGCTCAAGGGTCATGCCCTTCTCACAAAGGGTTTGTCCCTACTGGGACTGGAGGAGGATGCTGCACTTCCACACCCACACCCTTCCACACCCACACACCCCTCCACACCCACACCCCTCCACACCCACACCCCTCCACACCCACTCCCCTCCACACCCACACCCCTCCACACCCACTCCACACCAACACCCCTCCACACCCACAGACCTCCACACCCACACACCTCCACACCCCTCCACACCCACACACCCCTCCACACCCACACACCCCTCCACACCCACACCCCTCCACACCCACACACCCCGCCACACCCACACACCCCTCCACACCCACACCCCTCCACACCCACTACCCTCCACACCCACACACCTCTCCACACACCCCCTTCACACCCACACACCCCTCCACACCCACACACCCCTCCACACCCACACCCCTCTACACCCACAACCCTCCACACCCACAGCCCTACACACACCCCTCCACACCCCTCCACACACCCCTCCACACCCACTACCCTCCACACCCAAACACCCCTCCACATCCACACCCCTCCACACCCACACCCCTCCACACCCACACCCCTCCACACCCACACCCCTCCACACCCACACACCCCTCAACACCCACACCCCTCCACACCAACACCCCTCCACACCCACACCCCTCCACACCCACACCCCTCCACACCCACACACCCTACACTCTCACTTTACAGTCTTCACCAGGCCAAACGTACACACCTACTCTTCACCCACACACAGATGCTCAAGCCTCCTCTTACAAAATAGCATACGAGCTCCTGCACTGACCCCTTTCCCAGATTTCCGACTGTCTCCAACCCCTGGTCATTCCCTATCCTTAGCCTTGGTCTCACTCTAGTCTACAGAGGAAAGGTAATGTAAAGGATTGATAATGATACATTAGTGGAGTCCCTATCTCACCCCTCTAAAGATCTATCTTGGCGATTTATCTGATAAAGTGTCCGACTGTGCAAAGGCTTATAAACAATTGAACAGAAAAAAACACATTAAATATTAAACCTTGGCTCTATGTGGTCTTTCATCCAGTCTTCATGAGTTAAGTCTGGAAAGCAACCCCGGAACGCTTATCAAGTTGACGCACGAGGGGAGGCCACCAATCGATCGGACATGCCGCTTGGATACAACACACGTTTTCAGCGCGCGAGCGCACACTGTTGTCATATCACATTGCGGTTTCCCCTGCCTGAACAAACGTGGACTGTAATATCAACCACAATTAAATGAACTAAGAGTGAATGCAGTATGCAGTATAGACAACTCACCCTTGCATATTTAGAAGAGTATGGATCTTCAAAGAGTGCCCAAATGCGCCGCTGCCATCGTCTCCAATGGCATCCCGCCTTGGGGTCCGCTGAGTCCCCAAGGGCGAGCCTCTTGGTAATCTCCATCTCATCGTCTCCATCCCCCGGGTCTCCTAATATATCCGCTTCCGTGTCATCGGACCCATTCTCAGCAGGCCCACCCCCAAAGCTATCCAAAGCCTCCTCGGCCTCTCGGTGTTGACGATAAGTCATCCAACAGCATGGTTCAACGTCCGTTTCGTCGATACCCCAGAACGCCAACTCCTCTTCGTACAATGGCCCGCATACATCCGCAGGGCAATGCAACTTACCGGTCCTGTAGTAATTAAGAATGTGGGCGAAGACACTCGGGTGACGGTCAAAGAAAAATTCATCAATTTTGGCATCATAGTCAAAGTGGCTGTGTGCGTCGGGCTCCGCGAGCCAAGCTAACCGGGTTCCCGGCAAGGTGCGAAGGGTGCTTCGGTAGGTCTGGTGCCGGATCCCTCCCACGTTAATCACGATACGGTCGTTTTCGTCGCCTTGGCCCATTGCGTCGCTTATACATGTCTCGAGCAGTTCCCTGGCAGTTTAATCCACATCTTTACCGAGACAACGCTGTGAGACCTGGCCATCACTGGAGCTGAGGGTGGTTATGATGAGGAGGGTGAGAAGAGGAGAAGGAGATGAAGACACAGACCTGGTTTTAGCAGTCAAAACACAACAATTTAGAAGAAGCGAGGAAGGCTAGGCTAACCATACCAAAGACATCACTGCCTCGCCTGCTCAGATATTTAAGAAACTGCAGAGAATGAGGGGGAAAGATCACTAAGACTCCCAGGCTATAACATGTATGGTAACATCCCCAAAACAAAGACGTCCAGGTCTCAAGAGTCCAGATAAATTGCTATATAAAATCCTTGCAGCCAAATCCAAACCCGTTTGAATATATCCAGGGGTGGTTCTGAAGGGACAGCACCAGTAGCTCTTAGCGCATCTCTCTCTCTCTCTCTTTCTCTCTCTCTCCTCCTACCGTTCTTGAAATAAGACACTTGCTCTTCTTCTAATGTCCTCTCTTTGATCGTACCAGAAGCAGGACTATAGGGAGATCTCGATTGATCTCTGCCAATTACCGTTGACTTTATGCACCTGTTTATTTTCAGACAGCTCGATGCGGTTCCTCAAAGAACACGCCACTGCATGTAACTGCATGCAATCTGACGTGCATGCTCTATACAACATACAAGAGAAAGCCATGCGCAAAGCCTTTTTCAGTAGCCCCCCAAAAATGCTGCTGGAATGCTTAGAATGATACGCGGATTAAAGTTAAATCAACGAGCATTGAACATGAATCTGTCAGTCGCACAGTTGTTTTGGCACGTTATAAAGTTTATGCTGCTCAATCAATAATTGTCGACCACATCTAGCAGGCCAGTGGATATATGGTATGGATTGCAATTCATGAATCACATACAGGTCTTATTTTAAATCAAGGTTTCTTTTAAGGAAGGCAATGTGAGCAACTAGGTAGATTCACTGCCTCAGATGTATAGTAACAGCAGTTTCAGAATAGACCTGTACAACACACCGCCCCTCCCAGGCAATTTACCAAATACTGCAGAAGCATGGATCTCTTTACTAAAGTCAACCTGTAGGTGTCGCCCTTGCACAACTAATTGGGTGCAAAGAGAGAACGAGGTAGACGACAGATATTAAACTATTCAGGCGGGGTTACCCGAAAAGACTGCGTACATTTTGTCGGTTGTGTGTGGTGTGGGCTGCCATCTATTTTTTCAGGGGCGGGGGGATCACTGGGTGTTGCCTATGTGCTTCGACTGAACCTCAGACCTACAAAGAGCGTTGTCGAAAAAATCAGTTTCCTTTTATTCAAAGATCTCTGACCTGCGTATACCAATCGCGTCTAACGGATCCGAAATCTTCAACCATGGGAGTGGAAGGCTGCACCAAATGTATCAAATATCTCCTTTTCTTCTTCAATTTCATCTTTTGGGTATGTTTATGTTGCATATTAAATTAAAATGTTCTCATAATCTTGAGTTTTAGGAGATATTATGAGTATTTTTATAATTTAAATGGAAATTGAAAGCTAGCCACTCTTATAGGGTAATTCAATCTTAAATAACAAAAAATTAAGGAGAAAGAAACAGTTGCACTGCAGCCTACTGGAGGCATCTAAGAACGATCACTTTAACTTTTGGCCTAATGCTTGCCTTGACCGAATCGTTGTTAGACCTATCTTTCTTATTTTAAATATACATTTTTTCGGAGATCTATTTGACGTAAACACGCTGGTGCGCGGTGCGCCCTCATATCCAATACAAATAACGGTACAGGAGTGGCCATATTCAAGGGACTGCATCGTACAGAGGATTATTGAATGCAAGCTAATGTTTATGTTACGTTGTTTGTATTTTTTTACGGAATAACAGAATAAACACGTAGGCTGTGTATTGGACTTTATTTGAGAGCGCGGATTAGCAAACAGGACGTGTTTATGTATTCAAAATAAGCATGTTTTGGATTGGTAGCCTAGTCTTAATACCTTTAAGACAAATGTAGCCTAATAATATCTCTAGGCCTAACCGAATTCGCCTGTTATTTGCTCATTTAATAGTGGACAGTGGCTTGTAGTTTTTAACGCTGTGGCCAGACCATGTTTATTCTGTGAACAGCGCTACCACCATCAACATTCTTTCCTCGGTGAGGAACCGAAGGGAGGTCTAGGGAGGTCTAAACGAGCCCCAATCCCCTTGGCTCTGAGACCGAGGAAGTTTAGCAATGGTGGATGAATCACTTGAACGGAAATTGTGACAAAATGATTACAAACATCATGTTATTCATAGTAACGCTTCTATAGACAGAGAACTTGTCATTATGAGATAGAATTATAAATCTTTATTTTAAAGACGAAAATATATCGTTGTTTTTGTTACACAATATTTAAAGTTGACTATAAGTAAGACAGAGGTGATATTATAGCCTATATCCAACTCTCAAAGACCAATTGAGCCTACTATTTGGATCAGATGAGAAAGTGAGAATAGAGGATGGAATCAAAATGCCCTGTGTTCCAGTCCCTTACATCACTAGACACAACAGATGCATTGAAAGCCTCAAGGCTGTAGAGAAGTCAGGGCTACCAAATGTTGTAAACGGTGAGGCCAAACTCTTGCTTGATATGTGTCAGTTTGAAGGAGAGTGATAGGAGGACTGGGTGTAGTCTATAGTGGAAAAGGGGACAATGGTATGTGATGAGGCTGGACCTGGGACTATAGGGCTGAGGCTGGGTCCAGGGACATTGGGCTTTATCTGGTCTGGGTACAGGCTGTAGTCAGCAGTGACTCATAGCTTCATCCTGACATTATCTAGTGCAAGAGGATCTGGAAGGAAATAGCTGATTGGTTAAGCACATCCTGTCATGCGAACATACAAGTGTTTGTATGTTCTGTCTTGAGAGTGGTCACTTGAATTTATTCTTAAGGACTGTCTGTCGAAATGTGTGTGTGTATGTGTGTGGTTGTGTGTGTGTGTGTGTGTGGTTGTGTGTGTGTGTGTGTGTTTCTGTTCCAGTTCAACTCTTCTCGAGGTCAGGTTAAACCCCTCTCGATCCTATACCTCGCGAGCCTGCCAGGCATTTTACAATCTCTCGTCCACTGGGGCCTGAGACAGAAATAGACCTCGCACCAGAGGGGCAGAGGTGTCACTAACTACCCTACTCATACCAGAACCACCTCCAACTTAACTGGAGTAAGGATCTTGGAGCGAAACAATATTTTGTATTTTTGTGTAGAAAAAGCTCACACTTTCCCTTTAAGAACTTTCTCTAAGTGTAGATGGGGAAGTGGATATCAGGAAGCTGGTTAAACCCACATTTGGCATCATTTACATTTTTCATTAAGTTAGTGTACTTTTGCTACTTTTGGAGTGCTGATCATATCAACTGACTGGTTGTGACTCATCCAACCAGCCCAGAACTTACATGGACGGAGGTTGCTGAGAAACCCCCACTCAGAACCCCACCCTTCTCACCCTGGCTTGGGAGGGGAGCTGACAGGTGGTCAGGGTGGAGAGGAGGAGGGTGTGGGGCTATAGCATGTTATGTGCATCAGAGGGGGACTGGCAAATGGAGGGAGCGAGCGGAGAGAGAGAGAGAGAGAGAGAGAGAGAGAGGGAGGGGGGGGGGAGGGAGAGAGAGAGGGAGGAGGGAGGGAGCATTCAGACCGTGTTGTGTCCCTTAGAGGACCAGCGACAGCTGAGCACTCCAAATACAGGAGGAAGACAGCTGACTCAAACTGACGTCGTCTCAGTAAACTTCAACTCATCTCACCTAATCCTGAACACATTCCATAATATACCACAAGTCATGGTCTGTTATGATAGTGTTTTTTTCCTGTGTAGTACATGGAGAGGTAAACATGGCGTAGGATTGCACTGTTGAGTTCTCCTGGTGGAATTTTAGATGTTCTACTCTGGCGCTGTTGCTAAGGGTTGTCAAGCCTGCTGAGAGACTGCCAGTAATCTCACAAAAACAACCTTTATACAAGGTGCTCGTAGCCAGAAAAGCCAGGGTAGCTCAACATACTGTACCAATCATGGGTTCAACATATATTTAATACTTATTTAGTGCACCAACCCCGTGTATTTTACTGGGTTCATTTGCTAATGTAGATATAGGAAAAACAAACGTTTAGAAGCCCTATCGCTTTACTAAGACTCAGACTCACTCACTCTAACAAAGTGGTGGGTCTGGTGGTGGGACTTATTGGGAATAAACGATTAGCTGGTCAAACTCTACCTTTGATCCAAGGGGATGTAAATGCCATGCCATTCCCACCTGTCTAAGTATGTTTCTGTTGTAGACACAGTCTGACTGGGTTTAAACAGCATGTGTGGGTCCTTGTGTGTATGTGTGTGTCTGTGTGTGTGTATACAGTATGTGTGTGTGTGTGTTTGTGTGTGTGTGTCTATATGAGTGTCTGTATGTGTGTGTGTGTGTGTCTGTGTGTGTGTACGTAGTGCTGGGTGTGTGTGTGTGTCTATAGATCTGTGTTGACCACAGAGCATCTCTTCCTTGCGACTCTAGAATGCTAGCACTCTAGGCCTCACCCTTTGGCACCCTCACTGTTTATCGGGTTGCTAGGCAGCGGTTTGTCTCCGCGCTGGAATGGGCCTCTCTGTGAGAGAGTATGGGGGTAGAGGGTGGGAGGGACGGGGGGGGGGAGGTTAGGGGATGAGAGGACAGAAAAGACGTTTGGCCCGAGCCTGTTTCCTGCGTTCCCCGCCGGACGTCACACGTCGCACAGAGAGAACCTCTGTGTGGGTTATGGATGTGGTGACATTTGGGCTTGTGGCGGTGTCTTTCCGGGAAAGGGTGATGTGAGGGTGACACCCTGAGCCAACTGTGATATTAATAATGATTGCCAGCATGTGGTGTTGTAACTGCTGCTGTGGATGTCTTCACGTACCCTCCACATTTCTGTCTACCGTCTACTTTGGCCTCTTTTTTTTTAACCTTTTATTCCAGTATTTATACTTTTATTCACCAATGTTTTGCCAAGTAGTGCTTTTAATTACTCGGTGGTTCTGTGTGTTTCTATCTATCTCTGTTTGTCTGTATGTCTGTCTAACTAACGTTCTGGTTGTCATGTCCAGCTTGCAGGAGGTGTGATCCTGGGCGTGGCTTTATGGCTGAGACATGACCAGCAGACCAGCAGCCTGCTGGAGCTGAAGTTTGAGGACTCCCAGCCTCCCAGCACCTTCTACCTCAGTAAGTCTCCTGACACCCGCCTACTCTGCAGAAAGACCTGCAAACACTATTTCCTATTTGGAAATCTGTCATCTACCTACCTACTCTCTCTCTCTCTCTCTCCTCTCCTCTCCTCTCTCTCTCTCTCTCCTCTCTCTCTCTCTCTGTCTCTCTCTGTATTTATTTCTCTCTCTGTCTAGGCTATCTATCTTTCTCACCCTCTCCCTTTCTTTATTTCCCTCCTCTGCGTTTCAGACTGTATCACTCTAACCCCTAAAGGAATCTTGGCGTCAGTTGAGTTCCTGATTCCATTCTCTTTAGGAAAACCTTGTGGATCTTAGGTTTGCTAGCAAAACACATCTTTCAAAAAACACGATATGACAAAGTGCAAAAACAAGTTGGATTTTCCATGCTTGAGCCATAAATTAGGCCGGTACACCTCCCTTCCCCCACCCCTACTGGAGGAATATAGTCTCTTCTTTCCAGGATGTTATTGTAAATAATAATACGCCTTGTACCCTTTTCACACATGTGTATAGTGAAAATAAATCATATTAAACACCATTATCACTGCAACGTTAATAGGTCTGCCAAGACACACTGTGCTGTAGGATGGCATCCACACAGCCTGCTGGAAAACATGAGGCAAACTCTCACTGAAGGAAAGCAGACTTCAGACACTGATTAGTCAGAACAGGCTCAAGGTTCACAGGAGCCACACCAGCGTCCCCCAGCAGGCTCCCTCTAAAGACCGGACTGGGAAAGGGGGAGTCTGGAGGGTTTTAACTGGACTGGACTGCTGTCCCATTTCCCCCATGTTGGTGTTTGGAAAAGACTGAACTGGAGCGGGGTCTATCCACTGTGAAGGACAGACTGGAGTGCTGTTTGTGGCCCGGGGCTTCCCAGTGTGTTATCTTTAGTGGCAGCATTGTGTCGCTGCCTTGAGGCAGATCACGTTTTCTGTCTGCAGAGTTTCAAGGGAGCATTGAGGAGAGGGGGCGTGGTTTCTGTGGCGAAAACAAAATCCCCTCACAACAAACTCACCCCAACAAACCTAATGGTTCCATCCTGCCTGTTATATAAACAGTCTCCATTTTTACAGCGTGGTCAGTAAAGGAAAAAATTCCTCACCAGCCCGCCCGCCCGCCTCTTCTTCTCTCCCTCCCCCTGAGAAAGTTTCCCTCCGTTCTTTCCACTGAAGCTTTCCTTTTCTCTCTTCCACATCTGGTTGTGGTTAACATCTATGGACTGTTCTTGGTGTCTGTCTGCCTGCTTCCACTCTACGCTCTGTCGCTGCTTATCTACTATCCCCCTCTCTGTCTCCCCCTATCCTTTTCTCCCTCTCTGTCTCCCCCTATCCCTCTCTCCCTATCCCTCTATCCGTCTCTCCCCCCTATCCCCTCTCCCCTACCCTCTCTCCCTCTCCCCTATCCCTCTCTCTGTCTCCCCCCTCCCCCTATCCCTCTCTCCCTCTCCCCCCTCTCCCCCTACCCTCTCTCCCTCTCCCCTATCCCTCTCTCTGTCTCCCCCTCCCCCTATCCCTCTCTCTACCTCTATCTGTCTCCCCCCTCCCCCTAGACATCACCCTGCCTCTTTTGGTTCCACCCCCTTCCTCCCTCCCCTATTTCCCCCCCCTCTCTGTGCTGTTTGTGTCGATCTCCCCCATCTTGCTGTTTTGCCTACTTCTGGGATACTTTCTACATTTGTGTTCTGTGGTTCTCTGTAGTCTTCTCATAGAGAGTGAGGGTCTGTAGAGAGTGGTGGGGCTTACATACCAGAGTTTCCCCCTCGGTATACACAGTGATGTAGCCCAGGCTGGTTAGTGTGGAGGGTTCCTCTCTCCACTGGAAACCCTGACATCATGGACAGGTTGGTTTGACTGCAGCTTTTTCCTCTGCGGCTCCCAGACAGCTAGCTGTAATGAACTTAACAGCTGCATTGGGCTTTACAACCTCTCTCTCTCTCTCACTCTCTCTTTCTCTCTCTCTCCCTCTCTCTCTCTCTCTCTCTCCTCTCTCTCTCTCTCTCTCTCTCTCTCTCTCTCACACTCTCTCTCTCTTCTCCACGCCAACGCATTCACTCACAAGCCACTGATTCCACAGAAGGACATTTCCATTCACTTCAGGTTTAATTCTGACGTTTGGGGCGTTTGTCCATGTTTTGGACAGATTTAAACGTCTTAGGTTTGACAAGTTACATGTCTGCTACTGAGGCAATCGGTGTCCAAGGGTGTGTTTTTCTTTTGTTAACGGTTAACAAAGAAAAACACAACCTTGGAGACTGATTTTAGAATGTGCGTGTGAAAGTTAAAAGATATGCATACTAGGTAGGTAGAAAGAGGTAAGAGTCATGGTAAACGAGCAGTTAGTGGATGCGTAAAAAGATAGGAAGGATTAAGCTGGGAGAGGAATACAGAGATAGAGGTGCGGGGTAGTGTGGAGGGGGGGGTGAGGGGGGGGGCAACATGCCAGCGCCCTGCTGCTCAGCAGGGGAGTCACGCCCCCAGGCCCGTCGGATGATGTCATTGCCAGGGGACGGTCTCCTCCAGCCGTGATCGAATCTGCAGCCATTAGTTAGGTTAACCCCAGCAACCCTTAGCCATTACAGAGATTGGAGGAGCTCTCGGACAGCCACTAAACCATCGATTTATGAAGGGGGAGGGAAGGGGAGGCAGGAGAGGGGGAGGGGCCGTCTTATCTGTCTCTCCTTCGTCAGATGGGGGGGAGAGCGATGGTGTGGTTGGGATTGTATGTGTGTATGCGTGTGGACTGGAGACAATAATACAATTAGCTTCCACATGACATGGGAACAAGACGTGGGGTTTGGGGAGGGGCTGGGCTGTTGCGGTAAAACAAAGAGAGAGGAGTGGGTAAGTGAGAGAGAGGCGAGTCTGTGCCAGGAAAGAGGGGAGGGGAGTGGGCAATCGAGCGAGACAGGAGAGAGAGGAAAACCCTGAAACAACCGCCGGCCTGAAATTCAGACTTTCATCTGTAATTAACCTACTGTATGAATATCATCTTCAGTTTGACTTTTCCTTGTCCCGTTGCACCATTCTCGTTCTTCTTTCCTTATCTACATTTCATTAGCCTCAACCGTTTTATGTTGCTGTCTCTCTCTCTCTTTCTCTTTCTGTACTCCTTCGCCTAAACCTTACAGTGCTAAACTTTCATTGTCCAATGCAAAAAACACAAATATATCTTACAAACATGTCTGCCCCCTGGTGGTGATATGTGGTAATGTCAGTCTTCACTGAAGTGATCAGGCTTAGAAGGATTATCATGTTATAAAAACACTCTCCATGTTCATTGTTGTCTAAAACTATTTATTCATAATCTCTCTCTCTCTCTCTCTCTCTCTCTCTCTCTCTCATTCTCCATTATTTTTCAGGCGTTCACATTCTGATTGCTGTCGGCTCAGTGATGATGGTTGTTGGGTTCCTTGGTTGCTATGGTGCCATCCAGGAGTCCCAGTGTCTTCTAGGAACGGTGAGTCTCTGTTGTGTCACTGGGGTGTAGTAAGAGTTGCACTTCTAATGATCGTGTGGTCAACTCCACTTCTAATGGTTGTGTGGTCAGCTCCACTTCTAATGGTTGTGTGGTCAGCGCCACTTCTAATGGTTGTGTGGTCAGCTCCACTTCTAATGGTTGTGTGGTCTACTTCACTTCTAATAGATTTGTGTATCTACTCTTAGTTCTTTGCTTGCCTGGTCATCCTGTTCGCCTGTGAGGTAGCTGCTGGAATCTGGGGCTTCATGCATAGAGATACGGTAAGAAGAAGATGCTTCATCTTGGAAAACAACATGCACATACGTTCCTCACATCACCCTCTCAAACGGGCACACCCACCCACACGTCCAAGTGGGAGTTGTATCGGTCTGACCGGGTCAGTTAAGCTCTCCCCTAACCCTAGCACTTCTGTGTCAGATTTCCAAAGAGATGATCAACTTCTATGACTCGGTGTTTGAGAAAGCGACGACGGAGTCCATCACTGACCCCGACAAGAAGCAGGCTGCTGCGTCCGTTCTGAAAGTCTTTCACGAGACGGTAAGGGTCACACACACACACACACACACACACACACACACACACACACACACACACACACACTCTCACAGAGGGTCACACACATGTGCACACACACACTCACAGAGGGTCACACACATGTGCACTCACACACTCACAGAGAGTCACACACATGTGCACACACACACTCACAGAGGGTCACACACATGTGCACACACACACTCACAGAGGGTCACACACACACACTCACAGAGGGTCACACACACACTCACAGAAGGTCACACACACACACACTCACACACACTCACAGAGGGTCACACACACTCACAGAGGGTCACACACACACACTCACACGCAGTCACAGAGGGTCACACACACACACACACTCACAGAGGGTCACACACACATACAAAGACATGTCTGTAATTGACTAATATGGGTTCTTTTGGTTGTAGCTGGATTGCTGTGGAAAGGGAGGTATATCCCTGTCGAGTTTCCTGACCAAGGGACTTTCTACGTTGGGACTAACTGATCTCTGCCCTAAGTCAGCTGCAAAAATGGAGGTAACGACGGCCGCCCTGACCCACTGGAAACACAGGCCTTCAGGGTCGAAGTCCTGAACTGTTGATAGTGAAGACTGTAGTGGAAACTTAACCTTGGGTCTCAATCTTGCAGAACTGTCACACCAAGATCAACGACCTGTTCTCTGACAAGATCTATCTGATCGGCATCGCAGCCCTGACGGTGGCTGTTATCATGGTGAGTATTGGGATAGATAGACCGATGGATGGATGTCAGTATGGACAGATAGACAGACGGATGGATAGACAGTTGGAGGGATAGATAGATCAAGAGATGGGATAAGGAGGATGTGGGAGAAACCTAGGATTTCAGAACAAACCGATTATGTGTTTCGTGCACACAGAGACTAAAGGATACCCACCCCTGAATCATGGTTTTCGTGTGTGTTTCCTCTCTCTCTCTCTCTCTCTCTATCTCTATCTCTCTCTCTTCTCTCTTCTCTCTCTCTATCTCTCTCTCTATCTCTCTCTCTCTCTCTTTCTCTCTCTCTCTGTCTCTCTCTCTCTCTCTCTCTCTCTCTCTCTCTCTCTCTCTCTGTCTCTCTCTGTCTCTCTCTCTCGCAGATCTTTGAGATGATCTTCAGCATGGTCCTCTGCTGTGGCATCCGCAACAGCCCGGTCTACTAAGAGCAGGGGGGAGGGGGGGACGGGGGACGCCACAAGCCCACGACTGAAGGAGAACCTCTTCTGTCCTTTCTTTTTTACAGCCTGTCACATTCACATGTACTTGCTTGCCAAATCAGTCAGTCCTACGAAGATAAAAGCGGAAATACAATTTTTTATTGTTACTGTCGTCAGTCACAGATGCTGTTTATATTTGACTAATGCTAGTCTACACACCAATACATACGCACACACACACAACCCTTGCACTTACATGCATGCGCACATCTACACACACATCCTGACCAGTACGGTCCATCTCGAATGAATACGTGATCGAAATATGAGAAATTGCTTCTTTCCGTACAAATGTATTCTGCTGGCTTCTTCAAATGTATCTGTATAAACTGTATATATTATTAGCTGTGCAGTAGGACTGTCTAGCATGAGTGTTGTGCTGAATCCTGTACTCCTGTACTCTCCGCTTGTCTGCCAACAACCACTAAGGACCAGTGAAAGGATGATGGTGATGTAGCACCATGCCAGAGGATCTGAACTAACCGAAGCCATAGAGAGGTCTCTCCAAGACTCCCTGCCTTATAGTGTGTCCATCGTTCGTTGTGTGTTATGCTGTCTTAACTCTTCGCGACTGTACACTAACAACTATCAGTATGGGTTTGATTCCACTCTACAGTTTACTAATAGGCTATTTTATAATTCTCCCTCCTTTATACGGACCCCATGTCTCATACCGGCCACTTAGCATCGCGGCTTCTTCGATCTCCTCCAGGTCTGTTTAACCTCTGATGAGATGCTCTGTTGGCTTCGGCTGCATGATATGATGTAATGAGACCTGGGCGCGATGCCTTCTGCTGTACCTGACGTTTTCCGTCTCCACCACCAGAGGGCGCTCTTGGCTACGGCCACGGCTCCTCGGTGGGGGACAGTGGGTAGAGCCGATCTGCGAGCTGATCCTGAATCAGTCTTATGTTACTTCACTGATGCTTTGACAAACCGACCTTTAGTCTGTGGCCAGGGGCAACTTCATTCCAGACCTCTTTTCCTATCTGTTCACTGGCCTTCAGAAAGAGGCCGTGCTCAGTGGGTCACGCATGATACACACACACACAGTCACGCACTCATACACACACACACACATACACACAGAGAGAGAGAGAGAGATTCCCACTTATGCACATACATATTTACTGTATCATGAAGTGTAATCCTACATACTGTCAGTCTTTCTTCACCAACGGATTACCACGCCTTGGTATCCTGTTATTTCTATGCTGTTAAGCGGTCAAGTGTCTTGTAACATGTACAGCTATACTCTTCTACTAATGACTAATGTAAAGACAATGTAAGCCTTTATCTGTTGTTTGGTACGTTGTCAAGGGAAACAGCTGGGGATTTCAGTGGCAGTGTTCTGAAGTCAGTTGAGTTTGAAAAGGAGAACCATGTGTGCTGGAGAGCATACCAGCGGCACAGTGTGTGCTGAGCGGGGCTGAGGGGGGATTGATAAGAAAGACGAGGGCCAGCTTAACCAGCAGAGCTCTGGTCTGGTGCTCGAGTCTATGTCACTGCCTTACCGAGACTCACCAGCTCACCGCCACTCAAATCTGGGCCTTTTCTCTCCTGTTTTAGACTTCGGTTTGGTTTGTTGCCCAAATATTAAGGGATTAAATGTATTTTACAAATAACGGAATGTCTCAGATCGTTGTATTCTTCCAATCGGGGGTGGGATCTTATGTTATTTGACAAAATCTTTGATGTTGGCCTGTCAAGAAAATCCCAGCACTACACAGCAACACTTGCTGATCTCCCTCTACCTACAGTTTAAATGGGTGGAGGGAGTAGGCAGTTTAAAGTATGTCGGTCCTCACAGATTGGGTCATACTCTTCTCTCTCAACACTACCACTGCCTGCGCTTACAGTATAGACACGTGTCATCCTGCTGGGTGTGCACTAAGCCCCACACTGTGGTCGTCTCTACGATCCCATCCATCAGGAATCTGGCCAGCCAGCTCACAGCTTCATATACCCACTTGGCATGCTGCTGTCTCCTCACGCCTCTCATGACCCTGTCCAGCGCCAGACCCTCTCAAGCCCCAGACTCTCTCCAGCTACAGACCATCTCCAGCCCCGGACTCTCTCCAGCTACAGACCCTCTCAAGCCCCAGACTCTCTCCAGCTACAGACCATCTCCAGCGGCAGACCCTCTCCAGCTACAGTCCCTCTCCAGCCCCAGACCCTCTCCAGCTACAGACCATCTCCAGCGCCAGACCCTCTCCAACAGTCCCTCTCCAGCCCCGGACTCTCTCCAGCCCCAGACCCTCTCCAGCTACAGTCCCTCTCCACCCCCAGACCCTCTCCAGCCCCAGACTCTCTCCAGCCCCAGACCCTCTCAAGCCGAAGACCCTCTTCAGCCCCAGACCCTCTCCAGCCCCAGACCCTCTCCTGCCCCAGACCCTCTCCAGCCCCAGACCCTTTCCAGCCCCAGACCCTCTCCAGCCCCAGACCCTTTCCAGCCCCAGACCCTCTCCAGCCCCAGACCCTCTCCCAACCAAGAGATCCCACTCTCACTTCATTGACCATGGACAATATAATCCAGATGAGCCTTTAAAATGTTGTTGGGAATGCTTTTGAAGCACTGTCTCTGTGTCTCCTGTGTGTGTTTGTGTGTCTCTGTTGCATGTGTGTGTGTATGGAGTAGGTAGACATGTGTTACATGTTTGGGGCTATATCTGTGCCACATGTTTTCATTTTGGAGATACTTCTGGATGTGATTTGCCTTCTGGGGTGTGGCAGGCTATTGACAATGACTGATTTACAGTCTCCGTGACAACTGACTAGTATGTGTGTTGGGTGCGTGGGTGTATGTGTGTGTGCACATGTGTGTGCACGCAGGTGTGTGTTGGCATCGTCGCCATTCGAGTGGATCTCAACAGTCAGCATCCAGGGACGTTGTTGACAGTCGTCAGCATTAAAGCACCGTAAGCTGGGTCTACCAAACAAGATGCCCCCAAGCCAAAATGCACATTCTCTTGGACGAACAGGGTGCAAACTTTCATACAATGGTGCTATCAACCACGTGCCAAATGCTTTGGATTCTGGACCAAACACTGCTCCGTGTTTCCAGAATTTGGATTGGTAGGAACGGGTCTGCTTCACACATGAGTTCTGCTTGACATATCTCAGTCAAAGTGGGATGATGTGTAAACGCCCTGTGAGCTCATATGAGATACATTTACCGTTCACTAGCTACACTTCACCACAGACTTGTGCAACTCAATGAATATAAACTTTTGATTGGGTGTTTAGGAAATGAAGGCGGACACTAATTCAGACAAACTGAGGAGTAGTAGGCCTAGTTGGTGTTTTCAAGTAAGCGTAGGCGACCCGGGTGTGAGTCTTGCATTCACCGAATTAAACAACATTAGAACGGGAGGGGAACTCCGCCTACAAACGCTGGCCCGACACTCCCATTCGATGGACTGGGTTTCTCAGACCTAGCGGAACGAGATGAGATAGAGACGGCCACTGGTCAGACCTCAGCTATAATGCCCCTGGCGTCATCCAGGCCCTGGGCGTAATTGAGAAGGAATTACAAAACATAACAGAGAAAGGATTCTTGTGAATATTTTTGCCTCCGCTTTTGTTTGTTATTCTTTAGTTGTTTGTTTCACAATGAGTGCAGTCATGGCCTCCGAGGGCTGCTTTATGTCGGCTTTACTGCCCAACACCCCGGTAACCGCTTATGCAGTCCCCAGCGACGCACAGCTCAGATCCGGAGGGAAATTAATTGACGGAGTCGCGAAGGCCAAGAGAGTCCAACAGCAAGTCCAGATGCGTCTTGCCCAGAGGTCCTCCTCACTGCCGCGGCTGAATGGATTGCACTGCGCCTCTGCAGGTGAGCCGTTTGTCTGTTCACTAACTTTTGCAAAGTAAAACACCTCTCCCACAAAGTAAAATTAAATAAAATAGGATACTATGATTGTTCGAAGTCTACTCTTATTAATTTTTTATCAAGGAAACCTAACACTTCCCTCGGTTAATTTGTACGCGAACAATAGGTTACACAAAACTTTTACAAAAGTATTAATAGCTACTTTTTAAAAAGACAATCGAAACAGAAAATTGTAACATTCCAGTTGTTCAGGTCTTTGGAAGTGTTTATCAGTAGGCCATGGATGGTTTATTCTGAACCGGGTTCTGTGCTGGGGCTAGAACTGGCAAGCAGCGACGCTGCGTGACAGGCTGAACTAGATTAAACTCGACGGGGTTAGGTGAACATGACATGGTTAGGTTGGGCTAGGTTAGACTGGGACTATAGGATTAGTTTGGCTGTGTCACTAGCGTGAGATATTGTGGCCAGATGATGTCTCTGGATGAATAAAATGTTCTTCAACACATAAATCACTAGACTCTTGTTTTGCAACAAGAAGCCAGCAAAAATGTTGGTTTGGAAAGTGAAACTGTTGATTATAGTCATAAACTTTAATTAAGGACAGCTCATGATTGAAAACACACGTATCTCTTTGCTCTTGAGGAGCCTAAATGCACTGTGTTTAGACCTAGTCAACATTTTCTGGACTTTGTACCCTTTATTTTGGAAGGGTTTATCTAGGAGTGTACCTAAAAACGTTAGATACTGAGTCTGGATAATGAAAACATCGTCTCAAATAACTGACATCACCTAGCGGTACCAGCAGACTGTTGTCATGGTGAAAGGGCCAACACACTTTGAGAGGACTACAAAAGTGCTGTTCCTAAAATTGGGCCAGATCGCAGTTGGCCAACAGGAAATGAGAAGGATTAAACTGTTACCATGAACAGGCTGACCAGTCATAGGCTTGTCAGACTGATCGACAGAAGATAGACATCTGGCATTCGTTGACCGACGACTGTCACATTAGACCGCTGACACAGAGTATGTAAGATCCAGCCAGCTGAGCAATACTGGTAGCCTCATGATCCCTGTGTGTCTGTTATAGGGACTGGCCTCCCCTCTGAACCTATGACCTGGCACATTCGCTCTGTTTAGTGTCAGCGCTCAGGCATGCAACTTGCGTGCACACACACACACACACCACACACACACACACACACAGACCACACACACACCTACACTCCTTACCACCCCCCCCCCTCCCCAAGAGTCACACACACTTGCACATCCTCCCTTAACTCTCTCAAACGCTCTCTCCTTTCACACACTACGTAAGACACACTCCCCCATAGCTTTCTTTCTGCGGTTTACTCTCACACTCCATCATCCTGAAACACAGTAAATGTTACTTCACATTTCTAGGAATCATCCCTATTTTGAGCAACCTTTTAAGGCCCAGTTTCCCAGACATGGATTAAGCTTAAGTAAGAGAAAAATTCTGAAGATTAAATGAAGACTTGAGTTCAAGAATGGGCTTAATCCATGTCTTCAACGGCCTGAATGTCCCCACTGGTCTCATCTCCAACCCATCCTGTGTCTGGGCAGGTCAGGTCAGGTCTACTCTGGTCTGGTCTGGCCTGAGTCACTTCGTCCTATTGGCAATGGTTTTAAACCGGTGTTAGAGTTCTTTGTCTTTGTTTCCTCACGTAGGCCCCGGCTTCTCGTCTGCCAGCTGGAAGCCCAGCCCTCCCGCTCGCAGCGCCGGCTTCAGCTCCGCCTCTCTGGGATACTCAGGGAGCCGCACCATGGCGGTGAGTATGACCTCATATCCTGTCCAGATACCTTATCTCATCCCTCCTTCTATACCCTCCCGAAATAGAAACATGTTTTTGTTAGCCACCACCTCGATACATTCATGTTTGTTGGACATTTAAACATCCCCCAAATGAAACCTGAAGCCAGATTGATGTTGTCCGAACATTGAGCGAGGGTGAGAAGCTAGTTGTTCCAAAGTGACACACTTCACAGCCCCCTCCCTAGGCAGCACATCCATGCAGTATTTCACAGTGAGACACTGCTGGGAGGCCCCATGAGAGGAATCTGGCTTTCTGTATTGTGTCCATAAATCTTCAGACCACAAGGCTCTATTGTCTGCCTGCCAGCCTGCCAGCCTGCCTGCCTGCCTGCCCCCCCAGCCTGCCTGCCTGCCTGCCCCCCAGCCTGCCTGCCTGCCCCCCATGCCTGCCTGTTGTTCTAAACCTGACCCTCTCATGTTCTGCAGGTTCCGGTGATGTCTCACTATTCTGGTGGCTTCTCATCGCGCTCAGCAGTGGAGAGCAGCTCCAGGTACAGAACCAGCCAGTCAGCAGCCAGCACCACCTACCCCCACCTCTCTGATGTCACCAGGGGGGGTTACCACGGTGGGTACCAGGGCGGTTACCATGACGGTTACCATACCAACCAGACCAGAGCCAGATCCAGATCTCTGTGCCAGGCCCACCCGGAAATGGCCCCCCCTGATTGGCTGGTACACCAGGAAGTGGCTGCGGGTCCTCCCACCATGCAACGCTCTCTCAGCGGAACTCTGGCGCGTGGGGGCGTGGCTGCCGCTGGGTGGAGGGAGGAGGAGCAGTCCTACCAGCACTCCTTCAAAGGCCCCTCCCATCGCACCATCAGCCGCATCACCAACAGGGGGGTGGGGGGCGGGGGCGGGGTGTTGGGCGCGGCGGTGCAGCAGGTGTCGCAGGGCGTGGGGAGCGTGTCGGGGACGTCGATGAGGCGGGCGCCTTCCCTCCGCAGCGTGAGGAGCGTGGGGAGGGGCGTCGACCTGCAGGACGCCGGCTCCTGCCACAGCAACGACAAGATGGGAGGGTGAAAGACGCAGATCTGTACACATCGACCAATCACACAGCAGACGCTGGTGGTGTTACGGGCTGGAATTTGGTTTGTGTGTTTAAATGTGTGTGTGTGTGTGTGTGTGTGTAGGGTCCAGGGTCTGGACATGGCCACGGCGGTCAGCTACATCTCTTCGTCAGACACGGCGCTACAGGCCCTGGGAGCTGCCTACATACAGCACCAGTGTTACCATAGCAACGATGCCAAGAACCAGGTCGGTACTAACTCATATCAAATGACAAATCATAAAACATCCACCTGCAACTTCAGTATAACTGAATGCATTACAGCAGTATTATGGCAAATAGCTGACATTTTCTCACCATGGCTGAAATAAGTGTCTCCTGATGAAGAAAGTGTTTTGTCCGTCTCTTCATAAACGGAGTGACTAAGTTCAGTTGAGTTTAAAGTATTTATCAGGTTGGGAGAGAAAACCAGACCCTTGACAATAAATGACAACACAACACCAGGCTTAGGTCTCAATCGTCTCTCCCAGCTCTGAAAGCCAGAAGACCATCTTTTATAGGGCACAAGAATGTAAACATAGATTGTGACAGTCAGGCAGTAATGACGTTACAACAATCTCAGAGAAAGAGATTGCACTGCTCCCAACACATGACAACTCTCAGACTAAAGAGTTCATAGTTGGAGCTCTCCTTGTAGTCATGACAAGGAACGTTTAGCCAGTACTTTCTCCTGACCCTGAACATCATTAACCCTGACACAATCTACTCTTATTAATAACAAGCTTACATGAGAACGTACTAACTAGTATCCAATGACTAGTTCTATTGATTAGTGAATAATGTAAGTACACAGGAAATCCCAATTTCTTCCACCCTCCCCATCCCTGTCCTTGATTGCTCTGTCTCCAGGTGCGTGTCCTGGGAGCAGTGTCAGCTCTGGTGCAGCTCTTCACCAGCGAAAGCCAGGAAGTCCAACGTTTTGCCACCGGTGCCACAAGGAACCTCATTTATGAGAACATGGACAACAAGACAGCTCTGATGGAAGCTGGCGGAATCTCCGCCCTGGTCAGTGCTTTGAGAGAACCGGACGAGGAACTTCGCAAGAACATCACTGGTAAAAGGCCCATTACTGGTTGTGGTAAAGGACAGGTGCTTAACTACAGACAGGGAGCAACATGAGGACAGGGTTAGAGCTATAGAAATCTCTGCCAATAGAGCTGGCAGAGCTGGCATTTTGGCCTGAAGCACTTGGGAGTGTTTTCGACTGTCTGCTTCACTAAGCAAACTAGCCTTGGAATTCCTGACCACAGAGCCCACAGCCCCCCTCCCAGCCCCCGTGCTCTGACACTCACAGTGCTCCACCCCCCAGCACTCCTGTTCTCTGGTTTTGTCACTCACTCTCACTCTCTCTCTTTGTTTCTCTCACTTTGTCGCTCTCTCTCTCTCCCCCCTCTCTATTTCTTTCCACTGTCTCACTCTGTCTCTCTCTTCCCCTTTCCTTCTTTGTCTCCCCCTCTCTCCCTCCCTCTTCGTCCCTCCTCTGTCCCACGATCTCCGTTCCAAATCTCCCTCTGTACTTTCCCCCAAATTGACCCTAGGTATTTTGTGGAACCTGTCTTCTAAAGACAGCCTGAAGGAGAAGCTGACCAGAGAGACGCTGTCCGAGTTGACAGAGAGCGTCTTAGTGCCTCTGTGTCACCCTGGAGACTCTGGACACCTGAGTCACAGTCCCTCCGAGGCAGACATCTTCTACAACACCACTGGCTGCCTGAGGTCAGGCACTAGAACACACCACAAAACAACACATATTTACACATGAGAAAAAAACGTTATTGCTCAGAAGGAAATTTGTTCTGCACCAAGAGCTTAAAAACAGAGATACATTCAACACTGCAGACATGACAGTACAGTGGACATAACACAATTATTTAAAAGCACAGCGAGACAATAAATGCACAGCGAGACAATGAATGCAATAATAAAATAAAAATACAACTAAAGGCATCGCAGGAATAACTTAAGGTCTAGTCAGCAGGTCTAGTACAATGTAATCTTAGCTATTACTAACACAGTGTGTGTGTGTGTGTGTGTGTGTGTGTGTGTTTGTGTTTGTGTGTGTGTGTGTGTTTGTGTGTGTGTGTGTTTGTGTGTGTGTGTGTTTGTGTGTGTGTGTTTGTGTGTGTGTGCGTGTGTGTGTGTGTTTGTGTGTATGTGTGTCATGTGAGCAGGAACCTGAGCTCGGTGAGCCCACGGAGCCGGCAGCAGATGAGGGAGACCAGAGGCCTGCTGGACTCTCTGGTGGCTCATGTCCAATATGCCGTCCAAGAAGAGAAGGTGGATGACAAGGTACCAACACCTTCTCACTGTCCCTAGCCCAGCTCCTAGCTTTTCTCACCCCAGTCTGGCCCAGCACCGCCCATGTACTGGCTCTAAAGCTGTGACTCTTTGAAACATTGACACGAGTTCTTGTGGTTGAAGGATGATTCCACCGATGACTGATAGAAAACACTCAAATTAACTTGTGTTCCCATGCCAAAAACAACAATAAATAAGATGTGGAAGCCTGTTGCTGTTACTGTTGCTTTGTTTCCTGATGTGCTTTTAATATGTTCAACGCTGTACACAAATTGAGGACAATAAACTTTTTCTAGGACTTTTACGAAGTCTGGTCATTTGCATGTTTTGCATGTCTGTGTTCAAGTTTTATTACTGCTTTACATGGGAATTGGTTGTGGAATGAACAAAGAATAAACGTACAGAACCTTCCCCTCCCTATCCATCTCTCTCTCTCTCCTACCTCTCCCATGATGTCATCAGGGGGTGGAGAACGTGGTGTGTGTTCTCAGGAACCTGTCCTATCAGCTCTACAGAGAGATGTCTCCATCCACTCTGCTGCGACTGGAGGGGCCGACCAGGGGCGGGAACACCAAGGACAGCCTCCCCATTGGCTGTTTCACTCCCCAGAGCAAGAAGGCCAAAGAGGTGGGTTTATGGTTTCCACAGAGCTAACCACAAGGGGCTATCATGTTACCCTGATAAACCCGAGGGAGAGTCGCATTACAATAGGGCCACACTGAAACCACAGGCAGACAATGGAAAATGGAGGGAAGGCTCTAATGGTATATCCTGTCCTTGTATGGAATCATACCTTGATCTGAACGCAATGCTCTCTCACTTCCCTCTTATGTTCTCTCCACCTCCTGCCTGCTTATCCCTCTTCGTTCTCCTTCCTCCCTCCATACTTCTCTCTTCCCCATCCTTCTCTTCCTCCCTCCCTCCTTCCCTCTCCTGCCTCTCTCACCTCCGTCCCTTAGCGTCGCAACCAGGAGCTGTCCGCCCTGGCCGAGGTGGTGAAAGCTCCACGGGGGTCGGAGTGGCTGTGGCACCCCCAGGTGGTGAGGCTGTACCACAGCGTGCTGCAGAGCTGCGAGTGCAACGAGAGCACGCGCGAGGCAGCAGCCGGAGCGCTGCAGAACATCACGACGGGAGACACCAGGGTACGCCGCGCGTCCTCTCCTACACCTCCGCTAGGGTCAAAGGTTATCAGGGGAGGGCTTCGGGGTGGTGTGATAGAGTGGAAGGGGGTTGGAAGGGGGTAGAATTCAGCTCGAGAGGATCGTCGATTAGTTTGATGATGTTCCGGGTGCTGCATCACACCCTCTCTCCAACACCTCGACTTGGTCCTGGGGGGGTTAAAGGTCACGGGGGGGGGGCTTCGGGTGATATGATAGAGTGGATGGGTTCAGGGTAGGTAGATCTATTCAGTTCAAGATGATCGTTGATTATTTATGTTCCCACTGTGCCTGGCCACGAGTGTAATTTGATACTGTGGTTTGGAGATGGTGCAGATGTAACAGGATTCATTCTGTGTTTGAAAGGGTTTTTATAGAGGAATCACTTACCAATGCATTAAAGGACTAACGACTACTCTATTTCGTAGACGTTAGACACATGCGTCCAACCCATTCTCACTGAGGGACTTCATGAATAAGATCTGACAATATTTTCCCATCGTTTTCACTGCAAGCAGACCAGACACATTGTGCTAGACTTAAAAGGAGAAAAACAAGGCACACAGCTGTAGGAAGGATACATGGATTTAAATGATCGTATCCCTCAATATTTATTGGTATTGTGTCACCCCTCAACACACACCGGCAGGATAGAAGTAAATGAGTGCACAGACCTTACATGGATGACAAATAGAACAGTCAACGATACATGGAGAGTGTTGAGGACCAGTGGACACAGTGATGAGAACGCCTCCTCCGTCTGTGCTAGTGGGCGAGTGTGTTAGCGGGCGTGGTGCTGGACCAGGAGAGGATGCTGCCTCTGCTGTTGGATCTCCTGCAGACCAAGAGTGAACTGGAGCTCCGCCCACTCACCGGCCTGCTCAGGAACCTGGCGCGCCACTGTCGCAGCAAGGACAACATGGGTGGGGCTACGTGCTACGCTAACACACTCCAATCCACACTACCACTCTAGCAACACTACTGAAGTATTATCTTATGCCTCCATTTGCACACTGCCGCTGCCACAGTAAGAACCATGTGACTGTGCAGCACTTACCACAGTAAAACCACCTTATGTACGAACCTGCCTGTTGTTGTTATGGATAGCAACTAGTGTTTGCCCTCTCCCTGTAGCTACCAAGGCAGTGAGGGTGCTGGTGGGCTGTTTGCCCAGCGATGGCCACCAGAAAGAGCCCTCCAGCGATGTGGTCGTCAACATCTGTGGCACACTCAACAGCTTGGTGGCTGGAAGCTCTCTGGCAGCCAGGGACATATGCTACTTTGACGGTCTGCCCAAACTGGTGGCCATTAAGAAGTCCCACGACAACAGGTAGCTCTGATCACGCTGGATGGCTGTCTCCGATGTAATGACATGATTGGGTAGCCGTCTGAGATGTAATGACATAATGTGCTCTGGATTGGTCCTCTCCTATTTTCCCTCGTTAGTGACCATATCATGTGACTTTTAACTATCCAATGACAGCCCTGGGAGGTTGAAAGCAGCAGGCGCTGCCTCCACAGTCCTCAGCAACATGTTTCAGTACAACAAGCTGCACAGAGACTACAAACAGGTGAGGCTGGGGAGGAGAAACAAACACACACACACACACACACATCACACACCAGGAAGCAGATTAGTCGTTCTACAGTTGCTAATAGTCTGCTGGCCCGTCAAGATCACCACAGATGATGCAGTGTAGGACAGCAGGCTCGCTTTGTTATCACATGACTGTTAGTTTTCTTTCGCCTTTCTCTCTCCACCCCCCCCCCTGCTCTCTCTGCATGTGTGTGCCAACCCCCCATCGTGCCCCTTCTCCACCGCTCCCTGCATGCCTTTGATATCCCTCTCTGGGTCTGGTCCCACTCTTAAGCTGTTCGTGATTACATTCTACTGGGAGGGGATGTGCCGTTACCCAGCGAGTACATCCTCCCTGCTTCTGGTAGTCTTTCTAATGGGGTTTTTCATATCTCTTGTTTTTCCGTCCCATGTTTTACAGAAGGGCTTTACGAGGAGTGACTTCATGGACACAGTGCTCTAGAGCAGCCACGGTGCATGGGGTGTGGTCAGTCTGCGGGGGCGTGGTCAGTCTGGAAGGACTGCAGTGGTGCAGCCATGAGGAGGAGGAGCTATTTCTGATGCAGCCATGGTGACAGATAGGCTGCAGAGGACAGCTGGAATGCCTTTTTAATTCAGAACAGTGTTGGACTGTTGAACTCATGATTATTTGTTGAACTTGTATTTGATGAAATTTGTTTCAAGATGTTTGTGTGTGTGTGTAAGGGAGGCAAATTAGTCAGTTAAAAAAAATATCAACTAATTGTTGCCAGTGTGTGACTACAATCAACGGAAATGTACTAGCTTAAACGGCTCATATAAACTGCACTATAACTGTAGACAAACTTGCTCAAATCTTGTATTGAAAAAAAACGTCCTGTGTTCTTAATCTGAGCTGGTCTAACGCACTCCAAAAGAAGGATTTCTTTGGGGAGGTTTTGAGGGGAAGTGAAGCAGAGGGGAGGAGGACATGGGAGTTACCAGTAGACTATATCAACCTGACAGTTCATCAGTCAATTCTGATCAGTTAATCCTATTAGGAAGTAGCCAAAAGTGTACAGGTGTGCTACGTCCGTGTGCACAAATACACTACATCTCAACTCATCTTTTAACCATTGAGCTCCACTTTGGCCTGTAGTTTCCCGGAAATACTTTTTTGAAAAACATCTGTTTCTCATCAGACAGCATTTATGTAGGAATCTGCCGCACATCCCAGAGTGCACTAACCCATTATGGAGGTCAGCAGAGGAAGAGGGGGCGTCTCCATGGGAACGGCCCACCTCGCGAAGGAGGGAGTGAGTGAAGGAATGCAGACACGGGAGTTGGCTTGGCTTTATCTCCTCTGGGATCAGCCAGGGGTCAGCACTGCTGGGGGGCGGGGGTCACCCGACCTCAAGAGGAGGTATCAGAACAAATATACACACAATTTTTTTTTAGAAATTGTGATTTTACAAAGGACACCCACCATATCTTAATAGGCATGTTTAAAAAGTATTAGTTGAACAAACTCAAAAATACTGACCGAATGCTATACATAGAGCATGCTGCCCTCTTGTGGCAAAACAGGGACACAAATAACAGGGCCATCTCATGCAAAAGGTGGCAGAGTTATTTGAGAGCTAATTTGAAAGTTCAGAACAATCTTGTCTGATCTCTCCGCCTCACTTTCTGTCTGTCACACACAAAAAGTCCACAGAGCACAGGGACACATGGCTTGAGGTTTTCACTGAACCTTTATTTAGCCAAATGAGGAGCGATATGGAAGATGACATTTCATTCTCCTCAGGAGGAAACAAAGATCAGAAGCACAACACACTGGCGCTGTAGACGAACATAGCAATGGAGCACAGCGCCTTACAATAATGTCGCTGATGTTTAACATACAGCAAACATCCAAATTAAATAACAAAGTAATACAATATGCGCAAACCGCAAAAAGGCACAACATTTTAGCATTTGCTAAGTTCAATGACTGTCCTGAATTGAATGTACTGTACAGTTAATAAAATATTAATATACTTCACACTTGACTCTCCGTTGGCAGTAGGGATTGAAAAGCCCATTGAGATGTCTTAGAACATGTAAACAGGAAGTTGAGAAGAGGACTGTAAAACAATGCGTTAATAAAGATCATTTTAACCCGTATTTCGTTGTCTTAATGTGTACATATATACTGAATCACAGTGGCGGACTCAGGGGGGTGGCAGGGGGGGCGACCGCCCCCCTTCGTGCCTCCTTGTTTGAAAAAGCGCGCTAAAGTGCCGTTAAGAGTGGCGAATTACGAGAGAAAATCCGATAACGTGCTCAATGAGTGCCCTTCTAATGCCCTTACAGTGCCTACATGGTTGAAAAATTGCTCTCTAGAGTGGTGAATATGAGAGAAAGTGCCTTATTGGCTGCTCTTTACATAGGAAAACAATTATTGAGTGCCCTCTATGGTAACCCTTCATACAATGAATTATGATGATGTGCCCTTTTAATTTTTTCGCCCCTGCCCTTCAAACAGTCTGAGTCCGCCACTGTGAATCATACCAACCAAGGGATACCACATGTTTACCCACCAGTTTAAAAATGCAGTGGAAGGAGTACCATATCTCGCAGTGCTATTTGAATATCTGTCATTACAATTCAAATGTAGGTATTGTGTATCCGGTGTTCACAGTCTTATTGGGGACCAAGCAGGCATTAACAGCAGCAGTTACACTCGCGTTGATTGGCCGCGATGATGATCTCTGGAAACCAAACACATGTATAAACATTAAGACAAGTCACAGATTGACACCAATCGTACAGACGCCGTTACCATGCCAGCAAAGACACAGCGTTATAATTGCGATTACCTTAAGTCCTCCTTGAGCCTCTTCATTTTGTCTTCCAGGAGGCTGTTTTTGACGGACATGGACACGTCTGGCACGAACCAGCCTGCGATGAACTTGCACAACACCACCACATGCTGGACACAGACAGAAGACACTGCTTATGTCGGGGCTGGGGGAGAGACTTGCTGGGTGGACGGTTAGACAGCGAGACAGTGACGTACCTCGAACAGGACGATGAACATGAAGCGGGCGGCCATGATGAGCCAGAACTGAGGGGTCAGGCTGTAGTCTACGTCGTTGCGGTAGTCTTTATAACTGGGAACATGCAGAACATCAGCTTCCATTATCATCACCAGCCTTAATATGAGAATACACCCCACCAAGACACACACACACACACACTAATTGTGTGTCCTTAACACCAGTACAGCTTCCCCTAGTCTACCAGACACCCACCTGCACTGTGTGACAGTAAAGCCACTGTGTGTGATGAGCTGACTGGGCCGGAAGGCCTGGCGTACGAGGGGGTCGCTCATGTACGCTGTGGACAGGGTGTCGTTGATGTAGCCCGTCAGGCAGCTAGGGGGAGGGCAAAAAACATGGAGGCGTCAGCCCCTGAGGTTTGAGGACATTGAGTCGCCCCTGAGGTTTGAGGTGGCCCGTCCTTCCTTCACGACAACAGGAAGACTGGCACGCGCTTGATAGAATCATTCGTAGAAACGTTGTAGATGGGTGAAGGAGAACTCACTGTTGGGTTGTGTCTGTGCCGTTGGCACACGGGCCGTAGTTGTAGCGGTAGACCAGGCGAGGGATGAAGTCAGAGGAGATGCCGATCACCACACCGTTGGCTATGACAGCCAGAACTCCGATGGCCTCCAGAATCAAAGTCCAAACACCTAGGGGAGACCGCACACCTGAGGTCAACACTAGCCCAAGGTAGAAAGTCTTGAACTCCAACGACAGCCGGGCACCCAATACTTCCAGAACCTCGGTTCACACACCAGAACGAAAAAACGTTCCCTTGTGAGAGGGTGGAAAATTCTCCACCAGGTTGAAAGGAATCCATCTGTGATTCAGTCAACCGAGGCAGGTAAGAATGGCAGAGAGGATGTTCCAACCATCTGGGAGGGAGTCCGGGAACGTCAAATTTCTCGACGCCAACTCACCGATGTCGTTTGTCTTTTTGGGAATGAGCCGTCGTTCCAGGCTGACCATCTTGATGGCGTCCAGACGGATCTCGAAGATGTTGTTTACGAGAGCCAACAGAGGTGCCAGGGGGAACGCCGCCACGAACAGGGTGGTGAAGCTGAACTGGATCACTACAGGAGAAGAACACCACGGGATGGACACAAGAACTGACCCTGTACACAGCTCCATCATCATCATCCTCCTCCTCCTCCTCGTCATGCGTGTGTGACGCAACATACCCATCTCCAAGTACTCGTTGAAGAGGCTGAAAACGTTCACGTCGTTCAGCTGATAGTTCCACAGCCAATCCCGCAGCTTGCAGTTGTCGCAGGGTTCGACGCTGCCCACCTCGTTGCGACAGCACTTCTTCTGGAGCTTCTTGGCGGTGGCCCTCCTGAAGAACTTCTTCAGCCAGCTAGGAGACAAGAGGGACTGGTTAGCGAGTCGCTAACGGCACCCCGCCACGGCGGTTGGAAGTCTACTCGGAAAGCCTGCGTCCGTTCAGAAGGGCCCGCACTTACGGCCCGGTGAATTCAAAGACGTTGTTGAGGGTCTGTTTGAGAAGCATGATGACGGCCATCTGAATGAAGAGGTCGGTGAGGCAGCCGCTCGGGTGACACTGTGAGGAGACCAGAGAAGAAGCAGTTGAGAGGGTTCTTGTTGGGACTAGACGGGATCTAGACATGCGAGTCTCGCTAGTCTCTCTCACCTCCTCCAGTCTCCACTTCCCGGCGATGCGTACATAGTGGCCGGGATAACCATTCATCCTGTGGGGATTCAACCATCCGGTGAGGCTTACTTGAAATGTAATTTTAAAAAAACGGCCGATAACCACACACACATCGCACAGTACCTTCCCAGGAAGAACGCCACGTAGATGAGCGAGGAGAAGAGAGTGAAGAACTGGAAGGTGAACATCTTGACGGTGAAGCTTCTCTCCGTGGCAGCAAACGAGCGGGTCTTCTCTGCAGGGGTCCAAAACACACAGTCTGAGTACACGGTTCTGAGTACACGGTTTTTGAGGCCGAGGGACGCCGGGGCAATGTCCCCTCACACTTACCTATGTCACATATCTTGAAAGCCACATACTTGTTGACCTGTATGGATAAAGAGAGAGAGTTCAGAATCGACTCAAATGATCGGCGAACGAAATACTTTCTAGACTGACCAACAGGGTCAGCCGATGGGACTCCTATTACCCGTGTCATGACTTGGATGGTGACGTAATGCAGCACTGCTCCCAGCATCACAGCCACAGTGCTGGAGTGGTCTCTCAGAAAGTCCCAGTTGGCCTCTGCCATGCTTACCGCTGCCACCACTCTGAACACCACCAAGGCATGGGTCAGGCCGATGATCAACACCAACTGCAGACAAGGCACGCACACACACTCACGCATGAGCACAAACACACATTAACAAACATACACCAATACAAACAGGCAGAGGCTCACCGTTGCCGTGACGAGCAGCATGACCAGAGCACTGCGCCAGTACGAGTGCGTGTGTTCACGATCCGGACAGCGTGTACTGCGTGGGCTGTTGTCCGGATTGTTCACGATCTCCAGAATCAGCTCCTCCTACAAAAGAAGAGCTTGAACGGTTAACGGTTGGTTGACACAACGTTAGAATGGCCTTCGTTCAACCGAAGAGTTCCATCACAAAAAGGAGCAGCGGGTGCATTTGGAACAAAGTACCTCCTCCTCACACCAGTTAAAGACTTTCCACTTTTCCACATACTTGGCCCGGCGTCTCTTCCACAGCTCCAGGAAGAGGGTAGCTGAGGAAACAGCCGACACAGTCAACACACAGCTGGATGGGCAACACTGCTAAACACACAGGGAACTCCACGGACATGCACGTCTACCCGGGTATACAGACGAGACCAAGAGAAACCTTACCCCAGACGGCCATGAACATGGCAAACGCCACGGTGGCCTCGTTATCGAACAGGTAGCTCACCTGCAAATAGAAGACATGTTTTTGGGGAGGAGCGACACTGGAGAAGAGAGAAGAGCAGAGCAGAGCAGCACAACTCACCTTGGCATAGGTGCACGTGTCTTTGAGCTGCCACACCTTACACCTATTGTCACAGCTTGGGCACATGAAGGTGTTGGACTCACAGACTTCCTTTCTGCAATGTAGAGGATAACGGGCGTAAAGCAACAGCGGCGAGAACGGTTACGACACAGGTCTGCCAGCAGGAGGCAGAGTGGGAACAGAGCTCACATGAGAGGGCTGGTGTTGAAGAAGGCCAGGCCGCACAGGAAGACCACTACGCCCAACACAGCCGCTGGCACAAGCATCCAGGTGTACCACCCCAACCACAGGTAGTACAGGCCTACCTTCTCCCCAAAGTAATTCCTGCAGAGAGACACACAGACAGAGAGGTTGTTGACAAAGGCTACTGTGTCAAGAGTGGGGATGGAGGTTTAGGTTTAGGGCAGGGGTAAGAATGAAGGTGGCCGTAACTCACCGGATTAGATCGAAGGGCTGGTTGGCAAACACCCCCGAGAACCTGGCCCACTTTTGCTTCAGCTCTTTTTGCTTCTCCCTCTAGAAACAGGAAGAGCTTGAGATCAGCGTGGAGGCATGGTTCTCTCTGTCGCTCGCACTTATGAGATTCTGAACACCACCTCACCAAATGGCAAATACATTAGAAATCACAAATGGGGGTCCGAACCTCGTGAAGGCAGAACATGGTAGCAAACACATCCTTCTGCATCAGTTCCTTCAGGTCCTCTAGACACAGTCCACGTGTTCATTAGTGCAGGGTTATGATGGGTTCAAATTGAGGGCGGAGAGAAACAGAACACCATGTCATAAGATAAAGCAGACGACATACACCTGCGAGACAAAGGACTGCTAGATCCACATCACTCACCTCCTGTGTCGATGAAGGTATGATACAGGGTGTAGTGTACCACTCGGATCCTGATGCATTTAGAGACAGGAAGCACAGTGTTATTTGGCACCGAAATTGGGGTTACAGAGTAGAGGAGCGAGAATAGTTTCACTAGTACTGCACCTCGTGGCCTGAGGGGTGGGCTTTTTCTGGTCTCCACTCCAGTTACAGGCGTCTGACACCTTCAGCAGGTACTTGTACTTATCAAACACCTTCTCGGAGGCGCGCAGCCCGTAGAACACTTTGTCATCATGAATAATTTTCTAGGACACATAAGACCCAGACAGATGTGAGATTTGAGGACAAGAAAGTCCGGCATTTAGGTTCATTAACAGTATTTACATGGATACAGTGTATAAATCAAAGAACGCCCCCTGGCGTTCAACTAGGGTAAGGCATCATGGGTCAGGGTTTGTGGTGAAGTTGAGGACAAACGCAGAGTTCGAATCCGGGTTGTTAGAGTTTTTGATGACAAACAGACTCACAGTGACCTTTATGTTTTTCTTCTTCAGGCATTCTAAGAAATCAGTCTGTTTCAGGAGACGCTGGTCCCGGGGGTCCTCCACCAGGTCAGCAACCAGGACATAGTCAAATGACTTCTGGGTGGGCTTAGAGACATGAGGGAGATTGTCTATAAGGTACTGGGGTACAATACAGCCAGCGAGTTATATCCATAATCCCATACATTACCCTGACTGAAGAAGACTCGACCAACACATGTTCCTGACCTGACCCAACCCTGATTTGGTAGACTCTTTTCCAGACATGGATTAAATCTAGTCCCAAATTTAAAACGTTTTCAATGGAGATCTTCATGAAATTTTTCTTTAACTTTTGGACTAGGTTTAATCCATGTCTGAGTCAATAGATATCACAGTCTGATAAGGTGACACATAAGTGGCCACGTCTGTATACTTTCAAACGATGTAAATGCTTGGTTAACAGATAAGAGTTTTTACTGCTCGCTGCGTCATCTCTTACCAAACATGGTAACAGTGGATCGGTGCAGTTGACAGAGTCATACTCGTGCTTCTGCTGCATCTCAAAGCCATTCTGCAATTCACAAACACAGGCATGCTTATCCACAACTGCAGATCACAGTTTTCGTGGTCTCCTGCCCCAAAACACAACAACAACGGCAAACCCACACAAAATGGCATAGCTGAATTTGACAGAGGGCCACTAAACAGGTCCTCATTCCACATTCCTCATTCATTTCATGTTGTCCTCCAACAATGACTGCAGGCCTTGACTTGCCCCGTTGAGAGAAAAATAAAGTAATCACGTAATCTTAATTCGTAGCCTACGTACCAGTAGGCCTATCTAGATATCACTTAATTTGCCGTGAGCAAAATGTAAGCAACGTCCACATTTATATTCTGAAAGTTACGTTTCGGATCTTGGGTACAAATATCTCTTAGTTAGGGTGTGTCACAACATACTTTTAAACTACACAATCAAACTTTTAAAAGCTTCCAAGAATTGAATAACACTTGCTCTACTGGGAAGAGAACCTGCTTCTCAACAGTGGAGATACTTGCCGCACAAAGTGTGAAAACCACCCACAACAGTGTTTTGGCTTCTAGTGTTCAGGTTGCAGTTCATGCGTCCCCCCCCAGTAAAAGCGTTTTTAATGTAAGCCTTTCTCAACTGAGATAAACCACTACATCTGAACAGTTACAGTAAATTAACGTTGAAATGCAAAGGAGGCTACAGCCAGGCAAGCTTCATCTAAAACGACGAAAATGTTTAAACAATATACCATGATCTCAAAGTCCTACCTCAGGGTCCTTGAAGAACATGCCGCGTTGAAGGTAATTGAACTTCAGAAGCTAACGGGGTTAAAAAAAAGACACAAGCAAACTGAGAGCTTAAGTTCTCACTTGTCTACAATTATCCAACGCGTTCTCTTTCATGGCTTAAATAGCGCAGTGACACCACTGTTGTCAGGATCACGAAACCTGTTCATCTGCAGTAAACCCACTTCCGCGTTTAGACGGGTATCGTAACCGAGTTTCAGGTGGCCAGTACAGGTATGCCCTTTTCGTCATCTGCATCTCTGAACAATGCGCTGCTATTCCCTAATTAACCACACACACTACTTCAACGATCAAAAACAAGGTTTCGAATTGGCGACGCATTGTGGCCAAAATAAAATACTCTTGAAAGACAAAAGGAAAAACAATCGATCAGATATTTATTTAAACCCGCGTGTCCTGTCTGTGCAAGCACACTGACTACATTGAAATAGTTTAGCAACAACGTTAATTCTGACGGAGCATTTGACTATCACTGTCTACAATACCACTAGGACTGATACATGGTTACCAGTCTTCACTAAGGACAAGAGTACACATTTTACATCAAAGAGTGGATACAGTCAGGTGGCCCTAATAGTCTTTTAACATGAAAAAAACTGCTGGCATAAGCCTCTAGCAGAAGTAAGGAGATGGAAGCACAACACTGCACATGTTGAAGGGTCAGAAGTGGGAAATGTTGTTAGGGAAGCCAATATTGGAGGGCATTCTGTACTCTCTCAGTCCTCATCCGCCTTTGAGCTTTTGCGGAAGTTCTTGCGGTTGATCTTCTTGAAGCTGGCAAAACCAAGGCTGGGCTTCTCCATCTCCTCCTTCAGCGTCCCCTGGGTCTTCTGCCTGCTGTGGCCTCTTCCTCTTCCTCTCCGTTTCTTTCAGACAACGGGAGAGAGCTGCCCCCTCCTCCACATCCTCATCTTCCCCTTCCTCCTCTTCCTCCAGACCTGGGTGTTTGAAACCCACGCTCCGTTCTCTGGCTCCATCTTTTGACATGTCCCCTGCGTCCTCTTTCTGAGCGTGGCTTGGCCTGGAGAACACGATCTTATGCTGGGAACTGCTGTTTTGGCCCTGGTTGAACGTGGGTACGAAAGTCTCTTCGGGACCGCAGACCTTTGAGCTGTTCTTTCTTTGCTGAAGGCTGTGTATGTACTGCTGGGCCACCGTACTATTTTGGCGGTCGCTGGTCTCAGGTATGTCCTCAAGGCTGTAGCGTGTCCAGCGCTCCGGGTGCATCAGGTAGTCAGGCACTCCTCTACCGCTCTTTCCCCCACGAGGGACTGCTGGTGGGGGTGGGGAGGGACGAGCAAACACCCCATCCCTGAGGTGATCCTCCAGGCCAAGCCCGGAGACCCTATCCTTTCCCAGTGGCCCAGTAGGTTTTTCCTGACTCAGCCCGGTTGTTTTCTCCTGGCCCAGCCCAGCAGCTTTCTCCTGGCCCAGCCCAGCAGCTTTCTCCAGGCAGTCAAAAATGCTCTTGGTACGGCTAGAGAAGCTGGAACTGCCACCTCTCAAACTGAAGGCTGGTTCTGTGGGTCTGACGGAGGGCTGCCTCGGTCCCAAGTACCCGGGCTCTTCATCAGCGGACGAGGAGGAGAGGTCTTCTACCTCCGGGTCAAAGGGCAGGGTAGGCTCATCTGGGTCTGAGTCGCTCAGGGAGAGGTCATCTGGGATTTTGATGACGTCACTGTTTGCCAGCGTATTGGAGGGGGCTTCTCCTTGGTCCTCTCGTTCACACATGCTCTCTGGAGCTTCTGAAATCCCTGTCAGGGTTGAGAGCCTAGAAATGGAAGAAAGATAATACATTTAGTGGGAAATCTAATTGTAATTTCTGCGCTTGTTGTTTTCAGACAGTTTAAACGTTTAACACATGTTAAAAGCATGTCTAAACTACTAAAATGTCCAAAGATCCTTGACCTTGATAAGAGTTAGATGCAGCTCCCCTACAGGACTCTCTCTCAGTATGGGTCACTAGTCGCTGTCCTTCCAACCTGTAAACACACAGACACATTAGGAGGCTGCAGACAGGTGTGTTAGCTCACAGTGACTGTTTAATGTAGTTAGCTTATATACGGTTGGGAAGGGGAAACTGTAACCGCATGTGGCAATGTTTGAGGAGGTATCTTACTGGGCTTGGAGACTCACAGGTTGTGGAAGGTGGACAATTTTCTGCAGAGTTCAGATAGGAGGGCAGCGTCTGCCATTGTGTGATGGCCAACCCCAAACTGACTAGGTGAAGCCTCTACCTGGCAACATACATGACGAATAGTCACACCTTTGTCCGTATTATTAGACAATAACACAATAATGCTACGCTCTTTCTAGATCGGAGGGACGTCTTTTATGTTTGGCTCTTTCTAACATACCACTTCTCATAATAATCTACCTAATTGATATAGCACGCTAACCTAACTAGCCTAGCTGGTAACGTGGTACAGTAAGTGTGCACAGGGAGACAATTTCATTGAAGATAGCTAGTTAGCGAAGCGATTAACATAACAAACTGCGACATTTGCATTGCTGTTAAATTAATATAGTTGGCATGATAACCAACTCACATACACACACTGTCTACATTTACCTTACCGTTGGCGCTCCGAGCTGACAAATCTGCTTCGGTAGCTACTGTGTGGAGCTAACTGTCTACTCTGCGCATGGTCAGATAACACCAATTCGTTTATATGTCGCCGCCTGCAGTGCAGGAGTGTGAGTGCAGACACCTATCTAGCTAACTAGCATATTGGTATCTTTTTTTGGCATGACTGTTTTGATAAATATACTATATTTTGGAAGGGTACAAAAACGACATTGCAGACTGCAGTAGCCCTATATATTGCTGACGCGCCCTTTATGCCAAACCATACGGTAACACTTGTCAGATAACGAGGTGAGCAGTTGTTGTAGCATCTGACTAGTCAGCTACAGAGTACAAAGCAGAAGCGAAAGGATAGCTAGCTAGCTAGGCAGCTCTTAAAATTAAACTAGTTAAAACAATCAGGTCACACTCATCTGGTATATTTTCCAAAATGTCTTATGCAAACGCAAGAAGTGAACCGACCCAAGCCCACCAGTCACCCAGTCACGAAAATGAAAAAAATCCAGGTATGTTGTTGTTGTTGCTAGCGAAAGTATTTTTGTCATATGAATAGTGACTAGGCCGATAGTCTTTCCAGTTTGACATTGCATTACTTTTTTTTTAATCAAAAAGCGTACACTACTTTTAAAGCAAGGTAGCTTGACAGTAATTTAGTTTTCAATGTTCACAAAGTGTTCTTATTTCATTACAAGAGCCGAAGAGGTTGTACTGTTCCATGTATGGCTGCAGGCGAGTGTACACGGATACAGAGTCGCTAAGCAACCATGTCCAGGACCACCACATCCACAGCGAGTCCCTTCCTGGTGAGCTCCATCATCTCAGGTTTTAGTGAATTAAGAGGGCTTCAGAATATAGTTTCATCGCTCAATTGAAGTAAATCCATGTAAAGCCCTACAGTAAATTTGACAGCATACATTTGAACTGATCACTTGACACTAAATATAATTCAACACTCTTCTGTCCTTTTCGTCCAACAGGCAAAACATTTCAGTGTTCTTCCCCTGGTTGCAATGGCTCCTTTTCCAGCATGCAAGACCTTATGAAGCACACGAGACACCACCATAAACCAAACATTTACTTTCAGTAAGTCTGCTTGTACAGTCTCCTGCACATTGTGAGTGGCATTTGATGGTTCTATACATCGTACTCACCTAGTCTGCTTTATAGTGTTGTTATTGCTGGTACAGTATCTAACCGGTTTATCTTTCTGCTTCTATAGGTGTGAGAGTTGTCGTTCCAAGCTACGCACCTACCCAGCTCTCTTGAAACACATCCACACCTGTTCTAAAGTGGCCAAAGGAAAGATAGGGAAAACTGCTGAACAGTCCAGCCATGACCAGTTACTTGGCCCTAACACTCCCTCAGACATTCTCCCCAGCCCTAACCCAAACCCTAGTCCATCTCCCATGGCCACGGACTACTCTAACGCTCACCAACAGCGGGAGTCAGGTACAGCTCCACATCTGCTACCCTCCCAACTGCAACTCCCCAAAAAGTGCTCTCTTCTGGCACCATCTTCCACATGTTTCCCACGTGCTGATTCCCAGTCGCAGGCGCAGTCCCAGTCTCAACCTCAGAGCCAGAGCCAAGTCCAGGACCAGACACCCAAGACTGACAACCCAGAGCAGCCAGAGGACGAGGCTCCTCCTCCGATGCAGCAGCAAGCAGAGCCGAGCGTGCAGGACCTCCCCGCTCTGACGAGCTCCTCCCAGACACCTCCTGGGTCCAACGCTGTGTGGAGAAAGAACCAAGGTGATCTCGTCTAATCAGTCTGTCAATATCACCATACGATTCTCTTGTCATCAGCTGATTGCACATCTGCTATGGAGCTCCCCTCTACCACCAATAGATATGTACTTTTCTGGGATTTGGGTATTCTTCTAACTATTATTCGCTCTTCCCACAGGCACGTCCTTCAACAGCCGCATTCTCTGGGAACACAGTAGGGGGCGATACACGTGCGTGCAGTGTGGCCAATCCTCTGAAAGCCGCCAGGAGATGACAGCTCACATTGAAACCAATCACAAGAGTCCAAGCCTATACACTCAATAGTAAAGTGGGTACTCGTTGGTCTGTGTTGTGTTGTTCCTTTGATGGCAGAGTAGTCCCTGCCTTCCACCTGCACTCTACTGTGATCAATTGATGATGAAATGGGACACATTATTTCCCTCACTTTCACAGACTTCTCACTAGATTTTTCACCCCACAAACCCCCTACAGATCCTCAAAAGTATTCTGGCAATCGGATGTTTTTCTTTTCTTTTATGAAGCAACAATGACATCTAGTGGTATATTCCAACTATTCAAGCGCTTGAGTATCTTATGCGGTATGCCTTATGCATAATACTGAGAATGGAAAAACAGGCATTTAATTACTTAATTTCTCATTCACAATTTGTAACACATTGTAATAAAACTGACAGTTTTTTTCATGTTTTGCCTCAGTATTGTTTGATTGACAGATAGACATAACGAGATCATTGACCACCAGGCGGATCGTCAATATTGCCAAGTTATTTATCTTTCAAACAACAACACGGATATAGGTCTGCCTCCGAGCAAAAAGACGCTAGCCAGTGAGAGCTTGTCATCTGGAGAGGAGAACAGGACCAATATGTTATTGTATTTTTTTTTCTTTTTCTGCTCGCTCCTGCTCCAACACACATAAATGCAGGGATAACAACTAACACCAGAGACATGTAGTTAGGGGAGGAACCTCAGAATCCGCCCGTCAGTTCTCATCTCTGCCTGTGTCACGTCTGCTTTAGGACGAACAAATAAACTCCATTGTTGTCAACAACACAGCATGACAATTCAATTTAGGTTCTGCCATGAAACGTTTATCATAGGAAGGTGTCCGACGTTTTCAGTCTATGGTAGACAGCAACGCTGTGATTGCTGTTGGCAGATTCAAGTGCAACCTTTAACCTCTAATTAAGTTTTCATTCAAAGGCCAGGTGCAATCAGACTGGCTTGTCACAAAGTGATTTGGCACTAGAACAATTCAACTATTCAAAATCCTTCCGGTGTGTCACAGACAAGTGAGTCAGGCCTAGCCGTTTCTCCACCGCTGTGAGCCAGGGATGGTTGTGCCTAAGGTTTGTTTATATAGACACATATAAGTCAACACACTGCTCATTAATTACCTCCCCTTCTCTTTATGTGTTGCTGTGTTTATGCCCAGAGATGTTACCTGGAACCTGCGCTGATAGTGTTGTGTAGTGTTATATGTGCCATGCAGGTCTCCAGGGATGTGACAGTGAAATAGCAGTAGTTTTAGGTTTGTACTGAACATGAGGAGACAGCCTCTCTTATAGCTCTGGATTCAACGAGCAGACTGAATGCACCATCCATGCCTCCTTAGTAAAGACAGCACCCCCGAACACACCTGCTACTGCCATGTCCGGAGTGTGTGCGTGCGTGTGTGTGTTGTTGCAGGCCCACTCCCTATCCGCAGGTGCCTGCCTCAAGATAAGCAGTGCGTGAACACCAGTGCAAGCTAATATAGTGTAATTTCATATTAGCCATTTCAGGCCTCCCGTCCCTGAGGGACTGTTAGTTCATCACATCCCATTTACATTTCTGCCTCCTCCTAATAGGACTAATGAAAGTCCTTCTCGTCAGGCCTACAACACCCTGAGTGCCTTTGCTAGTATGCGCTTGAGGTGCAGTAAATACAAAGAACCCATCAAGAAAAAGGTCCAAACCTCAAGTAAGCCATTTCCTACACTGATCCTAATTTAAGAACGAAAACAAATTTGTAATTATTTATTTATTATTTGAGTTGTATTTCAATTAAAATCATGGGGGGGGGGCGGAGAGTTAAGAAACATCAGTATTGTACAGTGGGAAACATTTTGGGTGAATAATAAGCACCATTAAGCCTGACGTTTCAAAGTACTGTTAATAGGCCTGCAATTGTGTGCTGCAGTTATGTGAGAGTGTGAGAGTGTGAGAATGTGAGTGTGTGTGTGGTGGGGGGTGGGAGAGAATACACTCCTTGTACATTAGATGGGTAAATGATTCATTGATGACTCTTTAATCTCTGAGATGCAGCTTTGTATTACAGACTAGAAAGCAGCCTGCTGTTAAAAGAGCACTGCAAGCCCTCACTCTTTATGCAACTGCTCTGAGGTTATTCTGCTACTCCCCTGAAAGCTCAGACCGTCATTTGCTTGCATGGCTGGTCTTAGCCACCAGCCTTTCATTTCACTCCGCAGTGAGAGGCAATAATGGTGGAACGGAGGAGTGGGGGCAGAGAGGTGACAAGTTCGGCTCACAACCCAGAGACTCATTTTGGACAAGTGGCACTTGGCACCCCCAGACAGTCCCCAGGTTAGCTGGTACAAATATGGAATACAAAAAAAAACGGGGAAATAAAAATCAATGCTAGAGCAGCAGTCCTGAAGTTATCATTGGCACTAAAAAGCAGTTGAGACTGGCTCTCAGCAGCTCTCCCCGTGGAGGGGTTAAGCAGGCACCAGACCACTAAGTCCTGAGCCTCAAGCTGCCATCAAGCAGAGAGAGATGAAACCTACAGGCAGCAGATCTCAGGGCCCCAGACACTCAACCCATTGATTTGATCCTCTAATCATAATTGGAGTTTGTGAAGCGAAGCAGCAGAGAATGGGCGCGAGAAACAAAAAGATCAGAACAGACCTGAAGCACTGTGCTTTTGACGCTTTAAGTAGTCACAAACAAACCTTGAAAACACCCTGCAAACCGAGTCAGTAAACTGAATCAAACTACCTTTCCCACAAACACAGTTGGGTTGGAAGGCCCCCCCAAAAATGTGTTGATGGGGTTACTAATGTGGTCCACTGTCATGACTATTTATTCAAATTAAAAATAAGGTCTTGTTCTGAGGAGGGGTCTAGTAATTTTTTCTATTTTTATAAACGCTTGTGGTTGTGTCTGTGTATGTACTTCATGCTTTAAATTCTTCTGGTTGTTGGCATTCACCAAGGCTACTGGGAAGAAGATGCATTTAGATAGTTTGGTTTTCCTTTTTGTTATCAGGTCTGTGATGGGAGATGATTGACACTTGCCAAGCCACACTGACAAGTTAAATGGCATTGGACTATTCTCCTCCACATTCATTGAGAAGGTCAAACCACCTGTCTGTGTGTAGATGGTTTAGTCCTCAAGTTAAAGTGAACACATATGTGCATGCCTGTGCGTGTGTTTAAGGGTATGTTTGTGTGTGTTTCAGTGTGTGTCTTGTAGGTTCTATAGGAAGTGGGCATTCATGGCTTCTGTACGTGAAACTCAGGTTATGTACCAAGATTCTTTCACTTGTACTTTTCAAAGAAGTTCCAGAGCTCAGTTGGGGGTTGACCTCGTCGCTATGCCTGCTGATCAACAGATCTTCTATTGGGGATCTTAAGAAAGGAAAGCAGGCGTAAAGTGGTCTTCAAATCACTATGGAGACACTTTAAAGGCTTCCATTGGGAGCTTTAACACCCATTTGTTTTTCTCATTTCATGTGACAGCCTTATTCGGAATCCTTTCAATGAACGTATCATCTCCTGGGATGACCACATCTGCCACCCACAGAGCTAATGCTGTAACTTCACCATCCCTCTGACTCATCCCATTGACTTGTGTGTTGTGGTCATCTTCACCAACCTGTGGGAGATTAATAAGATGGCGTGTCGGTTTGTAGGGAGGAGAGTTGGCAGTCCATGCATGCTGCATGTCTTTCCAAACCACTGCTTCTGTCTGATGGCCGGCCTCTTCCCTGTGAGTCTTTCTGATCCACTGCTTCTGTCTGATGGTCGGCCTCTCCTCTGTGAGTCTTTCTGATCCACTGCTTCTGTCTGATGGACGGCCTCTTCCCTGTAAGTCTTTCTGATCCACTGATTCTGTCTGATGGCCGGCCTCTTCCCTGTGAGTCTCTTCCCAGATCCCTCGGCTGAGGCAGAACACTCAGCTGCCCCCTGCTCCCCTGTCCTTTGTAGTACACATTGATCTTAATGAGGGTTAATGGTTTAACTATGCTGGAAGAGATGAAATGAGCAGGAGGATGACCTGTTGGAGGCAACCCACATTAAAATACAATTAAAGCCAGTGTGGCTGCAAATAGGGGGCTCAGCTTGAGGTGGCAGGGCGCATTCAGAAGAAGGGTCAGGTCTTTAGAAACCGGAGGACTTCTCTGTTCTCTTATTGCACAGAGATAATACACCTATTTCATCGAATGTTTTGTTCCATGCAAATCTGTTCCGTTTTTCTTTGATCAAACCCACCACTTTTCCAGCATCTATTTTTTAAGCAGTCTGGTATGCAATTCTTTCTGATCTCTTTTGCTTTCCTCCTAGTGTGTCAGATTCAGAGCACAATGTTTATTCCACTTGCCTGTGTATGTAATCAAAACAAAAGACTATACATTTCAACCCATTTCTACACTGTGCATGCATGTAAACACATTGTTCGAACAGTAATAACAAGAAACGATATAAATTGACTGTTGTCTTTCATTGTCAGCTCTTACGCACAAAATTGTAGGTTTTGGGGGCCCACACAATTTCCCAATTACCAATGTCAGAAGACAGCATGACAGGACACTTTACAAAGGAAACATATCCCTGTAGAACTACTTTCTCTTAAGATTCTAATTCAGGATGCACAGGTGTAAAGTATCATGATTGACATTTAATCTAACTTCTATTGATTGACAAACACATCATTTCCTCTTTCATTGTGTGAAGTTATGACACTAATTTCTTTTTGTGTGCCCAATCATCAACAATGCATTGTGTTTAAACATCTAATGAGCATTACATGGCTTTTAATTGCTGCTTACTCTCAGATCAATTTTAATACAAAGTGGGAATAATTTAAAATTACTTACTGAACAGGAAAAAATTTAAGCTACGCTTGGGATGATGCAAATGGATGAAATGCATTATCTTGTCACGCAGAGAGAGAGAGAGAGACAAAAAAGAAAGAGAGAGAGATCAATAAGAAGATTAAAAAACTTTTTTAAATCGACACTTTCTTCTAATCCTCCCTCACCACCCCTGAGTCATCCAGTCATTCTTGATCTCTGTTATAATTGGTTCGTTTTCTATTCTGAGGGGATGCCTATAAACACCTGACTCTGTGTTCAGAGACCCTGTGATTGTCAGTGAATGTGTCATCTCTTCCCAATCAACACTGCTTCTCCACACAATGGCTGGTTTAAGATCTCTCTACTCGTACTGAAACGAGGAGGGCAAAGCTATCATCTCATTTATTATATTTCACACTCGAGATCTGTGTCAGGATTTTTTGAAAAGGATCATCCCATATCGAAGCAATCAAATACCTTCATTCCTCTGAGTATGTGTCTTTGATATAGTCAGCTCTTGTGGACTTGGTTTGGTAATTAGCCAGCAAAGTCCTGTAGCTTTGCACAGGATCACCTTGTTCTTACAAAGCTCCATGTTTTGTCCACAGAACACACACACACACGAGGCATCCTCAGGCCTGCGGGTTAGACAGGGACAGGTTCTCCCTCACAGGTTCTCCCTCACAGGTTCTCCCTCACAGCTTTTCCCTCACAGCTTCTCCCTTTCAGGCTGCCACAGAGGGGCTGTAGATCGACACCCTGACCTATCAGACTGTGATTCGCCGTGTGTGTGTGTGTGTAGACTGTGACCTATCTCACCGAGATACAGCCTCTCCTCTCCAGGGAGCTGGATGGGTAGCGGTGAGATTTCAAGGGGATCCTCAGTGGGACTGCTGTTCTTAGGAGATAGCCAATCAGCCGTCATCCTGCTCAAACACTGCTGCCTAATGAGGCAGGCTGGTACTTAAAGCCTTCAGGAAATGTTACGCAGACGAATGGCTTCCAACACGTCCCTGAGGTAAAGGATGGGAGAGGTCACTCGGCCCTCTCCCTTTCAATCCAACTTGACGTAACCTTCATGTGCTATGAAGATAGAGGGGCTAACTTGTTTATCAGTTAGGTTGTGCATGGACAGCTGTGCAGTTTGAGAAGAGATGTGATTGTGTTCTCCTCCCTCATGTCAATCGTGTATATTTCTCCTGACTCTTGTCCATGCTAGCGAGCTGCACTACTTTGCTCTACCTAAATTCATTTATCACGAGCCGTAATTGAAAACACAGTGCCTGGCTCAACAGGACTTAAATAATGTACAGCAAGCTAATGGGCCACAATGATTCAAAATCTCCCTGTGACCTTTACCAGGCATTAATGGGTGACGTGAAACATACTCAACTTTGGGGCATACAAATCACGAAAAAAAAGGAGAACTAATTTCCGAGCTTAAATGGCATGGTGTCAGAGCAGCAACAGAGGTAAAGCAGCAAGGGGGCTTGACTTTTGCAGGAAATTGGTGGGGGATAATTGAGCAATGTGACAAAGGGGGCACAGCTTAGCTTGGAAACCAATTAAGACGTCAACCCGAAAACAGATGAAAGAAGAAAAAAATTGCCCCACTCACACGGTGTGATATCCTGAGTTGGTGACTCCCATCTTGACTTGGCACTGTCTCTCTTTTTATTGGATTGTCTTGGATGCTGGAATGATCACCAACCAAAGATAACACACGGACCGAAACGGAAGGTAGAAGTTCCGTCAAGTTGTGTGATTGGATGCACACATCATGCATGATCAGCCTATTATTACTATCTAACAGTATTTGTCTTTGTATCTGGGGGTTACATGTTGTGTGTCCCAACGTGCAGTTACTGTAGGAAAACCAACGTCATGTTCCACTCCACTACCGCAAGCTTTAAATTCCAAACTGTTCCAAACTTTCAGAACAAATCACAAGAAAATTCGCACGAGGGGAACAAAACGTAAAAACAAAATCCTGTTTGCCGTTCTGAGTTTTCCTAAATCAATTTGGCGCTTTGAACAAAGATCAGAAAACACGACCCCTGTACAGCTCCATAACTTAGAGCGAAACTTCGCAACGAATGTTGAAACTTTCTTGCCCCTGTACTTCAAAGCAACAAAGCAGACACCATTAAAAGAAAATCCACCAGCTCTCACAGGACGCCGTGTTATACGGCTTCATGTTTCAACACAATAAACCAGAGAAAATACCATGTATATTTCATGACCATAATACTGTAGGGCAACATCCTGCCACGATGCAGTAAAGCTGTAACTGTGGGTCAATATCAACCATTAACTAAAACGCGGCTCCAAATCTATATAACCACTCATTCATGCTATAAGGTGTCATAACAACGGAGAGCTGTGTCTCTGCTGTTTGGCTCTCCTCCACGCCACCTCACAGTCCAACAGAGACCAGAGGCGGCGCCGGCGATGATACAGAGATACACTGTTGCAGTTCACGCATGGCACGTCCCCAGCCCTCCAGGCGACCGGAGTCCATGAGCTGAATTCTCTCAGCGCTTGCACACGTCCAGCTTCTGTCCAGCCGTGACCTTTCTCCACTGCAGGGGTCGATTTCACAAACCCGGTCTAGCGTATCTAATGCTGATCCTTCTCATTATATGAACTGGTCTGATACACGCTGAATGTGAATCACAGTGGATCACGTAGCTTGTGTGGAGAGTGACATTTAAGAGTGGGGACAGTTGACTGAGCTGTTCCAGCTTGCTTGGCTGCGAGACAGCTGGGAAGCCATGTGGGTAGTCACAGTTTAATTGTGCACGAGCATGAGCTGTTCCCCAGGTCTCCTCAAGGGGGCACCATGTCTCCACAGTTGAGTTCTACTTCATCTTATTTCCTTCCTTTTGTGTGTGTCACTGACTGACCGACTGACTGACTGAGTAATTGTGTGTGTGTGTGACAGACAGACATAGAGAGAGACAGCAAGCGAGAGAATGATAGGTCATGTATTAATGACAGAAAAGAGAAAAAGTGTGTTCAAAAGAGTGAGCGAGTGGGGCACGGCGTGAATAAAAGTGTGTTTTTGTCCATGCCTTTTTTCTATGTTCCTTTTTGTTTTTTTATTCCAAACCTTTTTTTGTTTGCAAGGTACAGTCGGGCAGGGTCCAGTGATTTATCAATTCGATCAAAAAGCTATTTAACAATCTGAGGCCAGAGCAACCTAGCCTGCAGTGCTGCCTCTTACATTCCACCACCCACCTGCAGTGTGGACCCAAACCAAGCAGCACCGCCAGTAATAGACCTTGAATTACAATTAATCCTGCTCCGCTCGATTTGCCAATAGTGATTCCAGCAGAGAGAGGGGAACTGAGAGTGAGGAGAAGGCAGCGGCAGACTTCAAGGTGTGTATTTCTTTGTGTTTGTGTTTGTGTGTTGATACGTGTGTTTTTCTGTGTCTGTGCGTACGTGTGTGCGAGTGTGAGGGAGAGAGAGCGAGGCAGAGAGGGAGATGGCAGAGGAAGAGTGATGTAAGGCAATGCTACCTGTCACTCATGCAAAAATTACAGCTCTTTTATGGTCTGGAGTGCAAGAGCAGGCTTTTACTTTTGACATGCCCATGTCACCTCTGTCACTATTAGCAACCAAACCGCCTCGCCCAGGTCGCCATAAAATGATTTTATTGCTGTTAAGTTATGTGGGCGTAAGTGATTCTCTTCTTTTATCAGTGCTCACGTTGGTTAACCTTGTCGCCACAGGGTGTCACAGTTGATAGTATTTCAGCGGCAAGTTGATTGAGAAACGTCCTATGTGTTAACACCTGCTTTGTGATATTTTGAGGTGGACTGTGCTGCTGCATCAGGCTGTTCAGTGTTAATTGGGCTGTGCTGGGCCTTGCTGTGCAGAGTGCTACAGCCCTCATTCAAGCAATAGCAGGAAGCCAGGGTTTTCCAGCACAGGGCTGGGTCTCTGCCAGTACTCTGCTCCAGAGCCCAAGGTGCATGCTGGTATTTAGATTAGGAGGCAGAGAGGGATTTCATTAGTTGTTTATCTGAGGGCCTGTGAAAGCGTTGGGCTGCTTATTAAAAACCCACACTAGCCTGTAGGCGAGGCTGCCTGGAGGCTCGGGGATCACAGAAGGTGGAAACACAGCTGGGGAACAGACGTCGCTGCCTCCTAACCTCACCTCGCCTCACCCCCCCCACCTCCCCTGCCTCCCTCTCCTCTGCCTCCAAAGCATCTCCTCCTCCTTTCTCTGGCTGCGGACCTCCCAGCTCCTCCAGCTCTGGTTCAGAAACTCAACCCTAGCCTCCCCTCCATATCCATTCCCTTTCCCCCACCTA
>CAEFZP010003975.1:450000-462500 GCA_903064625.1 Mallotus villosus
TGAGACAGAACCAGACTGTTGCACAAACATTGTGCCGAGAGAAAATAAGCAACAACAAAAAAAAGATGCCCGCGGCTTCCTGGTGGGAAGGAGATGGGGGGGGGAAGATGCGGTCTTAGCCGGGGCCGTGAGAAAGATGTTTACAGCAACTGCTGTCATTTCATTCGAGGGCCACAAAGAGACAGAGATGGAGAGACAGGAGAGAAGGAGAGGGGTGAGAGTGAAAGACCGAAAAATGGAAACGGAGAGACCTAGAAAGTGAACGGGAGAGAAAGGCCCTTTACAGAGGAGAGGTGCAGAACTCCTTCCATCGTGCATAGAGTGGGAGGAGGCGTTGATTGGTCGGATGGTGGGTCGATGCCCTCCCACACAGCCCCCTGGGAGAAGGCTCCTTAGTCAGAGTCTAAAAAACACACGGAAGTGGAGAGTGAGGTAGAGGAGAGTTCACCTGCATCCTATTGACTTCAGCTTCATACTCTATAAATGTTAGTGTGCGTGTGTATTATGGAGTGCTCTTTGTGCTGTTTCCACATTCCATGTATAGATTCTCTGTCAGTGAATTTCTTTGAGCTATGTTACCACAAAGCACTGTGTATGATTGCAAACACAAGAGCCATTTGCTTAATGGAGAAGTGGAGTGATGTGGTGTGGAGCGCAGTTCAACCCTACAGCTGCACGTTTCACAAAACTTGTCGTGACTTTGGAGAAGAGAAAAGGTCACAGCCTTAAAATGTGTTTAGTGAGAATAACAGCTTGCTACATGACACACTGCCTCAGGATTTCTACTGAGGCCTCTTGACCTTCCTTGACCTTCCTTGACCCCTGACCCCTGACCCACTATACAATGTCAACGTTATACAGGCATGCTTGAGATATATTTTTCCAGTTATTCATTGTCAGCTTGTTTTCTAAAAATAATCACTAATTACAGTATGGAAACTGTATTCTGAATGCAGGTTCCGTCATTTGACATTGATCCTCCTCTGATGTCACAACCCCCTGTGTTCCAGCCCTCCCGTCTTTGTCACGTCTCAGATGAGTGTGTGTGGGGTGTGGGAGGTGGGAGGGTTTGGGTGTCAGTCATTAGATCCTGACAGCCGGTCTCTCAGAGCCCAGCCCTCTTCCTCCCCCTCTTCCTCCCCTATCCCCCTTGTCGCGTTCCCCCTCTTCTGGCAGGTGGGAAAACAGCCATTTACGTTCCTGCCAGCACCAATCTCCTCCGCCGTACACACAATCTCACCTTATCATCCCTCCACCTCTCCCCGCCCGCCCGCCATGGGGATGTAATGAAAGAGGAGAGCCCTCAGGTAGAGGCCTTATAGACTAGGAATGCACACATTTCACGTGAAATCATTAGCGTCGGCCAACCTGGTTGCCGTGGCGACACTTCGTACCATGTGTGGTAATCGTGTTCTGTGTTCTGTGCCTTATTCCATAAAGCGATGGTTCTGGTCTTGATGTTTTTATGACCTTCGGGAGAAGCAGACCTTGAATGAATATGTATGCAGAGCCAACCTATCATTTGCAGTTTGTGTCACCAACTGACTGGTTTGCAGGGCACTGATGAGATCACCATCACCACAATGGCAGGTTGGTTTCCTTGTTTTCGTTAAATGACGAAACGTTTTGCACTGATTACAGAAATAACTTTGTCTTCAAAGGGGTAACAGTGCTCAGTGATTTCCGTCTCACCTCACTGTTCTCTGAGTAACAGCAGATGTCTAGCCGGGGTTGGCGACACTGCCCTGGGTGTTTAAGATGCCAAACGGGCGTCACCGGAGTGATTGCTATTCATGAGGGGCGCTGGGATAACTCTAATGATGAGAGGGATCAGAGGACATGGGCGATATTGATGCCAACAGGCGTGACTGCTTTAACTCCTCACCTCCAGCGCTGGACGGCGTCTGCCAGAATGCCAACTGGTCCCTCACATAACTGGAAGGGGGAGGTGCAAGAAGGAAGGAAGAAGGAGAGAAGAAGAGAGACGGGCGAGGGAGGGGTTCGAGGAGAGAAAGTGGAGGAGAAGACACGAGGCATAAGAGAAGGCTCAGTTGGAGTAGGAGGTGAGATGGAGGGGAGGGAAAGGGGACGGGGTGGCGTAGGAACAAAGGGTTCTACTGGAAAAGGGGATGAACGGTGTAGGAGGGTCTGCTTTCATATCCTACTCTCTCCTCTGTTCCCTGCCTGCACGTGGAAATATGCAAAGAATGTCTGTTTACTGGCCTCTTGAGTGTCATTGCCGGGCAAGACTTCCTTCCTTCCTCCCGACCAAACCAGAGCACATGGCTGCTCACACAGCAAAAGCTTCACTTCACATCATGACACAAATCACAGGCAGTCACACACAATGTGCAAGTCCTGCACAGAACAGAAGGAGGTGGATCGCCAAGAAACGTCCTCAAAACACAGACGTCGAGAGAATGTCCATGGAAATGGTCTATTTTGTGTGAAAAAGCGAACAGTGGCCGCGGTCTTCCTTCTGGGCTTGATGTCTGCTGGAAATGGGATCCGTGTTTTTGTTTTTTTCTCATTAGCTCAGGTGGCACTGCAGCCCCGCTGGTCAGCCACCTCTGTTTAAATCAATACGTGCAGAGTGAAGGAAAGACAGGGAAAGAAAGAAAGAGAAAGAGTAAGAGAAGGAAAATCTAGCGAGAGAGAGAGAGAGAGGAGAGAGGAGAGGGAGGGAGGGAGGGAGGGAGGGAGGGAGGGAGAGAGATGGGAGTGGAGAGAGGGAGAGAGGGAGGGATACAGAGAGACTAGAGAGAGATAGAGAGAGAGAGAGAGATCGAGAGAGAGATGTAGGGAGGGATGGGACAGTGGGGAATGTGCTGGAAAGAGACTCAGGGGGTTGGTATGGCAAAGCTAAAGGAGGGAGGGGGGCCGAGAGATAGACAGATCAAGGAGGACTTTAGACAGTACAGTTCAGTACATATATAGGACTCAGCAGCGATACCACACTGAAATAGGAGAACAGCAGAGGGCCAAGACTCCAATATCTTGATAGCATGTTCGAGGATGTTCATGTTATTGCATCAGTCTGGCCTCATAAAGACTTGATGACATATTTGTTCTCAGCGCACTCTCCACTTTACATTGTCAACTCAGCTCTTGTACAGCTAGGCTCAACCTGCAAGTCAAACATCTTGAATTTTTCAAGATTTATCTTGTCAAGCATCAATTTCAAAACAGTCTGCCCTGTCTTTTGAGTTTCCATGGCAATGCTACATGCAGGCTTGTGATCCAACTTCCAATTGGATGTGCTTGGTGGAGGTTAAGGGAGACGTCTTCATTCACACACCTGGCTGTGATTCCCCAAGGTCACCAAGACTCATTTGTGTTGATCTGGTGCGTGTCTTACCATCTGTGCCTGGTTAGCTGGTAGTCGTTTTCAATTGTAACGCGCAGATAAAAATGCTGCACACAACAAACAATGGAGGCCCACAACAAAGAGCACAGTCTTCAGGCAGACTTCTCGCTTCCATTTATCGGTTGTCATGGTGCTGCGTGTCAGGTCAGAGCAGATCCAGAGTCCCTCGTCTCCCGTGTCGTTGCCAGGTCGAAAGGCTCCCATGCAGGAAGAGTTTCCCGTGGTCAGATGTGGAATGGAATCCGATGACACAAGCCCCCCCCTATCCCCCCCCAACACCTCACGCATCCAATGAGGGATCTGCGAGCTCCACTCATTTCACACCATCCCACACGGGGGAAATGTTTCCCCTCCTTCCGCTGTCAGACGGGGGACCCCGGCAGCTCCAGGTCAGCCATCCACGGACCAGCCTCGGCGGGCTCGTCGGACTCTAATACGCAGCCTTCACTTCCAGAGAGAGCCAATCTGTTAACACCACCTCGTAGAGGAGCGGGAGACCTGGAACGCCGCCTCTGATTGGATGCGGGCAGGAGACAATGCAGCGCCCGAAAATGGCCCTCCCGCGCCCACATCAGGGCAGGCTGGCCAGCTCAATAGATCAGAGAGGATTTTCACACGGAGCCTGTCAGACTCCGTAGCCTCCCTGGCAGCCAAGGTGACGGTAAGAGTAACATATTCAATCACTGGAGGTTGGGGACGTTTGAACTTCATCCGTAGACTTCACACCGTTTGAAGGATGAGTCCATCAACGGCGTGTGAAAACGCGGCGTGTCGGGAGTGCGTTAGACGCAGTGCTTCGTGATGGTTCTCCTGTAACAATGGAGTTGATAGGGAGAGTCGGGAAAGATGAAGTTGTGACCTTTCCAGCAGATGAGTAAACCCACTTTTCGATATTCTATCTACCGCTTCACTAACATCTAACCTACAGCAGCCTATTCACTGGGGATGTAGCTGTTTGGATTATTTACAGCAGGCGTCAGACAAAACACAATCTCAGAGTCGTGAAAAAGCTTGAATTCCACTTGCTGACAAGTTATCACAACATTTCTCCACAGACCCAAAATAATGAGGGTGTAGAAAAGACTGTTTTGAGATGTTATTCTTTAACAATTACCTGGCTGTCTACCTTGCTAACCTTCAGTGATGCAGGAAGTCTATAAAGTTCCAGTAATTACAGATAAGTTTAGTTCTGTCAAAAGTAGCACAGATTTTTGGAAAGAACAGAAGGGGTGATATGAATGAACTCCTGTTGTGCCAAGCTCATTAATGTTCGTCAGTGTGCAAATTGACCCAAGCAAATCGAAAAATCGAGAGCAATGAACCCATGGACAAGGCTCTTACGTATAGAAACTCATTTTGCCACCTAAAGGTTATGAATGAATAAGTCATGGAGACATACGATGTTCAGTTGTCAGTCCTCTGTCTCTGGGTCCGAGGTCCACCGTGGAGGAAGTAATGAGGTTTCCATTCCAGGTGATCCTGTGTGTGTAGGTGTATGTGTGTGTATGTGTATGTGTGTATGTGTGTATGTGTGTGTGTATGTGTGTGTGTGTGTGTGTGTGTGTGTGTGTTGTATGATGGAAGTTTGTGGGTGGGGCGTGAGCAGGAAGTGAGCCTGATGGTGCAGGGGAGAGACCCAGCTGTACTCCAGGCTTTGTGATGCCTCCCTCCTCTTCCTCAGTCTCCTCTCTGCTCGGCGTGCATCAGGAACAGATGGGACCCATTTAATTGAATAATTTATTAAGTGAATCTGGGAGCATATGCTGGACATTGAGCATCCTGTCTGCAGCCAAACCGTCATCAAATTTGAATTTCTGACCCTACTCTCTCTATTGTTACGCCCATCCACCCTCTGCAGTTGAAGGGTATGGGCATGTGTAATGGACTGGGTGTGTGTGTGTGTGTGTGTGTGTGTGTCTGGCGGTTACCTTAGGGGACAGGTTCACATTCCATGCTCACCTGCCTGACAAAGAACACAATGTCATCCCTATGGAAACATCTCTCTGTTTCTCATACGTCTCATCTCTCGCTCTCTCTCTCTCTCTCTCCGCTACTCTCTCTCTCTCTCTCTCCTCTCTCTCTCCTCTCTCCTCTCATCTCTCTCTCTCTCTCTCTCTCTCTCTCGCTCTCTTTCACTCTCTCTCTCTTTCTCTCGCTCTACTCGTCTCTCTCTCTCTCCCTCTCTCTCTCTTTCCGTTGGTCTCTGTTTTTATCTGTTTATCTATCTTTCTTTCTATCTCTCTACTTTCCTCTCTATCTTTGTCTTTCACTATATTTTTCTCTTTCTTTCCTCCTGCTCTCAGCGGCCCCTCAGGCACTGCCTGTAGATTTGCCGCCCATCAGCACTTCTGGGAGGAAGGAGGAGATGAAACGTGTTTGGGGGCCTTGAGGCCTACAGACGAAGGAGAGAGACAGACAGAGATGGCAGGAAACAGCAAGGCCAGCAGAGGAGCACAGCTCCCAGACCGCTACATGACCGAGGTGACAAATGGATGGGTAATGACCTGAGATTAACTTCAAGAGAGGTCAGAACTCCCCCTCCCTCCACCCTCAAAGCTCAGACGCAAATCCCTAGAAAGCTACAAGACACTCACACAGACCCTCACTCACAGCAAACCCTCGACACCGCAATCCGAAAGCACCTCCCTCCCTCCCTCCCTCCCTCCCTCCCTCCCTCCCTCCCTCCCTCCCTCCCATCCCTCCCTCCCTCCCTCCCTCCCTCCCTCCCTCCCTCCCTCCCTCCACTTCTGAAAGAAAGTGAAAGATCTCTGGTTTAGTGAGCAGAATTGTATTGGTTTTAGAAGAAAGGGAGCTACGGTGTCTTGGGAGTCATCTTTTTTTCCGGTTTTAAACCCAAGAAAAGAAGGACAAAGCAAGCTTTTACAGATCTGGAAAATGTATACGTATTTTCCTTCATGACGGATAGAAGATGTCCCTGACGGCCTGTGCGTTGTCTTTTAATAGTGAATATTTGCTCTGAATGTCAAGATACATGCAGGTCGGAGGAAAGCGCTATGTCCTGAAATACTCCCTCTCATCTCATCTCAAACATCGACACCGTGCCTTTGATCTCAGCAAATCAAAGAGTGTACGTAATTTCATTGGCTGCTGAGGAACCTAGTCTTTACCTGGGTGTATTTGTTAGCGCCAAGCAATTTATATTTAGAAGAGGATTGCTGTGCAATAGTGCTTGATTGAGCTACAGCTAGAGAAGACTGCTCGGTCTGAATTGAATAAAATCCCTCCTCCTCCTCAACTCCACAGCAGGGGAGGAGGAGGGTGGGAAGGAAACAAAACAGACCGAAGGAGAGAGACAAGGGCTTGGAGCTGAAGGAAAGTCAGTCAAATATGGGTAAACCCAGTCAGACTTCCATAACAGCTCCTGTCTCTGTAGAGCCTTTTCTGAGTAGACAGACGCACGGATGAATAAGGGTACAAAAATGACACACACACGCTCACATGCATACACTGACAGAGAGACCGCGAGGCAGTCAGATTGGATGCAACACCTCGCGAGTGCTTCTAAAACGGATGAGACGACGAACGCAAATACAAGCAAACCAAAGGGATTGGGAGAAGATCTCGCCTTTGTTTTGAAACTTTGTTGCAGGTGTTGAAGGTGTTCTTCTTCAAGTCTGGTGAAAGTGTCGCAGCCTTCAAAGCAGCGTGGCAAGTTTCCGTGTGCTTGCGAGCGTTCGCAGGCGTACCGGTGGCGGGTCGAAGACAAGACAAGTGTTCCAGCGGTGGAGACTGCTGTGCTACCTGTCTTCCTGTGTGGGACCTTACTGTAATTGCTTTGTGCCTTCATCTCAGCAGCGAAAAGACCCAATTAAATATCAAATATGTCCTGGGAGATGCCGGCTATATTTAGAAACGACGAGTGGAGGTCTGCTGTGAACTGTAACAGAAAGTAAGAGCGGGGAGGAAGGAGGGAATAGTGTCCTACAGAAATAAACAAGAGTGCTGTCGGGTTGCTCTCAAGACAGGGAGGGAAACACGGTGAGCAGTGATTACAAGAAACACGGTCGGTCCCCCTCGTATACTACTTGGCGAGGCGGGGCGAGGCAGTACCAGTTTCCTAGGCCAGGTCTCTCACAGTGAGACGGCGAGAGATCTGGGTCTGGAGGCAGCTGGCGGAGAGCAGCATCTCTCCCCTGCCAGGAGGCTGACCATGGGAGAAATATTTGGCACAGCCGGCAACACTTTCAGCCTTTATAACAGATTAATTATTAATCCCAAAGCAGCTGCTGAGATTGTATATCACACCTCCGTGAAAGACATTATGAAACACAGTGAGCTTGAAGAAAGTACATCAAATGAACGCTAATAAATAACTTAATGTCATACTGCCACATTTCGGCCCTTAAAGTTCAGAATGTCGAGTCATCCCATCCTTCTCGCCCCCTCCTGCCTCCATGTCTCCCCCTCCTTACCCTGTTTCTTCCCTAATGAGGAGCAATCAAAATGACAAATCAGAACAACATGGTACAGTTTAGGGTCAAAGTTCATTCTGTGCTCAGTTAAAGGTGGTCAAAAGTGTATGACACCCAAAGCTTAGTTTAGCAGGTCAAAGACCAAACTGGAATGTGATGCCAAAAACCTCTTGAGGTCAAACTGTTGTTTATCTAACCGAGACTTGTGGCAAGTGTCACACACTGAGTCAACTAAAATTGCAACCTGAGTAGACTTTAACCAGCAGCAACCATAACCATGGTCGCTTAGTTCCATCTCCAATCCTGGAACCTAGACCACAACCAAGAGTAATGCATTCTTCTGAGATGTGCTTCTGCAGAGTGATAAACAAGCTATCCGTCATTGTTAGTCCACTGACATACAGGCTCTGGATAAGCACCTTCAAGTGAGGATAAAGGAGCTGTTACCGTGGCAATGTAAGTGGTGGTATAGGAAACAGGGCTATTTACTAAGACGTAATGGTGGTTCAGGAAATATATCTGTGCCTGTTTCAGATTGGGTTGTGTGGACGTCATTGATCACTGCAGAGGAAACGCTTCACTGTCCAATGGAAGTAAATTAGTCTTAAAATCCAGTGAGCGACCAGTTAACCATTCTTTAATACTCAAGTCCGCACACATTCAAAAACCTAAATCTGCATTGCAGACATCTTCGTGTCCTGTGTAGCACTATCCACCAACTCAAATATTATGTTTGCAAATTGTTGGACCCGAGGCTAAAACCCAAAAAAAGCTAATTGTTTGGTTTAGCTCAGAGTTTAAATATTAATGAAGTAAATTAAGACTTAATCCATCTGAAACACGGCGAAGTTGACTCTTTATCTGGACAGTCGGGCTCAATGGCGTGTCTCCAAGATGCACCCACTGCTGCCCTGCCTGTGGACCTGGCTGCGGTCCACAGAGATTAAGCTTTTCACAGATTCCCTGTGTTTTCATTTGTCATTTCTGCTAGCAACTCCAGAGATAGCGTCCCTGGCCTGTAATTGAAGCTGAAAGCACAGACACCTATTATGAATCATTTTCACAGGACGGCATTTCCAAGATATGCAACTTGAAGCCTATCTAAATTGATCATCCCTTTTTTAGAGATACCAAGTGATGCTGCTTCATGGGGCTGTTTGGAGGTCTTGTGTGTCGTAGTGTTGATGGTTGTTTCTCAGGTCTGTATTGTTCTATCTGGTATTTCCATTCCAGAACAAAGGTTTACATGACATCATTTTTATACGAAAATGGAGCTTGGACAGTAATCATATTAACTGCTGATTTTGAGAGCCGACAGAAGAAGGATTTTCCTCCTTGGCAAGGACAAACACATGAAAAGAATGTCATAAACTTGCATCTTAACCGACAAATGAAGACAAATTGCTCTCTGTCACGTGTGACACACACTCTCCAGGTTGCTCGCATGGTAATTAGAACATGGAGCATTGAATGGGATGGCACAGTACCCAGTGAGGCCACCACTCACTCACTCATTGTTTTCTAACGGTATCTCTGGTCGGCCATTGTGCTTGATGTAAAAGAGCTCAAAGAATAAATGACACAAGAAAAGTCATGCAACTTTTCTGCTACATGTACGTAAAGTGTTTACTGAAAACGCTTTATGGAGACCACTGACGCGTGCACGCGCACACACACGCACACACACATAAACAGACAAAATACATCTACAAAACCCACTGGCACGCAACGGGAAACATTTGATTAACTCCAGAGGAAGCTGTCCGCAGCTTTTCTTCCACAACAATAGCGGACACGCAGGACATTCATTTTGTTCCAACCTAAGCCCTCATCCCGATGCACAAACGTACACATGCTGGGAGAGAGCCATGGGTTGGTTTGTTTAACAGCTGCCTTTCAGTTATTTCTATCTGTGCTGGGAACAAAATGACTGAGGACAATTCAATTCACTGAGGTAGAAGAAGTGTTAATTGACATGATTCACTCTTTACCTGGAGTTATATGGTGACTCCAGTTTAGTGGTTATGACACTAGTTAGCAGTTAGGACACTAGTTAGTGGTTAGGACACTAGTTAGTGGTTAGATTAAGCAGTTTTTCTCTCAGACTTCTCACAAACTGAGACTCAACTGTTTCATAATTTAACCAGCTGTGTTGAGGTGGAAAAATGTTAGATCCCATGACAATGCAGTGTGCTACATCACCTTTCACCTTTCAGAATCAGAATTAGTTTCATTCGCCATGTAAGTACAACAAGGAATTTACTGTGGCAGGAAGGTGCATACAATAAACATACGTATCTTAAATAAAATACAAAATAAAATCTTAAATATATATAAATATGAAAAGAGGGCAACAGGGTTAGCAATATGAATAGGTGGCTTGTGCAATGTGCAAATAGGTGGTGGACAGACTTATAAATAAATAGATAAAAGTGTTGAAGTGTTGAAGTGACTGAGTCAGTGTGAATCCTTGGCCTTGTTGAAGAGGCCAGCAGCGGATTGGAAGAAACTGTTATGTCATGAGGTTTTGGTCCTGATGGACGGCAGCCTTCTGCCGGAGGGGAGTGGCTGGAACAGAAAGTATTCAGGGTGGGAGGTGTCGGACAAAATCTTCCTCACTCTCCTCAGGGTCCTCAAGGTGTGCAGTGTATCCAAGCGCGTAGGTTTGGTCTCAGCTTTGGTAGGGACACTTGTTTGTTCAATTTGTTATATGTAGGTTCAGGTTTTATGGAGCTGTACTAGCCCTACATCATCTGTACTGGACTTCTGAGCAATGAAATCATATATGATGCATACATTTGGGCATCCCTATTTATAGCACCTTTTTACTATCTACAAGTATAAGTGTGAATGATAACATTCATGTGTAACATTGTCTAAACATCCCTTAAAAAACTGCAATTTAATACAATCTTTACCAAAATAGACAATTCAACTTCTCACCTGAACCCCTGATGTTGATTCATCACCAACCTGCTCTACATCTGTAGCTTCAGGGTGCTGTTTTTCCTGCACAGTAATTCATCAATTTAATACAGACACTAACCATGCTTAGTTGACTGCTGACATTGGTCGAGATTACAGAGATAGGCATATTACTATCCAAGGGATCATATAGGCCTACTTATTACCAGTTAATATCACTTTTGAGTTGCTAGCCTGCTGGTACTAGGCTAAACTAACACAGTCCCATTATGTGGGTAGGTTAGCTTTATCCTTCTGGCTTCAACAAGACCAGCTGCTGCTAACACACTGGTCAAAAGATTGCAGACGCTAGGGATTGATTTATTACAAGCCAAGGTTACATGCTCTGCTTGTTATGTTCTGTGTTGTCCAGTCCTGTTTTTTTGTCTGTCCAGTCTATGTTCCAGGTCACATACCCCAATACTCCACTCCACATCTTCCAGTTCACCTCCCAACCAGACACACCTGTTACCCATCTACCTGCACAGTTCATCTACCCTGGTTTTCCACAGACTCGTTGCCAGTTCAACGTTACTACTTGACAGTAGTTTTGCCTTGCCTTGCCTTGCCTTGCACTAACCTTGCCTTGCACTAACGTTGCCTTGCACTAACCTTGCCTTGCCTTGCATTGCCTTGCAGTAGCAGTAACCTTGCCTTGCACTAACCTTGCTTTGACTTACCTTGCACTAACCTTGCCTTGCACTAACCTTGCTTTGCCTTGCCTTGCCTTGCACTAACCTTGCCTTGCACTAACCTTGCCTTGCACTAACCTGCCTCTGTGTCTGTGTGCTACAGACACCATCTACCATCAACGGCTCCATCCTCACTCCCTCCTGCCTGGATTCCACGGACCTCACCATCATTTCCCTCTGTGTGGCTACAATAAACCTGGTTTATACATCATCAGCATCTGAGTATTGCATTTGGGTTCACCTGTCACTTCCCGGGCAGCCGGAATCACAACACTGCTACACTAACAACTTTCAAAACATGTTTCCATTGTAGAATGGGTGGCGATGTAAGGCTAGCAGGTTTGCACTGTGTGTATAGTTTTCCTACTAGCTAACTAACAATAACCAACTTGATAGCTACTTACACTCTGGGTGGTGAAAAAACTCCTGATATCTCTTCTTTTTGGGTGCCATTTTCCTCTTTAAAGCACAAAAGGGTCAAATATCAATGCTGAGACCAAACAAAATACTAATATGAGGCGTTATTATTTCCTGGCGTAGTTAGTAGCTTAACGTGTTAAACTGACGGCACTCTTTCCACAAATCACGATTTAGGAAGTGCAACTTCAGCCAATTAACTTAAATTATATAATATTGTCTTGAGGGCATGTAGGAAGGGAGGGAGGGACATTTATTTTTCACTTTTCTGAGCGACGAACACAGTATAGATGATAATAATACAAATGAGTTTAGCAAATATATTGTGCAATTTCTTTTCTCCGAAAATTAACAAAATATTGGTGGGGACGGTTGTGTCTTTCCCTAACTTTGGTCGTGACTACTCCCTATGTACCCGATGCAAACCTACGCCCTTGAGTGTATCCCATTCTCACATTACAGTTTGACTTTTCAATGGTGCTGATGATGGCAGAGGAGGGGCACCAATGTTTCAAGAAATGTATGTTAGTAAAAAATATGAAATATAAATAAAACATGTATTTCATAAAGGAGGTGTCCAACACCTGTATGAAACAATTAATCAAAAGACAAAAATGAATCATGCTT
>CAEFZP010003975.1:467500-552181 GCA_903064625.1 Mallotus villosus
TAAAGAAACTAGGACAAACACGCACACAAAAAGACAAGGAGCCAGCAAGTGGAAAACGCACTGTATGTTACCTTCCCAAACATCTGTGACAATGTGGCTCCATTCGGAAAAGAACACACTTGGACATCCAACCTCGAAAAAACCTTGAAATGAAAAGAAGTTTGATGCTTGTTACAATGGTGACGGGCAAACTGTATCTCTCTTCAGACTTCATGTACGTGAGTGAGAGAAGAAAAAACCTGTTGTTATTGAATTCTCCTTAACTACAGCTTGGAAAAGCCTGTCTCACTGTCAGGCTTTCACAGACTGCAATCCTCCCATTGTGAACAGACAGCCATGAAATGAAAAAGAATGAGCAACCCTGCCTTGACAGGAGACAAGAGGGTAGCGTGTTGGTTGAAGGAGGGTTTAACGTGTGCATGTGCTTGCTTGTTCCTGATGTATGCGTTTTATCACACATTCTCTGCAGATAATTCATGTCAGGAGAGTGTGTCGATCATAAAGCAGCCTGTTTTGGGGGTCCAATGACCAAATCAAGGCAACTCAAATCATCTCAATTAGGGGTTCTGCCATTTTTCAGATTGTCTGATTCTTGCTACTGACAAATAGAGGTGAAACCCTAACCCCAACCCTACCTCAACCTTGCTATGCGCAGCCACAGCATCTGCTGGTGACGTGTTCTGAGGGGGAGCAAAACATTACATGACACTTGTTGTGTTGGCAATATGTGTTACCATTCACTTGTGCTCAGTCTGGTCAGTTCTCCACTTCATAATGGTATTTGTCTTTTGTTCATTTATATATACATTTCTCAATGCAAATGAAAGGCAGTGAACTCGGCACACCTCTAAATTCTGAGCTGCAGAGTGTGTTAACAGTTAGACATTAGAAAATGGAGCTGGGGTTACGGCTAGGGCTGAAAGCATCAGGAGCTGCTTACAACTTGGGCAAGATTAGGCGTACTACAAGGAAAAGCAGGAGCATGACTAAAAGGATGTCAATTGGCAGGCAACAATCCTAACTCATGGACTGCCCCCATACGCCTTACACACACACACACACACACGCACACACACACACACAAACCATATCACAGATTTTGAGAATCTCTTTTACACTCGAGGCAGCTGAGGCTTCAGTCCCGTCTGTCTGAAAGAAGAGGACTGAGAGAGACCGGCACAGTGTGAGAGCAGGCTATTCTGTTCTTCAATCACACCGTCGGCAGATATCATGTCACTCATGCTGTCAGTAGATAGGCCAAGGTACACACAGTACATCATCCCTTTTATTTCCCTCTAATGGCTACCATCTGCTAGGGAAGGGCTGCAGTGACAATGAGGAGCGAACAGTTTGTATTTCCTTGGCAATTTTCTTCGTTCTTTTCCCAAAGAGATTTCTGACGAGCAGACACTAAAGTCCACAAAGCTGGATCTGCCACAAAGGGTGTGGTCTGAGGCCAGATTAAAAGGCAGCCATTTTCCTGGAAGAGAGAAGCGGCCGCAGGCTACAGTGCAGAAAACCAACATGAACCAAACACATCGTTCTCTCCCTCTACGCCCTGGCAGACTCTCTGAAACCCAAATCTTCAGAGCGGAGCGAGGCGAGGTCCCCTGCCTGCCTGCCCAATGCATGGCTCCTGCCTTATTTGTTATTTTTGGAAACTGCCCTGGGTGGAAATTTGGGTTTTCTTTATTTTTGTTGGAGCAGTTGAGAAATTCAAGTAGGCTTGGGGGATATATTTGGCCCCTCCTCCTCCCATCTCTAATGTCTACAGATGTCCTGTTTGAATACATACATGGAGCCAACATGGGATCTAGCTCCCCGTGTCTAACACTCAAACAGTTGTTCTGTTTCTCACCCTCGCAGGAAGGAAAATGTTCCCCTGATTTGAAATCCAAACCGTTTTTGAACTTAATTTGGTTTGTGGGCCCTCTGTGTCTTGTATTGAGAGAGCCCGTTTCAAATGCTGCAGTAAACATGTAAACAGCCTTTCACTAAGCTGCAAGGACAACATGTTTTCAATCTAAAACTTCTTCAGCCGAAAATGACATCTCTTTTGTTCCTAATTAAACAAAACTTCTGAAAACTCATTGAAGTTTGTTTAGCATGACAATGGCTGAATGAGTCAGATGAAAACAAAATCCAAGGAAGGCTAAGGTCATGCTGCGGCTAAGGTCATGCTGCCGTCAGTAATGCCACAGCTAGTTCACCATTCCACAATTCCAAACCAGCTCACATCCCCATACATTTCAAGCTTGCATAATCTCATATTTAGAGTCATGCATATAATGTACTTTTGTGGAAGGCACTATTCTACATGAACTGTAACAGTGATGAGACTCAATCTCCACACATGGAGAGTACTTGGTTTTAACTCAGGTCGGAGCCTATTCCTGTGATTCTTTACCTTCAAGTACTCGAGTCAGAGAATGTAATTTCCTCCTCTTTGACTACATCCATCCACAGTTGATTTATTTCTAATTGATACCACTGCTATGCTATCTTACATAGCATGCCTGCCATTTGTTGTGTGTCTCGGTCGAGATCCCTTCCCTATGAGTCCAGCCACCATCACTCTGATCTGCCTGCTGCCTATGACGTCAGAGGACCTTTCGGGTCCAGCACGGGCTAGGTCACAGCAAGCCTCGTAGAACAAGGCTATCACTCTGGCTTCCGCCACAAGAATGTGATGGGTGTACACATTTGAAGGTGACTTGGCGCCAGTAACTCGGGGGCATAATTTCCTGATGTGTGTCTGAGGCTGTGATTTATTTATAACCATAACACATTCATGGAACAGTCGTGTCCCACTTTACCAACACGATTCTCTGGTTGTTGCAGAAAGCAAACATGGCAACAAAAAGTGAAGGATATATCAGTGCTCGCTCTCTTCGCTGTCAGGCAAACAGCACAGTTATCAGTAACGTGATCAATTATGCACATGTCTCGTTCATGAGTCCCCCCTCCAGGAGTTGGTGTTCAGCAGATGAGGATGTGTTGGTGATACGAGCCTCTGTTCCATGCTGTTCGTGTCAACTGTCGCTGTGTCATTAGCCCGGGGGCTGAACCCCAGCAGCTCAACGCATGATAGAGAACTCCTTCTGCTCACAACACGGACAGGTTTCAGTGAAAGAATTAAGAGGGAGATGTAGCAAGAGAGAGAGGGCGGGAGAGAGAGAATACAAGTCTTTGAATTAGCTTACAATAGGTTTATAATCAAATCAGAGTCGACATAAAGTGATTTAACAAGGTCACAGTCATATTACTTGTCTCCCTGTACTGCAATGTGAACAAAAAAATATTGTATGGTGCCGAAAGGGTGAGTAAAAAAACAAACATAATCAGGTCTAGTCCCTTGGCACTTAAGATGAAGATGATCCGTTTATAATTAGCTGCACAACAACCATTTGCAGTCTAGATTCAATCAAATGTAACCTCAACTCAGCAGAAGTGCAGTGGCATTGTCTGAGTTAACCTGGAATACAACTTAATTAAATGAAATCAAACCGGCATTGTGGAATGTAGCTAGAGGTGAAAGTTAACAGTAGAGAATCTGGTGAAACTGTGTTCTCAACAAACACGTTTGGTGCACAGTTCAGAAGTTTAGATGTATGGCTGCTGTATCAACAGTATGGTGGCTTTGATGGATCCCCAACCTGGTCCTGTAATTGGCTGCTGTGGAGAAGCATCTTGTGCCAAGACTGATGATAGCTTTTCCAGACGTGTTACTGTGGTCTGACCAGCTTCCTCTCATTCATCGCCTCCAAGTATCTGTAGCCCCGCCTGAACAATCACACCCTCTTGGAAAAACACCCTCTCAGGTGTGATTGTGCACGTGCGTGCTTGTGAGAGTATGTGATTGTGCACGTACGTGCTTGTGAGAGTATGCATTACATATAAACGAGCCACATATGTAGAGCGTGTCTTCCTCTTCCCTCAACCTAGTAAACAAAGGAAAATGAAACCACATTTATCGTTTAGGTTTCACTTTTTTTAACGTAAACAACAGGCATACAGTGCATCCATTCCAATTGGCTTACAAACAGTAGCAAATTGGCACTTGGAAAGAGAACATTTGGCATGAGTAATGTAGTGTAGAAGTATGTACACGTGGTACTCTAAAAGTCACATTCACAGAACAGCGTGTTCAGATGGACTTTGTTACTGTATACACTGCAGCTGTGAAGTAAACGCCAAAAGATTGGCAAATGTGCTGTATACAAAGTCCTCAATGATATACGTTCATGTAGAGAATTCATTCCAGTGATTAATATTTGTCTTTTAGCAATTTACATGAAATCCATTACATTAATTTGCTTACTATGCAAATGTAGGCAAAGTGATTTAATTCAACAAATGCTCTGCAACATTGTTTTCTCTTCCAATGAGCACAAGCCAGCGTGTTTGCACTCCTGTGGGCTAAGTCATCCTGACAGTGAGTCCAAGGCCATGCAGAAAGAGCGGCACCAAAGTCACTTTCTGCTACCAAAATAATGTTTCATTCCAGAATTATGTTAGCGGCAAACACAACCCTTCCTCTGAAATGCAAAACGGGAGCGCGTCGGTGCAGGATCTCTCTGGTCCACAATGGCGAGGGTCTGACATGATGGGTTTCATGGAGGGGTTCGGAGTAGGGGGGGACAATTTGGCGTTTGTGGAATGTGTAATGAAGGTTAAAGAAGTTGATTGTGGTGCGGTGCATCCTGATGAGAACTCCCAGGATGCCTGCTGGCGTGACCTTACACTCTCCAAAGGACACGCTCTGCAGCCATGTTCTAATTGGCTGCTGGATTGTGTCCAGGTGTTGCTGATGAAGTGACTGTGACATACTGCATACATCATGGTTAACTGGACAGCGCACAGTTTGAGGCCGCACGTTTCCAAACGCGGTGAGAGACGGGTCGGGGAGGAGAATCATCCAATAGAGTTTCAGGCATCATAAGCACAGCCGAATGAAAGGGCTGTCAGGGAAGGTTAAAGCCAGAGTGGGTTTAAACTGAACAGACAAAAGGCAGTCTATCTGTGAGTCGAATGCATCATTACATGGACATTTTGCAGCCGGTGCTGAGGTCATTTCTACAGAGCAGAGAAACTAGGCCAATGGGCTACGGTGAGAAAGGTAAATACATGGAGTCAGAGCCACATGTGTACTCCACTGGTGCTTCAGGGGCAGGGGCGGTATGTGTTCAGGCCGTGCACTCTCCGTGAACGCTCCTTCAACCCCCGACCTCCCCCTCCCCCTGGCCAATCCAGGAAGGGTTGCTCTGGTCACCACCCAATCAGGAAGTGGATGATGTATGACTGGGAATTCCTGCGGTGTAGGTTCCACACATTAATAACAGTCCAAACATCAACTGAGTCTGCAGAAGAGAACGAGGGGGTGGTGGTGGTGAAAAAAAACATAACCAAAACCACATGGAAAATGTTTTCTTTCCCCTTCAAATGATAGCTCTTCGAACTTCAGAGCATAAATGCTGTGCATATTTAAGGCCATGTTTAGATTTTAAATGAAATAAGGCCCTGCAATGCACCTCTCTAATCCCACCCCCAAACTCAAATTAGAGGGAGATCCGAGCACATTCTCTGGCCAGAACACGGTGGTCCTGCAGACCTGAAACCACACAGTGTTTTACTTTTCTTGGCACATGCACATTTCAAACAGACTTTAGTGTCAGTCATTTGTCTTTTGTCCCTGGTCGCTTTGGTTCCTTCCAAACCACAGAAAAAGTCCTCACTCTTGTTCAAATTATTTTAGTATAACAAAAAAATGACTAGCCGTTTAGACTTCTGATAATAGACTGATTTTTCCATACTTACATAAAATGTTTTAAACAATGTGAGCTTTTTAGGGGGAAATTGCCACTGTAAACAGCCTTACAGTAAAGGATACTGTTAATCCTTTATTACCTTTTTTAGCCCTGGCTACCATCGTTTTCCAGGGAATTGGAAATACTCAATGATGGCAGTCTCCAATATTTTAATTTCATGCTCCAAGACCTTCCAATGTCTTTCCAACTGGATAGGGAAAAGGACAGAGAATGGAACTATTAGCCTTGCCTAGTTTAACCGTCTTCACATTTAATTAATTTAGAACTTTCTTTTCTCTTTAAAGAGTTTTTCTTCGTTATCTTAGACTGACTTTGCTCAAGCATGCAACGCCAAGAGTAGAAAATATAATAAACACTGTTTGTTTTTCATCTAAAAGATGCTTTTGCGTGTAACAAGTATTTTTTTTAAGTTTTGGTGCTTAGTCTTGGGCCGAGCCCAGAGCCTCCAGCACTGGGGATTTGAGGTCATATTAAGATTGGTTTCCGGGGCAGAGCGCTTAAGCAGATGTCTTGGCTCGGGCACGGCTCCTTCAGCCATCTGTCTGCATGGTACATTTCTCAGGATGGTTTCTGGGATGACTCACTGGATTGTGCCACCTCCACTGCAATGAACTCCCAGACTTCCCCTCTACGCCCCTCTTTTCCTCCTTTCAGTCTCTCTTCTTCTCTGTCTGTCTTCCTCTAGATCTCTCCTCTCTATCTTTCAATCCTCATCTCCCTTTCTTTTCTGGCCTACATGTGCCATTTCCTCCACTGTTTTGAACTCCAGACAACGAGCCTGGGGCTTACCCCAATGCACATCACTTCACTACACCACGCTCTTCTCTCCTCTCTCTCTCTCTCTCTCTCTCTCTCTCTCTCTCTCTCTCTCTCTCGCTCTCTCCCTCTCTGTCTCTCTCTCTGTCTGCGATATATATGCGATATGCCACAGCACACATAAGCACACACTCCCATTTACAAGCTGTGTTGCCAGGTGTGTATACCATGGAATAGAAATGACAAACTGCCCAATCGTGTGCCCGCTTTTTTCAAAGAGCGAGATATAGAGAGAGAGAGATAGAGAGTGAGAGAGGGTGTGTGTGAGAGAGAGAGCTTGTATTGACCTTCACTAGAAGCAGGGAAATGTGCTAATCCATGTCCCCCTCCCCGGTGTAGCAGTGTGAAAGGGCATATTTCAAGATTCAAGGCTTCACTGTCAAGTTGTTTTGATGGAGGACGGGCAAAGGACATCAGAGCGATGGCCCCCTTAGTGCCTGTTGGAGAGCCGCTGGACTGGCTCAGAAAAATCACAATTTTTCACCTTGTTAAAGAATCTTCAGCATCCTCTCTTGAGGGAGGGAGGATAGAGGAGAGGAATCAGGAGGGGGGAGGGGGGTGTCCAAAGCCAAGGCTGTCATGGCACATGAAGCAGGACAGAATGAATGGTCTCCTCTGTATTACCCCTGTTCTGGATGTTTCCGCAGGCTTACAGTACACCTGCCTGCAGGCCTGTATTGTTGAATCAAAGCACTACAGCACCTGAGTGATTGAACACAGCTCCGGGGGACAGAATAATGGTTATTAATGGATTATTTTTCATTTATTTCCATGCCTTGGAAGTTAAGCACACACCTGCCCTTGAGTATTAATCAATCATAGCAAGGGACCCTGTTCTAGATGTAGAAAGTTCACACACAGCAGTGGCTGGAGCTGGTAAAACAAGCATCACACAGGACTTGTTCACCTTTTATTGATGTGTGCAAAAATAATCCTGTCCACAAGGCTATTTCAGAACATGGTAGCTTGATTCACCCAGGAGAGGCCCTCCTATCCTGCCTGTGTCGACGTCTCTCTCCCTCTCTTTCCATCTCTCTCTCACAGCTCCCAGTAACCTTGTCAACGCAGAGGGGCCTGTTTGGCATATGACCTCATGCCCCACGCAGACACACAGAGAGCAGCACTGTTTGTGTTGGGCCCCGCTGGGAGTCCTTCCTGTTGGAGGCCGGGTGCCGAGGGAGGGAGGTGGAGTCGAGACATTTGCACTCAAGGCAGCTGGAGGGGTGGCAGTCAGATCAGTGCTGGATCTGAATGTCACTGCAGAACTTGAACACAAACAAACACACAAACACACAGGCATGCATGTACGCACACGTATGCAAACATCCATCACATGCACGTAAGCACACACCCATCACTTAATTCATGCCACACTTCCAGAAATAGGAAAAAAAGAAACCCCATACTTAAATTTAATTACCTGTAAATTACATAGAAACGTCATGGCAACAGTTCTAATTGTACAATTACTTTTGAATCCAAGAATATCTTGCCAGTTGCATGAAAGAACTTACATTGTGAAAAACGCATTTGTCTAATCATTTGCAGTGGAACTGTGACATTCTCATTCAGGCCATCATTTTAATGGCTTTGCTTTTTAAAGTCCCTTTCCATCTTCATCTTTCCTCCTCTCACTCCAGTATCGCATTTTCTCTCACTTTTGCATGTTCTCTCCTTATCTCTTCCCCATCTTCATCCATCCATCCACTCCATCTGCACCTCTGCCTTCCCCTTCCATCCCTGATAGCTGTCCTCTTCACCCTCCTCCTCGTCCTCCTCTTCCCCTCTTATTCCTTAAGCCCATCCCTACTTCCATGAAGTCAGCAGTAGGTCTCTCTCCTGGATGTGTTGGTGTTAAGTGTTAGATGTCTGTGTGTGAGTGGGAGGGGGGCAGGGAGCTGTGTGTGTGTGTGTGTGTGGGGCAGCAGGGAGCTGTGGGGGTCTCCAGTCTATATCTGCTTCAGCTGTGCTGGTTTCTCCGACCCTCATCCCTGCTCCACATGAAGAGGGCAGATGTTTCCTCTGAGGTCCGGCTCCTCAGCTTTCTGTCCTGGAGTCTGCTCTGCCACACGCCCGGCCAGGGCCCTGCACTCAGCTCTGTGTCTCTGTAGAAGCTCCACAGACACAGCCAGGGCCCTGCACTCAGCTCCGTGTCTCTGTAGAAGCTCCACAGACACAGCCAGGGCCCTGCACTCAGCTCTGTGTCTCAGTAGAAGCTCCACAGACACAGCCAGGGCCCTGCACTCAGCTCCGTGTCTCAGTAGAAGCTCCACAGACACGGCTAGCATTCTCTCAGTGCTGAAAACAGGAAACAGAAATCTGAAAAAGAATGCACAACATGCACATGATTCCATTGCTCTGCTCACACAAGCCTACTGTATGGGTGAGCTTGAGTGGTTTGTCGAGCAGTTGCATCCATGAGCAGATATTTAGGCAGGAACACTCCAGTGGATGTTTTCCATTTCAGTTTCTACATAATAATGTATACATTCGGAAATCTATTATCCATTGCTCTCTCCATGGTGCCCTTCGTATTGCAAGTAGTAACTGGAGGGGCACGGAAGCATGGAAATGCACAGGAGACATTGTGAATGTGATTGCTTTGTATCCCAAACTGAATGTGTGTGTGTGTGTGTGTGAGAGAGTTTGTGTTTACGTGTGTGTGTGACACGCTGTGGCTGAAGTTGAAGCCCCCCACCCCATCCCCATGTCCACGCAAGTATGTCCTGTGTACTGTTTGCCGATGGTAAACAACTAAAGTAATGTCAGGACCCAAACCCATAGACAGCTTCATTGACTGCAGCGGTTTTTTTCTCTCTGCATCTGACCTCTTCCACATTCCCGCCGTCTGCAGACTGGAGTGACCTTGCTAACATTTCTGGGGTAATTAATTAATCCACGTGAGTGCTGAGTGTGTGGCGCTTCCTGCCTCCTGAGTGAGTGATGTATGGTCGGTGTTTGGAGGCCAGGCCCTGTCAGAGCCCCAGGTCACCAGCATGGGGCCTCTCTGACAGCAGTTGGCTAAAGGTTTAATGAGAGGACGATTTAAAATGGACGTCTCCATATGCCGTAGGAAGAGACAGCACTTTGTATCCTCCGTGTCGGCTGCTGAAGGTATAACAGATACTGCCAACGTGGGAAACAATGTCTTGTACGATGGAACAGCCATCTTGACCAGTTGAATCCTCGAGCATTGTATTGTACTGAATCTGTTAAAGTGTGAATGCAACCAGTCAAGTCGAAGCTGTCTATAGGACAGAGGAAAAAAACAAAGAAGAAAGAGGGAGATATTTGATAAATTGCCAGTTTTGCTAGCAGGGCACAACGGTCAAACTGTTCGTTCAGAACTTTCTGTCTGTAACATTTCTGTAACATTTTCTTTATTGGAACATACAGAACAACAAGGCCAGACAGACAGAGCGAATGCAATCGTGAGTGGCTGTCTACTATCTCACTCTGGATCTGTGTGTGTGTGTGAACGAGAGCCTGCTTGTCATTCTGGGGCCCCCTCTGCTCTCTCTCACAGTGCAGATCGGGCTGGATGATGGCGAGATGTCTTCTTACTGTGCTTCTGATCTCCCTGGCGACAGGACGAACCCGCAGCTCTAATTGGTCCCAGATGGTTTCCAGAACCCCTTGCTGTGGCTTACACATCAAAAAGACCCCCATTCCTGCCACACACATACACACCCACACCAAGAAACGGTACTGCCCACTCCTAACTCTCCAGCCCAACCCGACGACACACTGACAAGTCTGACTACAAGTGCCCTCACCACCTCACCCCCCCCCCAAAAGCCCTCCCCACCGTCATCCTGCCACTGTGGGAATGTGGGTCTGAGGAAATGTCCTGCTGCATATGTGTCATTGTCAAATCATCCTTCCATTTGTTTATATATTTGTGTTGAGAGAAAAAATGTTATGGCAAACTAAAAATCTGAAAAAACATCAACAAGTTCAAATGTCTGATTTTGGCATATACTGTACTGTTGTTGAGCCTCTTCTACATCCCAGAAAACCCTGAACAATATATTTCCCTCACATGGCAATATTTGCATTTCATTAAATAACAACAGGGTTTCATTGCTTTCCATGTGATTAAACATCCAAATGTGGTCAGAGTAATTGCATGGCAGAGAGAGACAGAGAGAGACAGAGAGAGCCGGGATGAAAAAGGCAGTGTAGGAAAATCAGACATTTTTTATTGCAGTAGTTGTAAGACATGGAGTAAACAACTTGTCATTTGGTCCCTCGATCCCTTGGTCCCGTGATGTCTCAGGAAACTAGTGAAGGTGTGTTCTACAGTCTGTTTACAACACTGTCACTAACGTGTGTTCTACACTCTGTTTCCAACACTGTCACTAACGTGTGTTCTACACTATGTTTACAACACTGTCACTAACGTGTGTTCTACACTCTGTTTACAACACTGTCACTAACGTGTGTTCTACACTCTGTTTCCAACACTGTCACTAACGTGTGTTCTACAGTCTGTTTACAACACTGTCACTAACGTGTGTTCTACACTCTGTTTCCAACACTGTCACTAACGTGTGTTCTACAGTCTGTTTACAACACTGTCACTAACGTGTGTTCTACACTATGTTTACAACACTGTCACTAACGTGTGTTCTACACTCTGTTTACAACACTGTCACTAACGTGTGTTCTACAGTCTGTTTACAACACTGTCACTAAAGTGTGTTCTACACTCTGTTTACAACACTGTCACTAACGTGTGTTCTACACTCTGTTTACAACACTGTCACTAACGTGTGTTCTACACTCTGTTTCCAACACTGTCACTAACGTGTGTTCTACACTCTGTTTACAACACTGTCACTAACGTGTGTTCTACACTCTGTTTACAACACTGTCACTAACGTGTGTTCTACAGTCTGTTTACAACACTGTCACTAACGTGTGTTCTACACTCTGTTTACAACACTGTCACTAACGTGTGTTCTACAGTCTGTTTACAACACTGTCACTAACGTGTGTTCTACACTCTGTTTACAACACTGTCACTAACGTGTGTTCTACACTCTGTTTACAACACTGTCACTAACGTGTGTTCTACACTATGTTTACAACACTGTCACTAACGTGTGTTCTACACTCTGTTTACAACACTGTCACTAACGTGTGTTCTACAGTCTGTTTACAACACTGTCACTAAACGTGTGTTCTACACTCTGTTTACAACACTGTCACTAACGTGTGTTCTACACTCTGTTTACAACACTGTCACTAACGTGTGTTCTACAGTCTGTTTACAACACTGTCACTAACGTGTGTTCTACACTCTGTTTACAACACTGTCACTAACGTGTGTTCTACACTCTGTTTACAACACTGTCACTAACGTGTGTTCTACACTCTGTTTACAACACTGTCACTAACGTGTGTTCTACACTCTGTTTACAACACTGTCACTAACGTGTGTTCTACAGTCTGTTTACAACACTGTCACTAACGTGTGTTCTACAGTCTGTTTACAACACTGTCACTAACGTGTGTTCTACACTCTGTTTACAACACTGTCACTAACGTGTGTTCTACACTCTGTTTACAACACTGTCACTAACGTGTGTTCTACACTCTGTTTACAACACTGTCACTAACGTGTGTTCTACACTCTGTTTACAACACTGTCACTAAACGTGTGTTCTACACTCTGTTTACAACACTGTCACTAACGTGTGTTCTACACTCTGTTTACAACACTGTCACTAACGTGTGTTCTACACTCTGTTTACAACACTGTCACTAACGTGTGTTCTACAGTCTGTTTACAACACTGTCACTAACAGTGTGTTCTACACTCTGTTTACAACACTGTCACTAACGTGTGTTCTACACTCTGTTTACAACACTGTCACTAACGTGTGTTCTACACTCTGTTTACAACACTGTCACTAACGTGTGTTCTACAGTCTGTTTACAACACTGTCACTAACGTGTGTTCTACACTCTGTTTACAACACTGTCACTAACGTGTGTTCTACACTCTGTTTACAACACTGTCACTAACGTGTGTTCTACACTCTGTTTACAACACTGTCACTAACGTGTGTTCTACACTCTGTTTACAACACTGTCACTAACGTGTGTTCTACAGTCTGTTTACAACACTGTCACTAAAGTCAACCGCCCTGTCTGACATTTGTAATCTCTAACAAATGAGATGCCCACCTACTTTTCCTGCATCTCAGTGGCAGAAGAGGCTGAGCTACAAGGAGAGGGCCCTCCGACACGAGCCTCTGGCCGATACCACTGTCTCTCCAGGCTGTTTTCCCCTCTTTTACATTGGTCATGTATCTTCATTTGACTAAATGGCTTTAAATTGCCTCCCCCAGCAAACAGCAGAGATAAATTGACACTATTGTATAAACAGCTGCAGCGGTAATGTGAGTTGTTGCGCCGGCACGGAGCTGAGCATGGTGATCGATTTAGACACAGGCAATTTAATATACATAAAAACACTGAGTGAGGTGCTTTAATTTATGCTTATGAAATTGTCTGACAAGAATTTTACAGATTATTGTCAGTCTGACAGAGAGTGCTCAGAAAGGCGGTTATGGAATATGCAAGAATATGTATCCATCAACTTGCTGACCTGGATACATTTCTGTTTATTGTTATTTTGTCACAGTTTTATGATGATGTTGTTGGTTAGTCTTGAAACCTTTGTTTTGAAGTTGTTCGAATTTGTTGGGGGAAAGAAAATATTCCTTCTGACTAGTTTAATGAGAATTGGACCAAATTCACACCTACTGTATCACCCACCTTCAACAGCTTCCAGGCAGCACTTCACAACAAACGACACACACCCTCTTGTCTATGGGAGGTTTTTAGCCGGTTGTGAAGAAAACGTACAACTGCAAAGGTGGAAATGTGTCAACAACAAAAGAACTGGCAAGGATGAATGAGAGGCCTATGGAAAGAAGCTTCGGGCGAAAAAAAGCGGTGTGATTGATTGAAATAAAGTGAAAGAATGTCTAGGATATTGATGACCGCCCACTGGCGTTAAAACCGCGGCCTTTCACATCTACAGTACATTCAGACTACCGTTTCTGTTTCCAAACCGCCCACATTGCGTTTTAAGCCGTTATTGCAGGTAGATTGGAACGATTTACGAAGGACCCCCTGTCAGAACAACGCCTCCAGAGAGCTATGTCTACTGCTTAGCAGAGACCTTCAATCGCTCTCTCCGCTTTTCCCTCCCAGCCATGGCTTGAGAACGGTGTCAAAAATATCCTCTAGCTTTGACAAGGGTGGTGAGAGCTCAATAGCACACATCGATCCTGCTACGCTCGTAGCAGCGTAACCCGTAGGATCGCCTTGCTCTGGTTACCTGCTGGGGAAACATACCATGAAAATAAAATAAAATACATTTACACACAGAATCCTGAGTGCCCAGCGGAAGGCATTTGTGGTGGCCGACCAGTCTTATTTCAGCAGTTGTATTGATGCTGTCAGGATACATAATTGAATTTTGCCAGGTGATGAATTATGCTCGATAACAACATTATTCAAATCTTTCCCTTCATTGTGGAGCAATGTGTGCCAGAGGTGGTTGTGTGTATGTGTCTGGTTAATGGTGACGTGTGCCTATAGAAATGTGTTTAATATGGTCACATTAACAGTGGAGGAACTCCTGGGGTTGCATATCTTAATATTTCAAGATAGCTCTGCCTCCCGTCCATTTGGTCACAGAACGGCCAGCTGTTATTGAGCCAGACATGATCCTCAATCATATACTGTAAGTCTTCTGGCATCCACTCAACGATCCATCAGTTGTTTTCACAACATGTAAAGTGCAGTTCAACTACACAACTGCTGCGTCATGCTTTATCCCGTGCCTTGGTTTCCTCCCTCTCATCGGAAGTTCACACAATATCAACAACAAGAACTCTCAAAGTAAACTTCTCTCCGTTTGACCTTGCGACGACCCAAGCAGAGTGGGAGGATGTAGTATTCTTTTGCAGTGATTCTATTAACGTCCCGGCCTCAAACTGTGCGGGCCTCCTGTTAGCCAGGCAGCTTTCAGAGGAAAGGTGTGGGGGAGAGGTCACATTGAGGTGCCGTTAATGTCTCTCCACACGCTGCGGTTCAGGCCAAAAGTTAGCCTCTCAGACTCGCACACCAACAAGATGGTAGGATAGGAAGCAATGAACCAGAGGATAGGTTCACTGACCCGAGCCATGTACCAGGCAATCATAACACGCATTCAAATCGTTTTGTATTTTTCCCCCGACTTTTTGCCCTCCATCTGTCACTGTTTCTTATTTTTTTCTCTGCGTTCCGGTAATCCAATCTCACAAAAAAGCAAAGGCAACAAGGAGCATGGAAATCTAAATAGAATGCTAATGAACTATGTGGGTTTCAAGGAACTCACAAATGCACTTTAAATAACTTCATATTAGAAAGTTACAGTACCAGAAAAGCCAGTATGCCAGGTATGTCTAGCAAAGGAAGGTCTGAGTGTCTCTTGATGAAAAACTGTTATGGTTTGTTACAAAGGAGACAATGTACATGAATAATGAATACAATGGGCCTCTTTTTGAGTTATTTGAACAAAATGGGCGACAGTGTAACATCTGAAACCCATTTGTCTGACATCTTTCAACAGAGACCTCAGCTTCTGTCTTAATTGTGAATTTTATAACTACATTTTTAATGACATTCCCCCCAAAATGTTAGACTATGATTGTATGACCCTAAGGCAAGACTTGCTCTTAAACTATAATTATATTTCCTCAATATGCTGCTGCATTAGAGAATGTGGCAACTCATTTGCGATGAACAATGTAATTAGTTTTCAAAAATGTTTTTCATTCTGTTCTATTCTGGAGCTTTTTGAGTCTCACCTCATGCACTGGGCACATACTTGTTATTCAGCTTCAGAGAGACAGTACAGATATGCTGCTATCATAATTACCCAGATCGAAAAGGTAAAACAGGGGAGACCACACGCTGGCATATAGAATAGGAGTGCTGGTCACTGGCTTGATATGCTAATCAGCATGTCATTCTCTGCTTTTAGCAATACCAGAGTGGATTAGGCCAATATTAAATGTATTTGATCATTTTTGTTTTATCTCAGAACCCCTGACAAATGTCAGATTGCGGTCCATTCTGTCACTTGAGATAAGGCCAACTACAAATCATGCTCTAATGTATGATGAGTTGTTCTCCCATGCAACCAGGGTGAGGTTGAGTTCTTATTAACTAGACCCAACTGTCCTCTCCTAACCCACCCACCCACCGACCCATCTACCCAACCACCCACCCACCCACCCACCCATCTACCCACCCACCCACCCACCCACCTTCTCTTCTCCTCTCCTCTCCTCTCCTCTCCTCTCCTCTCCTCTCCTCTCCTCTCCTCCTCTCCTCTCCTCTCCTCTCCTCTCCTCTCCTCTCCTCTCCTCTCCTCTCCTCTCTCCTGACAACCCACCGAGACGTAAATATATGGAAAAACACTCAAAATCTCAAAATGCATTAGACGGCCAAGTTCACGAGAGGACAGCTGGGATTTGACTTTTACAGCCTCTGTGCAGAGAGCACCACAGAGCACCAGCTACACATATACTCACAGACTCTCTCTTTATTCATTAGCTATCTCCCTCTGTCTGTGTCTCGGACTGTTTGAGGACTATCAATAATGTAGAGAGGATAATGCGTGAACTAATAAAAGACTAACTTGGTAATGTATTTCTAGAGGTAAGGGAAGGTCACGTGATAACGACCCATTCACACTTATTTTTGGATCTATGAAATGCATAACCTTTCTAATTTAGAATGAAATGTGTCTTATTTTCCGTCCCTTCAGCACATTCACTATGTTCTTGTTGTACGGTAAGGCGTAATGAGCCAGGTCCTTTAAGGATAATCACTGTCTCCCATCAGCATCCCTTACAGAGCATTGCTCTTATTAGTTCAGAAACAGAAAATAATCCTGTGCTGAGCCGAGGTAGACCCACAGCAGACATGAGTGAAGTCATCTCTTGAGTGACCTTTGCATTTACGCAAACAATTGTGATAACAATTGCAGTCGCACACTGCTGACATAGTGCTCTAAAAAAAGAAATAAGCGTAAATGGCTGATTGATGGTTTTTATCTAGAATGTGGTTGTGGAAATAAACGTACGTGTTGTGTAAAAAATGGCTGAAGATGAGGCCTTTTGAGAGGAGGAAAGTCACTGCATGAATGCACCACTCCTCTTCTTCGCACAACCATAGCTTGCGACTAACCGGAACAAACTTTGTGGGATCTTGGCAAACTTAAGCACCTCATGTAACCCAAGAAATGTCAAATGTCCAGGGCGTTACCCATGAGACAGCTGGCTCAGACAAGAGCATCCAGAAAACCGAGTTCTCAGTAAGTAAGCCTAAACAGAAAACATACAGCCTTTTACTTTTTGCAAAATAGGCTGTCAAATACAGGCCAGTACACTTTATTCAAGTACAGTGAATCAGACTAAAGTGGACAAGGAGGGTACATTATGGTCCTTGTCCCTATATATAGATCCTTGCAGAACAAGCACAATTTGCAGAGACATGGAGGGATTTGACTGGATTACACATAAATTGTTCCCTACTGTCAAAGCAGGAAAAAGGCTCTTGCTGGTCAATACGCTGACTTACAAGCAACGTGTGTTTGTATGTGTGTCTCATCATGAAACCTAGGGAGCTACTGCTGTGCTCACCCACCTGGAGCCTTCCATCCAGATGACATGCTAACACAGACGATGTTCAGAGTTAGAGTCGGGAGAGGAGAGCCTGGCCAACGCTGCCACCTGTTTCCCTGCTCTGTACCGTGCACCATCTGACATACAGGGACCTCATTGCTGCCTCTCTCTCCTCCCCTCAGTTACCTTTCTCCTTTCGTTATTTGAAATGTTTCTCACGCACATGAAAACCCAGCCCGGGAAACATCGAGTTTGTTAGATAATGAGAAATGAGCCAAAATAAATTGATCGTTCTCATTGAATGTTACCAATTATAAGAGGAGAGATGATATGGGGAGGGAGGGAAAGGAAACAAACTAAGCTAGCAGGGGAGGAAATGGTGAGGACCACAGAAGCACAGGGGAGGTCTCCGATCCTCACTATCCAACTATCATTAAAGTGCACTTAAGTGTGACTGACAAAAGTGTGTTTCTCTCGTTTGTGTGTGTGTCTTTGTGTTGCTGGGGCATGGGAGGTGACCCAGATACTACCGGCTTAGCCAGACCCCAGTGAACCTATTCTCTCTCTGCAGACCCACAGTAATGTAACATCTCCCTTTATCAGTCTCCACCAGAGAGAGATAGGGGGGAGAGAGAGAAAGAGCAGGAGGAAGGAGAGAGAGACAGAGAGAGAGAGAGAGAGAGAGAGAGACAGAGAGAGAGAGAGAGAGAGAGAGAGAGAGAGAGATGAGAGAGAGAGAGATGAGAGAGAGAGAGAGAGATCAAGAGTGTGAGAGCGAGAGAGAAAGAGAGAGAGAGGGAGGGAGGGAAAGAGAATAACAGAAAGGAGAGAGAGAAGAAGTCAGAAGAAGAGGGTTGGTAATGGGTGTAAGCGTACTGAAGGGTAGATTTCCTCTGTAGTTCATGCCCAGTGAAAAGAAGGAGACTCCCGAGGCAGTGAAACCCTACTTCTGGCACCTGTCCCTTCTATGTCTTCCAGACTGGTGCGGCCGGCCATACATCACCCTCCAGGAGCTGCACAGACTAATGGGCTGAGAGCTGCCAGTCGTCTCCCTCCCGGCCTCACTCAGAGACGGATCTAACTACTACTCTGGCAGGTGTCAGTATCAACAGGCTTCCCCAGGTGGGGGAAAGTGGTGACGGTGGTGATGCTGGCAATGAGAACCAGGCTGGCGCTGTTACCTGTTCTGTGTTGATTGCTGCACACCCTGGCTTACTAAGTGGGAGTATCACAAGTTTGAAACACAGTCCTCTCAATCGACACAATCTTCCTTACCGTAAAGTCAAGAAACAGTAGAGTCTTGTAATAATAAGGGACCGTTTTGATGTTCCCTGCTTTTAGGTTCCTCCCATTTTTTTCCACTTTTTCCCATTCCCTGATTTAGACTTTCCGCCAGGCCCAGTCTACGTAGCGGTGCTGTAATGTTTAAATGATAAAGGTGAAGGATAATTCACGTAGGGAGAGCATTGGGAGAGCAGAATAGAATCGAATGCTATAAACAGAATACAATAGAAGGCACAAGAACAGGAGAGGATAGAAGGAGACATGAGATGGACAACATGAGAGTTGGATAGCGGGAGAGTAGGTCAAAAGGAGGAGGAGGAAGAGGAAAGGACATCATTGAAGGTATTGAGTCTGGCTTGGAATAACAAGTCCAAGGGCAGGACCGGGAAGCCTGCACACCTTTTTTTTCTTGTTCTGAGGGAAAATAAATGAGAGCGCAAATTGAAGTTGGATGAGTGTGGGACAGGGGTACAGAAGGAGGAAGATGAGGTTTGCCTGAAACATCATTTGAATGTAAACAGGTACAGGACTGGAGGGACCTAACATGGGACACCAACCATCCAAGGGAGTGATCTGGGCTTTTAGGGAAGGTTTCCTGTTGATTCCCTACGGTGTACATTGCAAAATGTTCATATCAATTTGTGATTTTGTCGCTGCGTTGTGTGTATGGATGTGAATAAGCGCCCGCCTCCACATTAACTGCAAGTTGTACTGTGTGCATTGGGTGAAACCTGAGTCACAGACAGTGGACAGCATTTTCAGATTTGTATATACAGAGCATCTGTATAGATGTGTTTATGTGTGTGTTTGTGTGTGTGTGTGTGTGTGTGAGAGCTAGTGGTGTACTGAAGATCCAATAAACAAAGCCGCTCTCCGACATTCTGGTCTTATGAATCATACTGCGAAGATACAGTACGAAAAGTGTAACACAAAATTGCTTCCACCCAACTGTAGACACGCACATACACACACACACACACACACACCACACACACACACAGACACAGACATGAGCATGGACACATGCGGTATGAGACATCTTCTGAGCGTTGTATTTACACATCAAGCCAAGGAAACAATGCCATGAAGGCATCGTACGTTATGGTTTGAAAATAGAACGTTGCCAGAATATTCTCCGAGACAATCCACTCCTGAGGCATGTGTCTAGTTAGGGCAATTCTTCTTCATTTTCCCTCTTAGGTGATGACATGTGGGAGAATGAAGCCAGGAGCTGGATGTGTGTGACCTATTTTACCCCCTGCTCTGTTTACGGCATTTCATCATCATGTGGCTGAGCAATCCACACGACTGAAATAGCTTTCAGGACGACAGGCTTTTTCTCCGCCTTTGGGTGTCTCTCTCTCCCTCTCCTTATTTTCATTTCTCGCTCTCTCCCTCTCTCACACACACATACATGTTTGCGCACATACACACACACACGCTCTCAGACACTCCCCCTTTTCTATTCTGTTGGTTGTCATCATTTAAATTGGGCTTCCTTAAACCCTGTGAGCTAGTTTCTCCTGGTGGTGGTGGAGAGATGGCGGGAGGGGTGGACTTCATCTCTATCAGCTTCTGACGTCAGAAGTGACACGATGCCAGAGACATGATTGATCATGTGCGTGAAGTCCTCTGCCCAGGTCCGTTATCACACAGATCTCAAGTCATTCCATCACCTAAAGTAAACATGCAGGTGAACATTTTGTACAGTCATTTTGAAAATGTTCACTATTGTGAAAATGCTTTACAATACTACTCAACATGTTTTATATTGTCTGAAACACTGCAAGGACAAAGTGTCAAGGTATTTACCTTTGTCCACTCGGTAAATTGTACTATCTTAGTCTTAGTGGATTATTTTGCAAATGTATAATATAAAACTTGAATTAAACAATTATCAACAGAGAAGACAGAGAAAGCCTTTGTGCAGACTGCCCCAGACAGAGCTCAGCGCTGTAGCTCAGTATCATCATCTCACAAAGGTTGTCCTATTTACGGAACTGACACCCAAAAGGACATCGCATCCCTCATAATCTCACAAACATTTAGTGTTCTACTTTTGAAAAAAATAGGTAGTCAAATTATGATTTTTGTCGCTAAGTTGGTCATTCAGTATGAGACTGCACAAACCACTGGGGAAATCTAAGTCGACGCTGCATGAGAAATAAGTGAGCGTGAGTTAGGAATGTGCCCAGACAAGAAATGAATTAGCCCCAAACTTTTTTTTTCCCTTTCTTGGGAACACCAAACCAACACGTTGTAAGCTTTAATTGAGTTTTCTTCGCCGGCTGTTACTTGAGCATACAACAGGACATTGGCTAAACGGGCTGGTTAATTGAAATTAAAATGTAAAAACATAAATCATTTTGGGCCTTGTGTAATTGGAAGGTAAGTGAATTTTTAATGAAGCCAGCGGGCTAGGAACCGTATCTGGATATGTCAGAGTGATCCATCGCCTCTGAGTCAGTCACCAAAGACTCGCCCCTCTCCTGCTCCCCTCCTCCCCTGCTCCCCTGCTCCCCTCCTCCCCTCCTCCCCTGCTCCCCTCCTTCCCCCCTCTCTTCCTCCCCTCCTCCCCTGCTCCCCTCCTCCCCTGCTCCCCTGCTCCCCTCCTCTTCTCCCCTCCTCCCCGCCTTCCATCCTTTCCATGCTTCCTCTCTCTCCGTGAGTGGAGCAGGAGAGAGCTAGAGACACACCTGCACACAGTCTATTCGTCATAACAGCTGGACCAACTGTACCATCACCCAGTACTGGGACTGCCCAATCCGCCACTTCAGAGACATTGCTTCAGTTCAGCCTTTAGTAAATGAGGTTTTTCCCAGTACAAAACCAAACCTCTAACACTATGCTTATGAATGAATAAAGAACACACAATTCCCCAATGTTGATGCAGATTTGGCTGAGGAGGTTCACTTGTGTGATGGAGGGACAGACTTCCTGGAACCTAATTGGGTTGCATAACTAAGCGTTTGAGTGACTGTAACATACAACTTGTTTCATGACAGAAGTTAAATAAATAGACCTGAATCCGTGACCAGGACCAATAATGTTCAATAATAATGCCCATTCTTTAGGGAATAGTAAAGGTACAGTCTGTTTGAAAGCCTTCTTTAGATCATTATACACAATTGTATACCACCTGGTGCTGAGCTTTGAATAGTCTGAAATTGATTCTAAATAATATACCTTCAAATGTATTTGTGTGAATGATGTGAACCCACTGCCAAGTGGAAGGTCAAGTGTCACTTCTGAGAAAAGGTCTACATTCCGAGAATAGGTTACCTCATTCTACATGACTGCACAATAAATACATTTTCATCAGGTAGGTAACTGTCAGAATGCAACCTGTAAACACTGAGTGACCACTATACAGGTGGTTCTGATTTAGGCATGAAGACTCTACGTAAAATAACAACATTGCTTGAGAATACAACACATTGGTCTTGGCGACATGGTTGTGCTCGCACCGGCTCTGTGCCTGTAACCCAGCTGAGACACTGTCTCCACATCGCAGCAGAGAGCTACACGTCCTTCAGATAGACAGTCGGAGGCCGGGGTGGTGGAGACAACAAGGCCATCCTGTGGTGCACTTGGAGCCATGTCGGAGTGTGGGTGAGTTCCTGGTGTTAAATAGGGTGAGTGCCCTGGCTGTAAGTAGGAGTGTCAAGACTGTATGACATGATGGTGGTGCTGACTAACAGCACGTGTGTGTCGGAGTCTCCTTTACAGTAAGAACCTGCTCGGCCCAATTTTACCAAATAATAGTGTTGACAGATTGTGTTTCGCTATTGAACATTCACTTTCATTACTCACTACTCTTGACTACTCTTTCATTTATCAATGAAGAGGCAATTACCAAAAAATAACAGCCATTTGTAGTCCTGGCTTATTTAGAATATTTATTTGACAAGTCATAGAGCGGTGCTGGATTCCAGCGTTGGATCAAGGTAATAAATGAATCCAGTTAAAGCTGATCGATATCCAACGTTATTTTTCACCAATTAGGGGGTGACACAAAATGAAACGTGCCTGGAGGTGGCCACGGATGACTACAGGCTCAGCCTTCAACACCAAGCTAAAGTCCAACCAACCAAAGCGGTGTAGAGGGTTAAGCAAAAATCACACCCAATTTGTTCTGTTCAGACTGTAACTTCCCATTTGACTACTAATACTTCAATAAAACACTTATGTGTTTAAGTGTGTGTAGGCTAGCCACACTCTGACCTGACCAGAGGTGCTGCCACCTACTGGTCCGGCATGTGGTGCTGTCATAGGTGCTGTGTGGCGGCCTGGAGGGAGCAGCGTCTGATTGGAGGGAAAGTCACACTCCAGTGGACATACGCCTGTCCTCTCCCCTCCAGTGCATCCGACACATACAAACACCACACACTTACGCAATACCCCAGGGAGAACACACACACACACATGACTGCATACTGGGGCAGGGTAAGGTTATGAGGCCCTATAAACTTGTCTAGCTCAACAGATGGTCCAGTGAAATATACAACATATTTAACTTCCTGACGCTGGGAGAGATGAAGAGTCGATCAAGACACGGCTCTGGTGTCAAAACAAATATCACAGCAGTGTTCTGAATCGTTTATTCCACAGCCTAGTGAGTTATGTATTATTATCCTAGTGTTTCATATGATCCTTCATGCGGACAACAGTATATAAAACACATTGCTTCTTAGTGAGATGAAACATACTTTTGCTCTGTCAAAAAACATCTGGTCATCTAAGGCTAGATTTGACAACTAGCCCAGACACGTGACCAAGTACACATCCGCGTACACACTCCCATTCTCACAAATCATGTGATCTTGGTATATATATGGGAAGTATTCCGTTATAACTGATCGTATGTACTCACTGTCCACCTGAATTAGTGGCATTGGATATTTTATTTTCCCTCATTACAATAATTTTACATTGACGGGACTAAATGTAGAGATTTTGTTGTTGTTGTAAATGTAGGAATATATAGGTGTCATATATATACACATACAAACATACAATTCACTGTGCAGATGTGAGTTCACTTTTCAAAACTGCAATTAAGTTGTCAAGATATGAAAGAAAGGGAAACCTGATGGCGTTCGTATGCGTAAATGATCCCCAGAGCTACTACCAGCAATAAAGATTTGAGTCAAACTATGACAGTGAGTTCAGAGCTGTAAGGATAAGCTGATAATTAAAGTGGGCCAGGTAGGCACATCTTCCAACCCCCCCAGAACGTGCCACATCACAGGCTCAGTGCCTCCCGACCACTTCTGAAAAATAATTGGCTGGTAATGACTTGACCCATGGCACAGTCATCACTTGTATGACCTCTTCCCTCAAACATACATTCAATTTGTACAGTATAACCTAGCATGTAGTCTTAATGTATTTGGGGTTCTACAGCACACATTCATGTATTAACAAAACCCTTTGACACTCACTAGACCATATTGTAATAGTCATATTTATTTGAGACGTTTCATGAAAATACGTGATTGATGCAAACCTCAGTAATCTGCTACCTTTTCTATGAGATGTGTGTGTGTGTGTTTTCTATGAGATGTGTGTGTGTGTGTGCATTTTGTTTTGTCTGAACATCTGTATGCTTCTAATGACATAAATTAGAGAACACATTTAATCTACCACCTGACAGAGAGAAATCTGATTAAGTAAAACTCATGGATCATTTGAAATAGTGTTCAAGATCAATCTTATTGAATGACAAGCGTTGTATTAGAGTTGAGTTGCCTTGATCCGTTAACTCTAAGTGATTGATTGACCAAGATATTAGGCGTTGACTTGGAGCCAAATAAAAAGCCTGTCTGTGAAGTTTAGTATGCATTGTGATACTGTGAATACTCTGGATACGACCCCCCCCCCTCCCCATGGTGGATGTTTAGTGTAGGTTCTGAGTCTAGCCTGTTTCGAAGTAATGTTTATTGCACTTTTTTTCCTGGCTCAGTCCTTTTCTGAGATGTTGAGAATGTGGACATGGTAGTACGACTTGGCTGGGTCACCTTGACTGGTTCAGAAAGACCTATCACAGTGATGTTTCAAGACTAAAAAACACCTTAGGCCTCCAGGAAGAGATAACATCTCCAAGTGGATTTAGAGAGAGGCATTTCCCAAAACCTGATAGTTACAGTATGATCAGCTCTAGGAGACACAGGAGTGTTCTTGAAGCACTTTGTTGAGTAATACATCCTAAATGCCTTTTCAAATGTGCCGATCGATGGGCCCTGCAAGTGAACAACTCTCTCTCATATTCAGCATTGCATGGGCACACACGCACACACACTCGCATTCACACGCACACACACACACACACACACTCATACATACATTTTCTTGGCGCGAAGGTTATGTCTGTGAATAGTCTCCAGGACTTGGTGGCATGCACACACACATTATGCAGCTTTTAAAGGTGGTTTCCCTTACTCTGTCGTATTATCACAGAAGTGTAATAGATCAGATCTGGGAAATTAGTATTGCACCATCATATCATGATGTCTGCAATCTCTATGCAGTATCTTGCTTGGAAGCAAAAGGCAGCTTGTTACATTGGCAGTCTTCGTTGAGGTATATAAATAGTGAATTTTCTTCCAAAGATAGTAAGAAAGTACTGTAGACTACTGTTGCATCCATAAAAACAGCACATTCATGTTTCAATAAGTTAGGAACAAAGTATTAAAGACAAAGTTTGGTTGTAAAGTTTGAAGTTCACCTTTTTTCTTTGGAGAGGCAGCTCTAATGGATCTGAAAATGTGCTGATTTTGGGAGAAAAAATAAAAAATAAAACCTGCAGCTATTACTTCATGCGTGCTCTCGTTGTTACAGTCACACTTGTAGGAGCCTCCGCACAACAAAGTGGGCTGTAACAGGCTGGACAACCGGAAAGAGACCCAAAGAAGATACTTTCATTTTGCTCCATTGAAGTGGGAGTACATATGGTTGAATAATGGATGCCATTTGATGCCACCTTGTTAATTTTGCAAGGGAGGAAAATGACAAAACTTGGGGGGGGCTGCTGGATATGGACAGTCTATCTGAGGCAGCACTGCTGACACGTCAGCTCTCTGGACGGAAAAGAGGACCTTGTTACTTTCTGTACGTTGATTTACAAGTGGCACTCAATCTTCTGTTTTTAGATGTTTAATGTAAAAGCCACAATACCCTACGGACCTCAGGGCGAGTGTTCCAGCCCATTCTTTGGTTAATATTTCATTTGTTTGCCGTGTTGTCACAAGGGCCGGTGACAATGTTCATGTCTCTGCAGCCTATGACCCTGCCTGACAACAGTGTTCTGAGTGGATGGGAATCTGTGGCCCATCTTAGACAGCAGCAACTTGTTGCTCTTCAATCACCGTAGATAAAAGGAAAACAATCCTCCACCTTAAAAGCACAGGCCCAGATGGAGTTTCCATTGATGGGGCTGACATGCATATTTCATCAGGTGTTGGAAACAGCTGATATCTAGAGTTTGTGAAGTCACGCTGTGTACAGGGACTCGGGATGGCCATCGGGGTGCTTCGAACTTCAGAGCATGTACCTCTCTTTCCTTGAGCCGCGAACCGTAGAAGACTCTATCCCGGGGGTTGATAGGAACCATTTTTAATAACTCAGGTTGGTGAGAGCTAATGTCTTACGAAAGTACCTGTTCATTATGCTCGGTGGTTTATGTCATCATAATAGGAACCCTGCCGTACAGTAGCTTCATTATAAAAACAGCGGACACTGCATTTTAGCATGTAGTCTTGCAAAAGCAGAGTAATCACACAAAACAATTCGCTAAGCATGTCTTTGTGGAAGGGCTGATGTGGCCAGAGTTAACTCCCACTGTACATGCTTAAGTGATCAGCTGTGGAGCTGTGGAGAGTTGGATCGGACCACATGTAGTCATCTACAAATGATTTGTAGGTGGTTGGGAGGAGTAGTGGAATGCGATTCCTCCATTCATTCAGACCGTCAACAAAAGTCCTCTCTGCCTTCCTCCTCCCAGGACAGTAATGTCTTACCATTAAATGTTTAAAATATTAAAATCCCATTGAGAAGCAGGCCTGCAGTGGAGATAGGCTTTTTAAACCATAGAGGAAGTGTTGTAAGTCTGAAGTCTAACTAATTGCTCTGCCATGCCTCTTCCTGGCAGCGGCTCTCTGCGCTCCCATATTAGTTTATCATTGGGGGGAAATGAGAGCTCCTTATTTGGGATGACAGGGTAATGAGCTGAGGAAAGTGATGAGTTTTATTTATGGGGCTCCATGCTGGTCTGCTGTGGTCGTCTGTGTCTGAGGAGGGGCGTGGGATGAGAAAACTTAATGCTAGCACAAAACCTGTGCAGTGAGAGAGTACTTTCTTTCTTTCTCTTCCTCTCTCTCTCTCTCTCTCTCTCTCTCTCTCTCTCTCTCTCTCTCTCTCTCTCTCTCTCTCCCTCCCTCCCTCTCTCTGCATCCCACACTCCCTCTCTTGTTTGTCCATCCTATCAAGAGATATTTTGTGACAGCATAATTGGATTGCATGGCATTTCAATTCACTCTTGATAAATTGTGCAGCATGGAAAAGCATTATTTACACGGTTTCAGACCCCAAATAAATGGCTGTGATATTACCAGAGAACCACTCCACGTGAAGCCTTCCGTTCAGCTGCTTTGTAAAGGTACGCATGGCTCCATCAACATCCCGCTCTGCGTGCCAGGTTGTTACGGAGCCTTAGCGGTGCTGACCAAACAAAAAGACGATGAGCATCCTGTTCCGTGTATATCTCTGTTCCCTTTTTGTCCCGGTAGCCATTTCTGAGATAGCTGACACAGGCAGCCATTATCAAGCCCCCCCCCTGCCTAGGTGTCAGAAGAGGAGGGTGGAGGGTGAAGTAGGGGCCCTGGGAAAGTGCTGGTATGACGCAAGGTGTGGGGGAGGCCTTCGAGTGGTATCACACACGTTTTCACACCTAGGTTCCATCCCGGAACGACACTATCAGCCCCAAAGTGCACCGTTTACCACATTAGACATCTCTTTTCCATGAACACCACATTTAATATTGTATAAAATGTCCCCCATACTGTAGAAAAGGTGTGTGTGATTTATTTATGTTGAGGGTTACTTCGAGTGTTAGAGGTAGGTATTATCCTCAAGGGTCGGGTCTACAACTTTGGCAACAAGTACTGTAAAGACCGTCCCTACACTGCACTAGCAATGCACTTTTAGCAGATTTAATATGTCTTAGAACAATCAGTACATGTTAAAAATACACAGTATTTTAGATTTTAAAAGGGTTCATCGAGACATATAAATCCTCCTTCCTGAAATCCCTGATTGCCTATCTGAAATAGACTCGCAAAACGGGTTTGGTGTCGACCAACATGAAAACTTCACGCTCAGCTTGGAGGGAGGGGAAACATTGTTGAGAAAACAATTGGTGGCAAGTTTGCTCTGAAAATGGCAGGGAAAAAATGAAAATCTAAATGAAAATATGAACAGGACGTTTTTAACAGAGTGGGAGAGTTTCAATGTTTCTGTTGAACGTAATGGCAAGCCATTCTACCTTATGCCAGGCATATTATTAGCGCCTTTCAAGGCTTCAAATATTCAGCGCCACTTCAGCTCACATTTCCAAAAGGGACTGAATTTCCCAAGCACAAGATAATCATGTGTGTAAATATGTGTGTGTAAATATGTGTGTGTAAATATGTGTGTGTGTGTGTGTGTGAGAGAGAGTGAGGAAGGTATGGGGCGATGTTCATATGCGCCCGTGTGTATGATGTGGCTCTTTGCAGTAACACGATAACAACATCGTCTCTTAGTCTCTGACTGGTTGGCCACCCCTGTCCTAGAGCAGTATTCTGTTTTGTAGCCATCACCGCCTCTTGGGTTCTAATCTCATAACGGCTCTGTATGATGCTGCATTTCTGTCTGCTAGGTTTATATCTATCTTTTGTACTTTCAGGGCAAAGTGTTGCAATGTCATATCTACGTTCTGTCAGTCAAATGTATGTGCACAATGGAGAACCACACACCTGCAGTTATTGTTATTCAGTGTGTCAGGAGGCTCAGATTGTAGTACAACAAATGCTTTACCTGGTAGGTTAGCTGTGACTCAAGGTTGAAGAACTGACGCTTTCAACAGTGCGAGTCCCAGCTTTGAGTCTACTAAAGTTACCTCAACCAAGGAGACATTCTTCTCAGATTTGGTCTCTGACCTTCCACATTCAAATGTGATTTTGTTCTCACACCACAACAGTGAGATGGATGGTGTTACTTAACTGTTAGATTACTGTAAATCTACATTCACATATAATGTGCTGCTGTGTTTAAACGACTGCAGCAGACGATCGCTGTAAAGACAATAAGAAAAGGGAACAACTGGCACAGGAGGATATGTGTTCAGTCATCCGTCACCATGTGTACGGTTCATTCAAAGTCCTGTAATATTCATCCATTTCTGTTTTTTACATGGGCAGACCTTTCCCCCCAAGACGTTCCCTCCTCAATTATGTACATCTCAAATTGAACATGAATTGGAAAGCACCATGAGGGTAAGTGTGTGGAGGGAGAGGATGGTGGCTGTGGGCTGGAGATGGACGGAGAAGATGAATGCCGGCAATGCACTTTGTCACTCGCACACTTCGTCGGCACTTTGCCTCTTGCACACTTTTGTCGGCACTTTGCCATTCACGGACTTTGCCAGCTCGAGGAACGGGTTCACACGATAAACCTCGAGCAGCCTTCATTATCTCTCCTTGGTTCATTTGTTGTCACACAGTATGAGCTTCCATTGTTTTCGATGATGAATTGCAAGAGAATTGGCAGAAGGGCACCTTCAAATAACCACATTACCGTAAGACCTATAAAATGTTACTGCAAGGGACCTCTTACTGTGAGTCTCTACATCAACTTGTAACGAGTTGGGGATTCTGTTTTACAACAGGGCATCCTTGTCATCGTCTCCAGGTCCCCAGGTTCCTATGGTGACATGTGTAGGGCAGAGTCACTGAAGTCCAACGTGGCTAGTGTGTGTGTGTGAGGTAAAGGATGACTGTTGTCACCCAGGCCTGTTGCCAGATCCCTGGTGAACTGTTAGCGCTCCACCAAGGACAGATACACTGACAGCATTACGACCCATGGTGTATAAGCCCCACCAATCCCAAAGCCATGCACATTAATAACCTCCACTGTCTATACTGCCTGGGTATGATGAGAGAAAGGGAAACATCCACTATTGCGTTAAACTGGAGAGAGAGCGAGAGCGAGAGAGGATGCGAGGGGAGAGAGAGAGAGAGAGAGAGAGAGAGAGAGAGAGATAGAGAGAGAGAGAGCGAGAGAGAGACGAGAGAGAGATAGAGAGAGAGAGAGAGCAAGATATAAGAAGAATGAGTGTGTATGCGTGAAGGAGAGAGAGAGATAAAGCGAGAGAGGGGGAAAAGAAGAGAGAAAGAGAGAGAGAGAGAAAAAAAGCAAAAGAGAAATGGAAGATAAATTGAACGAGGCACGGGGTGATCTACTACCCCGTGGTGTAAAATATTGGCAGAGTCCCAACGCTGGCGGTATATTTACCAGAGAGATTCGACCGGGCGGAGAGGTGACAGAGAGACCAACAGGGGAGAGCCGGGGTCTTCGTCTCATCGTCCCCCTGTGAGGCAGACGTCCGCTGGCGGCAGGGCCTCAGATCAGACACGGTAAAACCAACTCTGAGCAGTGGGGCCCAGAGACTCCACCTCGACCTCCCGCCCGGCTGATGCATGACAAGGCTGCACCTACCTGGCCCCGGGCTGCAGAGTGATGACGCTGTGGGAGAACAAAGGCAAGTTCAAAGGCAACTACCTGCACTGTCCTGTCTCCAGGAGAACATGTGGGGCTAACGCAGGTTTGTGTCATAAGGTGTCGCTTGAAAACTGTTTGCTTGCGGTCCTGCTATGGGAATTAGAGAGCTTGAGAGATCTGAGATCTCAGAAAGGTGATGAGTGAGGGTGATATCGAATGGGAAGTGTTGGCCATGCAACAGAGCCCTGCGGTTAATATATTGATATTTCACTGTAATAACACAGAAGGTGTCTGTGACAGAAAGAAAAAAAAGGATAGAGAGAGAGACCTTCACAATGAGGGAGAGAGAGAGAGTTATGTGTAAAGCAGCAGAGAGAATCGAGAAGGAGATAATAAGATGGCAGAGAACATCCTCTGACTACTGTGAAGTGCTAATTAGTTCTAGCTTAGGTGGTCTCATTCCCCATTACCTCTTAAATGTCACTGACTAATGTGGCTATGCCTGAGCCCATGATAAACAAAAGACTTTAAACCCAAATTAATTCGATTTTCATTAGTCTAAGTTAGTATTAGTGTGATCGGCACGTCAACAAAAGAGGTGTGTTATATTAGAACATGATGTTAGGCCTTCCACCCTGATGGGAAAGCACACCACTTACCCCTTCTTCAGCAAAGGAACATTTTGTCCTTCTTTACAAAGAACTTCAGTGACATTGTTTACTGCATAAACTTCTTGATTGTTTGCCCGATGACAGTTGGGATTCTAGGTTGCTCTTGGCGAGGGCCATTGAGGATTGGGATCCGAGCTACTGTACCCGGAGCAGTGTTCCATGTGACTCGCGGATCAGGGGCCCAGATCCCACCTCTGCGGAGGCCTGTCACAGCAGGGGCGCAAAACGGAGACTTTGATGCCTCTGTGCAGAGGAGGTAGAGCCAGGGTGGGATAACAGAGGTGAGCAGGTAGACCGGGCAGAGCTCTGAGACATGGAGGGGAGGGAGAGAGCAAGAGAGAGAGAGGGAGAGAGAGAGAGAGAGAGGGGAGAGAGAGAGAGAGAGAGAGAGAGAGAGAGAGAGAGAGAGAGAGAGAGAGAGGGAGGAGAGGAGTTGCGATGACCCATGGAGGACAGGCTGAGGGGGGCATGAGGGAAGTGATCAGAGAGGTGGAGAAGAAGAAATTACCGGAACACCACAGGACTCACACCCCTGGTCTGCCGGGGTGAGAATCAGAGCAGCAGTCTGTGTGACGGAGATTCTGCTGCACTTTCAAACGGAACACTGAACTAACACACATCGCAGTGGGAACTACCCTGGTACAGCAGCTGAGGGAATCAGGCCAAGATAAAAGTGCTCAGTCTGTTTTCTGCTGAACAGTATTTTTCTCTCAGTCTCCCTTTGAATTGGTGAAGAGACACTTCATGTTGATCTATAATCAAGCACATTAAACTCTCATTTGTGCGACATGATTCAGCTTCTTTGGTTGTTGGAAGCGAAGCATGGTAGAACGGGACTTCATGGTAGATGAACATCTTTAAAGAAAAGCTGCATTCTTGAGCACAAAATAATGCTCCGTCCTGCACAGTGTCCTTATTATTAAATCACAAACAAAGCGAGAATCATTTCTGGATGCAAATAATTGTTGCTAAGTATTTCATACAATAGATGTAATGAGAAAATTAATGATGGGTGCCTGTCTAGTATTTTTATATTGCTTTCTATGATGTCTTGCTCCTAATTATCTAGACACAATCAATTATAAGAATGAAGGAGACAGTAGGCGATAGATTGTTCGAATTTGTATGCTGAATCTCGACTCTTGTGTTAATCTCAAAACATAATTAATAAGGGGAATCATCTTTATTTTCAGATAAATGACTGTGACACATTATTAACAATTAGGCCTACCAACAATCTTTTATTTACATTTCTTATTTATATCCAATTAATCGGACATGTTATTAACGGAAAGTGAGGTGTTTGATGTAATATTTAGTGAACTTCCACTATTACAATATTTAACTTTTCAACTATTTTAAGATGTGTGCAGTTTCTCTTGTCAGTATTGTCAGGGCATTCCATCAACACTGAGATTGCACTCATTCCTAATGAGTGCTGTCCTCTTTCCCTCCCACTTATTTCAGCAGTGAAAAAAGGATTCTGTCTCGAGAACCTGCCACAGCTACAGTATGGGTGTCTCTCTGCCTCGCCTGTGTGTGTATGAAAGTGTCACATGGATAAGTAGTATTGAATCAGTGGATAACAAGAAGCATGTGGGAGGGCATGCAGAGTGTTGCAGAGAAAACTCATGCCAAACCGTCAAAGTTTGGTGCTACAGTATGTACCCTGGTGTAATATAACAGGTGCACCAAGGTCCTACTACAATCTTTCCAATGGATTATTGGCTACGTTTCTAGAAGTATCTGCGGTATAGTAAAGAGGTCATTTACTTGGTACTTTCAGAGCAATTGGGTGCGATAATAGACTTCTTCAGCACCTATATCCATTTAAGAGAACCATTTTAGTTGAGAAAGGATGGTGTCTGCGTTTCCAAACTGGAGGTGGAAAGCTTCCTCGTAGAGAACTGTCACTGGTCTTTGATCACAGAGGGCAGAGACTCCCTGTTGTATCTCTCCAACTACTCCTACTGGGAAAGAAACAGGAAAAGTATATTTATGCTAGATGTCACAATGTCAAAAGTGACAGTTACTGTCAGACATCAGGATCGTCATCCCTTAGTCAGAAAAACATCCTCCCACTGACCTTGAGTTCTTTTTCTTCCAATTAACATTTGTAAATTCATTTTCAATTATTGGGGCTTGAGGGCCATACATGGTTTAAATAGTCCCCATCTATCCATGCCCCATTTTGTTTTACATTATCTTCCAAAAACCCAATACTAAAAGTGAGTGAAAAAAGATCCCTGTCCCACATTCTGGACTGTAAGCATTTGGAACAACCAACAAGGGCGCCCCTGTCACTTGTCAGCTCCTTCCTCCAATCACAGACCTTCATGTGGACTTACAAGCTTTTTTGTTAAATACAGACACCATTTATCGAGCCACATGCCATCTCTGGATTTGTTCCAGTGTGAAGCGGACCCAGGCCTTGTGCTGCCCAGAAGCAGTTGTGCTGAGACAAGGCTTGGGCACCTGTGTGGGAACAATGAGCATTAGAGGGGCAGTGAGGCTCCCCCCAGACCTGCCTTACAGTGCAAAGCTGCTTACAGGAGACAGGCTCTGGAGAACTCCCCCAAAACACAAGACTTCCGCATGTTTCTTTCTCCCTGCTCTCGCAGTCCCCTAATAGCTGTCTCTCTGTCCTTCTCGCTCGCTCGATATACAAAGATTGCCATGTCATATCAGCCTTATCTCCCAGGGGAATAAAGAATCAAGAGGGTTGGGGATGTGAAAAAAAAGAGTTGTACGTGTGTGTGTGTGTGTGTGAGGGCAAAAAAAATTCTTATATCAGCCTAATGACAGGACGGAGGAGACTCTGTCTCTCTCTGCCCCAAAGTAAAGTTCCACCTGTTCTCTCATCTCACTTTATTCATCTACTCTCTGGGTTCATGGCACATCTGTCAATGTCAGCTATGTTGCAGTCAGGCAATCTTTGCACCTATCAGTGTCACGTTGGCAGTGAATTAAATGGGATGTGGAGAATCATAGACAGTGCTCAGCAAAAGCGGGAGGGTGTTAGTCTACCAGGGTCATCTGCCTGGACAACTCCAGTCACCTAATGGGATCTTTATTATTTACAGACACAACATTTTAAGCATTGCTGTGTCATCACCACCCAGAGTGCACCCACAAATATGGCAACAGGGAAGCATAAATCCCACCAAAATTCATTGGCCATTGATGGATTTGGCTTGAAAACTGAAAAACAAGGTTAAACCAACTAGCTACTGGTGCAAACAGTATGAGAATATTACATCAGCCGCACAGAAGTGGCCCAAAGAAGCTCTTTTCCACCCCATCTCTGGCAGTCAGAGAGAGGAGAGGAATGACCCTGGAGCCAACTACACACCCACAGATGGAGTAAAAAAGATGAAATCACCACAGAGAGGGCCAGTGCCACTTTAACGGTCTCAGTCTGTCTGTAAGGAGCACCTACAGTACGGTCTGAAGAGGGCTAATTCTGCCAGGTGAGCTGTGAGTGGTGACACAGGTCTACCCATGGGTGAGGTCATCAAAGCACAGAATGTAAGCCTGCTGTAGAAGAACTGGGGACCAAGAACTCTTGTCTACCGTCGCGGTGGTTGTCATGGTCCCCAGGACACCTAGTACCAGTGCAAATCCTGACACTCTCCTTCTGTCTCTCTCCTTTGCTATCCATTTCTATCTGTCTGTCTGTCCATGCACTCGTCTGTCTCTCCATATTTCTCTGCGAAGAATCTTATCTCTAAATGTCCTCAAACATTGACATTTACGTTCTCATCACCCAATTAACTTGTCTACACATTTCTCGGTATCTATACTTGCACAGTGAGTGGGAGAACCTCTTCATGCCAAGCCTGTCACATCTCCTGGTAATTGTAAGTTAACTTGTTTTCCAGACTCTCCTGGCTCACACTTTCACTGGAGAATCTCTCTATCATCTCAGATTGTTTTTCATGAATTTGCATCACCCACTTGTCAGACTGCAGCTGTTCCACAAATACAACCCAGAGCAGAGTGTGTACTTACAGACACGTCCCACCTCGGTGTGTCGTAATCACAAACCATCTAATCTTTCATTTTCATGTTGATATTCACAGCGCCTAGGACTCCAACATCAAATTATCTGGCATAAACAAATCATTTTCAATAGTTGTGTTTCTCTGCCAACGTGACAACTTTAAACACTGAGGAACCAGTAGGATTTGCGGTTGCTTGCTGCTAATGTGGTATGTCTGACTACTGAAGATATGTCAACAAGCACAAACAAAAGGCACACGTCTGTCACTATATTAAGCCATTTCTCAAGTATGTTATTGCAACACGCACACCTGGGCCTTCCACCGAGATCAGTGGCGTCATCCTCTGTGCCTCTCCTGACTCTCTGGTGGGCTTGAGTCAAGAACGTGCGTGTGAGCGATAAAAAGGCGTCATGAATCTCAGATTTAAAGGAGAGAACTGAGAGAGTCTGGTACCTTGGGGGAAGATGATAAACCCCAACCTTCGCTACACCTACTGTAAAGATCTCGCTCTCTCTCTAATTCACGCTCGCTCTTTCCCTTCACACATACGCACACACAAACACACACACACGTTGGCACACACGCTCGCACACACACCATTGTGTGTCCTTTCATCTGCCATACTCTGGCGTGGCCTGTGTGCTCCAGCTGACAAGTCTGATGAGCGCTATATAATATCTGGGACGGACATTAATGGTCCTCAGCCCGCGCGCCCGCCGAGCGCTTTGATCCGACACAGCTGGCCGCGGAGGTAATCCGCCAGGAAAAGGAGAAAAGGAAGATGAAAGAAAAACCATGCAACGTGTCTAAACACTGGCCCAAATATGGAGGGACAATAGACTGAGGAACCAGCAGAGGAATACAAAAGTGGATGGTTGAAAAGAAAGTCGATTCACACAGTTTCATGCTTTGATATGTTTCATGATACTTGCTCCTGCAACTGTGTGAATTCTAACTGATTTTCCAAGGGTGGCCATATTTATCAACCCTAAGCACCGTGTATTTTACATGGTTTAAATGCAACTTTCTTGTCTGTGCTTTCAGTGAGAGACATGAGGAACATAATACTAGTTGTAGCAGATGCGTAAACAACACCTTCAGGTTGTGAACTTGAACTTGTTAAGCCATGTTTAAGCTATGTCAACAACCGTCTCTGGAGGGGATCCTTCACTGAATTGCTCCTCCCAAGATCTCTTCCAGTTTTGCTCTCTGAGGTTTCTTGATAATTTGTCCTTCTCTCATTTGAGGGTTTTGATTGGTTTAGGTGCAGGTCCATAGAACATAAGCGAAGCCCTCTGTGACATCACTTGTAAAAACGGCTATGCATGAAGTATTTTATTTTATTAGGTGTTTAACACTATTGCAGAGACATCTCATTTACCATGTAATAAGATTAGTTTACAACCTGATGATGTTGTCACTTAACCAGAAAGACAGGTATTACTTCTTTCAGCATGTCTCTGTCTTAGCAACATGCTATAATGTGAAACACTTAGATGGATGGATGAGTAGTAGGATTGATGGATGGATGGATAGAGATATCCAACATAGAGTGGAAGTTGATTGTGGTAATAACATACTTTGCAGTAAACGCTAAAATGAGAAAGACCTGACATAAATTGATGTGATGTGAAAGTAACATGTTTACAGTCCTCACAATCAGTGTCCTACGTTTCAGTTTGTCATCAACATTATCTTGTAGGGCTGAACAAGATATTGTGAAGAGCACGTGCCTTATTGCTCAGGTTAACTGTCCTGATGATGTAAGATCTGGATATGACTGAGATCAAGTCCCCTTTGATGTAGAGAGATGTCCTCCCAGTATCTCCTCCTTTCTTCTCTTGCTCCATGCATGATAATGTGCTTTATTAGCATAGTTCCTGAGAGACCTTTTAACAATTCATGTAAAATATGTTAATAGCGGCTAGAAAAAAAATAAAAAATGCAAATGATCACAAAATCTTAAAAATGCTAATATCACCTCAACAGGAGACGCATGGATGCAAGGAAGGAGAGGGGGTGAAAAGTAATTCAATTAAGAGGACTTTAAGTGATAATGGCAGCAAGAGACAGAAAGCAAGGACAGCCTCTTTCCTCTTCACATCGCTTCTGCCATGCAATCACCCAGAAGGAGCACCATATACCAGAGAACTCAGAGGTCTGAGTGAGAGCACATTCTGCACCTAATGCTGGGCTGGAAAAGGTGTGCCGGAAAAGAGGGAAGCGATCATGAATACTAAGTAGGACGTGGTTGTGCCAGGTCTCGGAAGACACCTCCGTTTTACTGAACACTTAATGGCTGATTCTTATCCCGAGTAAGAACCATCGTACTATTTAAATTCAGATCTGATGTGATTCTGGGTCACAAATGCATAATAGCTATGGCTGGCTTTGAGTGTCTGATTGACTGGAGGGGGAAAATACTCTCATTTCTGCTGTGGATTTTACTGACACTAAATAGTTAGTTTTTCTTCAAATTTTGTACGAACTGAGGACCTTTTAAATATAGTTATTTGTTTAATACCCACACATTTCACATTACCATTATGTGGGCTAATGTGGTTCCAACTTATTTCAAAACTCTTATTTTTGCAACCTATGGACTAATCTAATCGTTTGGGAGCACTATGTGATGGATTTTGTAATGAAGGTTATTGACACAGCATAGCAATAGCTAAAAGGGTTTCACCTCAAGTTCCCTGTTGTGTTTAATCCTACTGGTACTGACTGATCTCTGATCTTAAGCATATTGAAAACCCTGTGAAAAGCCTCTTTCTCTTTATTAAAGTTATACCACACGAATGGATGTCAAAGGTCGCAGGAGATGAAAAGACGACATCGTTAGAAAACACAATCCAGGAGGTTGACTTGGTGTGGAGCTGCATGCTGTATGGATTCATCCTTCTTTACGAGGCACACCTATCCAAGCCACATCTATAGTTGCCAACTCCTTGCTCCACCAACAACAAGGACATAGACCACTAAACATTGATGTTGGCATGGGAAGGAATGGGAAGAATCCAGATTGTGAGATTATTGTCTTGAAAGGTCTTCAGTGACCGCTATGGATCGGACACCTAGCATCACCTACCTCCACTGTCACTGAAGGTCCAGAGGAAATAGACCACCCGTCAGAATGTCTGATATTGCATTTCTTAGATTTTCTCCAAAAACTCCAAAAATATAATATTACAATGAAGCCTTTTTCTCTTTTTAAACATATAATACCCATGAAATATCCATATCCTTCAATGAAAACAATGTAATGCCAAACCGTGTGCCTCACAAAATCACAGTCACCAGTGGCAACATCTAGTCTGGACTTCATTTCCACCGTAGACGGCATGTTTTGTATACATACATGTATGTTCCCTCTCCCTACGCTTGACGTCAGCGTGCCCACGTGGTTATGGTGATGTTACTAACCATGATGTAACAGAGCCGCTCCTCCAGAGCATGTTTAATTAATCAGGTTTACACAGCACCGGGGAGACGACCAGCAGTCGAAACAGCCCTGGTTTTTATGCATGGCTTGTGGCGACGGCACCATCCTCTGTCATTAGTACTGGGTTGCCAGATAAACCAGGCGGTCGGCTCCCTGGCGGGAGGGATAGGCCAAAGGAAGCGGCTGAGATTGGCATGGCTGTTACTCCCTCTGCGCCCCAAAATGGCAACCCTTGCAGCTGTGTGTCTTATTAAAACGTGATTTCAATTCAGGACCTCGAAAAAATAATGATTTGTTGCTTTGTTTTTAAAGCAGGGAATACAATAGAGGGTTTTCAAAGGACATGTTCTGCCGTATATAGAGCCCATTGAAATGAATGAAACTGCGAGTGACATGTCGGAAGCATGTAATATGTATGATAATAGGTATGCAGTGCGTTTCATATTATGGAGTTCTTGAAACGAGGGACAAAGGGCTGCGTTCGCTCACAGCGATGCCTTGTTGTTCATTTCCCTACAGCAAAGGTTCTAAACACGGCTTTGAACAACATGGTGGCAGTGGAGCCAGTGAATGGCATTAGGATGATAAATGTGAAGGTTGGGAGCTGGTGTTTTAATTTGCCAGGATTCTGTAAATGACAGGTGAAATGAGTTACAGCGTGCAGGGATTGGATGTGACTGAAGTGACATGAGAGATCTGGCTAATTTGTCTTCAAAGAATGCCCAGCGGACGGCCGTTTAGACAGGCACAGTTGTCAAGGCAGAGCATGACAGCGTTTGCAGCGAGCCCTGTTTGTTTACCTGCGAGTCTTATTTGTATTCTCAGTCCAAATCATATCTTTTGATAAAACGCTCGCTGTGCATAACACGGCAAAGCCAAGCAAGCTAATGGAGAAGAGCTTCTGATACCAGCTATCAGAAATAAAATAAGAAAAAGATTGTACAATTTCCAGATTGGTGTTAGCGTGTTAGAGTTGTTAGCCAGCTGAGCGGCCTCTGCCAAGCTCAGATGCCAAGCACTTATCTTGCATGCTTACATCTCATTCTCACAGGGCCTCCCACCAGGCTTATTTCTCCTCAGATCTGCCCTATTCTCTTTGTCTCACCTGAGAGGCTCCCAGCAGGACACAGCAGCAGCCTGATAAACAGGTCAGCATCCAGGCAAGAGGTCCTCTCTGAGACCCCAAATCTCCCAGAGATGGAGCAGTTGAGGGAAGGAGGGAGTGCGGGGAGCAAGACGCGGAGGGATGAAAATGCGGATAAAAGCACGTGGGGACCAGGAGGAGAGAGCGGGTAGGACACAGGAGAGAGCGAGTGAGAGGGGGAACAGGGAGGGGAGAGTGTGCAGGAAGATGTGTCCATGCAGAGGGGTCTGGTAATGACTTTGACCCCTGGTGTTATAGAGCAGTGAGGCTTGGTGGGCTGGCAGATGATAGAGAGAGCAGATGCCTTCTCTGGCTGCGACTCTGTCCCTGGAGGACATAGGAGGTGGAGAAGGAGAACACACACAATAACATACACACACACACACACATACACACAGAAACACACACAGGCACACGTTCAAAGGCACACACAGACATGAACACATACACACACGCATACAAGGAAAGACACACAATCAAACACACACAGAAAGACACGTGCACAGACATGCACAAGCATTTAGGTGACACAGCCACCACACCCTCACCACACTCTCTGGTTAATCCTAGATGGCTGGAGCAGGATGGAGTCAGTCAGATTGACAGCTCCCTCTCTCCACGTCTCCACTCTCCCAGCTCCCTCCCCACTGACACCTGCAAGATAAGCCCAGGTTCACCCCCTTCCCTCCACTCAATCTTTGCGCACACACACACACACACACTCAGAGACATGCACACACACACATTCCGGCCAGCCCCTGCCACTCCTGCAAGCCACGAGGGGAATGGCTAGCAGCTCTCTCCTCTCCTTTGCTCAGCACCACCTCTCCCTCCAGCCTCTCAGCTCTGTCAGAGAGCAGATATCAGGCACCCCCTCGGACGTCATCATCCCCCCCGGCGTCTTGGTGGATATTAAAACAAGAGTTGAGGTGTAATTGATTGTGTCCCTTTGGGTGCAGTTTGTTCTATGATCCCATCTGCAGTTCTGACAGGTGCCAGGTGACGAGAAGCCACAAAACACCAGCTGTTATCTGAGGCTTTAAGATCAATGAAAGGGAGGACTTTTAATGTGAAATGTAGGTTGACCCTATTTAACATTCCAGAGTTCTACCTTCATTTTGCAAAGCTGTTTAATTGATGGTGTGGTATGGAATTTGAGATGAGCCCTGAGGTAAAATGGGGAATTATTTGCTTTCTGTGATGTTTTATGATGAAAATCACTGCCTACGTTATGGTAACTTGACATAGCGTTCAATTACGAAAGATTGAAAAATAAACATTGCGGTTATTAGGTTACAAGGAAACCAACAAAGGATACCAGGACATTTATTGAGACATACACATAAGAAAACACACATTCACAACATCACTTTGGATTTGTAGTTAACATGATATATAAATTAATATTGTGAAGGAATATGCTCCACCCAGTTCTCTCCAGGGGAAATGAAGCCTTATCAAATTCACTGATCATCTGTGGTGTCTGCCATCTTAAATGAGCCTTGCAGTCCAAGCCTCGGAGACAAAAACCCATCTAGCCCTAAATCTCTCCTAATGCAGATTAGGATCCAATGATAGCCTAGTTGATATGCTCAGTAATACACGGATCAATCGATTTGTGTGTAACGGCCTATCCTCCTCTCGTTGTTGTAGATCTGAGAGCCATTGTAGAGAGCTTTGGCCTGTCAGCACACTCAGCAGGTCCAACACACAGCACAGCACAGGAAGGCTTTGATCCAGCCGCTCCACTGAGGCTTGGTCAATAACTGCCATTTTGTAAACTAGGTTAGGTGGGGCAGAAGAGGCTGACCTCTGACAGATAAGAATGTGAAAAAAAACAGGCCTGTTACACGAAAGACTGAAGGAAGATTGTTTCATTTCCTTTTTTTGGCAAAAACTGAAGATCCGATGAGATACATGTCTTTGCCAGCTGATCTTTTTCCCAAAGTTATAATTCTTAAAGTTATCTACGCCTGCTCTGCTCTGTTGGAGAGGGACCAGTTGACAGAGACAGTATGGACACATCTAGTGCATTCAACAAACTATAACCCAATGTAACAGATTTGATAGTATTTTTTAGCAAAATACCAATTCCCTTGCATGGTTAGTGAGTCCTACACCGACGTCAGCCTAAGTAATGTAAGCCGTGGCCCATTCCACAAAGACAATTTCACCAATAACATGGTTAGGGGCAATCAAATATCGGATGATGTTTCCCTCACCAGATATAGAGAATAACTTAGCTGGGTGCATGACTGCAGACAGAAAGTGCTCCACAGCTAAGTATAATAATGGCTGTCTGTGCTGTATACCGCAGCAACATTCATCTAGGTGTTGTCATCGCCGGAGGCTCTGTTTGTATTTATTCCGCTGCCTCTACAACAATGAGCAAGATAGCACTGCAGTGTAATGCCACCCAGATTGCGCATATTCCCCTTACCGAGAGGGAAACTAAGTGAGAGAGGCGGCCGGTGACAGCAGTAATCTGTTTAAACCTCCGGTCAGCCTCTCCCTGCTCATACGCTGTGAAGGGCCTTGCTGATCTCTCACACCGGCCACAGCTGGCAGGAGACACGTGCACGAACACACACACACACACACACACACAAACACACATATTCACAGAGACACTGACATTAACATACAGACATGCTCATGCATGCGAGCACACACATGCAGTGTGCTTCTACAATGTGTAGGCTTGACTGGCTCCCTGCTCAGTATACTAACACACATACACACACACCTACACACATACACACATACACACACACACACACACTACACACACATACACACATACACACACACACACACACACACCTACACACATACACACATACACACATACACACACATACATACATACACACACACACACACACACACACACATACACACATACACACACACACACACACACATACATACACACATACACGCATACACACACACACAACCAGTCAAGGCACACGTCTACACAGCTGGGTTTTCCTTTTCAACCTGCCTGCCATACTGTATCTATACAGTATCTGTACTGTATCTATATCTGTATCTATATCTGTATCTATGCAGTATCAGTATCTATATCTGTATCCATACTGTATCTATACTGTATCCATACTGTATCTATACTGTATCTATACAGTATCTATACTGTATCTATACTGTATCTATACTGTATCTATATCTGTATCTATACAGTATCTATACAGTATATATATCTGTATCTATACTGTATCTATACAGCATCTATACTGTATCTATACTGTATCTATACTGTATCTATACTGTATCTATATCTGTATCTATATCTGTTTAACACCATAGTTACAGGTATTCTTGATAGTGTTGTCCCACTCAAACTTAAGCGACCCAAAGTCAAAGCTTCTCCCTGGCTTAACAGTGAGACTCGTGCCCTTAGACAAGAGTGTAGGAAAGCTGGGAGGAAATGGAAAATAGATAAGTTGCAAGTGTCCTATGAGATATTGAGAGATTGCCTAAGATCCTATCAACGTTTTGTTAAAGCTTCTAAAGCAAAGCTTTTTTCTGATAGTATTGCTAAATAGTCCCAAAACCTTGTTTCGTGCAATAAACACTGCACTAAACCATGTTGTTGTCCTCCCTGATGTTACTCTTGAAATTATGGAAACATGATTGAGTTTCTTTATCAACAAGGTTGGCATTATTAGATCTCATATCTCACTTACTGATCATGACCCTTCTGATTTAGTCCCTTGCCCTGCTTCTCTCACTTGCTTTGAGTCCCTCTCTACATTGATGACTGACTGACATAGTGTCACACATGAAGTCTACTTTCTCCCCTAAAGACATAGTTCCCTCACGCCTTTTGAAAGAGGTGTTAGATACTGTTGGTCCAAGTATTTTGTTTATAATCAATAGCTCTCTTATAAATGGAACTGTTTCTTCCAGAATTAAACACGCTGTGGTTCAGCCACTTATTAAAAAACCTAATCTAGACCCTAGCGATCTTAACAATTTTAGGCCCTATTTCTAAATGATAATTTATGTCCAAAATACTGGAGAAGGTGGTTCTTTCTCAGCTCTCTGCTTTTCTTAGTGAGAATGTTGTGTTGGACAACTTTCAGTCAGGTTTCAGAGCACACCATAGCACAGAAACAGCACTGCTTAAGGTACCGAATGATTTGTTGTTGTTCGGTGATTCTGGGAATTGTGCTGATTTAATATTATCTGACCTCAGTGCTGCTTTTGATACTGTTGATCATGCTATCCTCCTGGATCGTCTCCAGCAATGGGTTGGTATCCAGGGTGTGGCTCAGTGGTTCCACTCTTATTTGAAAGATAGAACCTTTCTGTTAATATTGGAAATATTTCCTCCTCTTCGGCAGTGATTCCTTGTGGAGTACCTCAAGGTTCAATCCTGGGTCCCATTCTATTTTCTTTGTATAGCTCCCTCTGGGCTCCATTTTCCGTATACATAATATACCATATCACTGTTATGCTGATGATACACAGTTACACTTACCGTTAAAACCAGGTGATACCAACTCTCTGGTGTCCCTTTTTCATTGCCTTAAAGATAACAAGTGCTGGATGGCTAAAAACTTTTCCAACTTAATGAGAGCAAGACGGAAGTGATTCTATTTGGTACCCCCAGATCAATTGATGATTTATCAAAAAATGTGCACTCCCATGCCAGAAATGTGGGTGTTTTCTTTGATTCAGCACTAGAATGTGACAAACAAATTAGTTCTGTTGTCAAAGGTAGTTTCTTTCATTTAAGGACTATTGCAACTTTCAAGGACTTGGAAATTGTATTCATGCACTTATATCGTCTCAAATTGATTATTGTAATTCTCTGTATTATGGCATTTGTCAATCATTATTATCACGCCTGCAGCTTGTCCAGAATGCGGCTGCTAGAATGTTGACTGGTACCAGGAAGAGGGACCATATCTACCCAATATTGGCCTCTTCACTGTTTGCCAGTCAAATACAGAATTGATTTTAAGGTGTTGTTAATTGTCTCCAGTGTATATTTCAGATCTTCTTATGTTGTACCACACTTCCAGGCCCCTTAGGTCATCAAACCAGTTCCTTTTAGCCATTCCACAGACTCGGATGAAAACAAAAGGTGATCGTGCCTTTTCAGCTGTAGCCCCTCTGTGGAATAAACTGCCAATTTTTATCCCCCCCACCGAGTCATTTAAGTCTCGTCTTAAAACATTTTTATTCTTTGGCGTTCGAATCAGTTTAGGGTCACTGGTGCTCACTGTAATTGTATTGTTTGTCTGTTGTTCCTACTTTGTTGTTTTGCCCTTTTTGATGATTGTGTACAGCAATTTGGTCTGCATTGGCTGTTTTTAAATATGCTCTATAAATAAACTGACTTGACTTGACTTAACTATAGGAACATGAAGATTATGTACCGTAGCATTTCTAGGGCATAGCTCATTCAACTCAGTTGGACAGACTTAAACACTATTTGATTCAAAGAGGGGCCTGTGACCAAATCTATCTTACCATACCGAGATGGGAATGAGATGTGTCATCTGTCTTCATGCCCAGCTGTCCTGTCCATTCATCTAGTCATTCAGAGTACATCTCTTATGACCTGGTGTTCTGGGCAGCATCTTACATCCATTGACCTGCACTGGGAGTCCAGATAAGGCAAATGCATTCTCTGCACAGTTCACATGCAATGGTACGCCGGATTTACAGTCCAGCATGTCCCTGGGCGGAAGGTATCTGCAGATCGACAGCCTGTTGTCATATCATTTATTGTCAAATAACCCCACCTGGGACTATTCCGTTTGCAAATCTAACTTTTGCCAGAAATGTATTGAATTGGATCTCCAGTGTCTGCCAACGTTTTCAGGTAAGACTTCAACTCGCCTATAAATGCACATTTGTCTTTACATATATCTGTCAATAAACCTTGAGGCTCAGTAGCACTCATGAAACGGAATCAGATGTAATACTCGTGTCTAAAGGGAAATCTCTTATTTTAACTGGTTGTTGTGTTGAACTCTGAAAGTTTGTATGGAAAGTCAATTCAGGTACAGGCAACTTTGATATTTTTTAAATGGCCTTGCACTCCTCTATCAGTTACTAATGGATTTACACCCCGGAGGCCCATTCAAGATGTGCATGCTTGAGTTACAGCACTGAGCAAAACTATTAAGGCCACAAAATGACTAATTGATGAGTGTTTCATAAACTGTGTAAGTGACACCAAGGAATACTCCTCAGCACAGAGGTGACTGATATCTAAAGATGTCTCTGTGAGAGACAGCATCAGTTACCCCACAGGAATCAGAAAGACTTCCTGCTCCTTTCCGTCTGCCCCTTCCTCTCCCTCTTCCTCTCCCTCTTTCTCTTCCTCTCTCTCTTTCTCTTCCTCTCTCTCTTTCTCTTCCTCTCTCTCTTTCTCTTTCTCTTTCTGGTCAGTACTCCAGTGAATGAGAATGCGGGATTGGAAAAAGAAACACCAGTAGGATGGTCTTGTCTTTGCTGAGATTCAACGCAAAATGGTCTATTCTTATTTGATTGGTAGTCAAGAGCTGATGGCACTCTCCACAGAAGACAAGTCCAGCTGCCCTCTGCTCTGATGGGCTGGGCTCAATTCAATAAGGCAGGTCATCATCCATTGCACTTTCAACAGATCTCTCTCTCTCTCTTCCATCAACCATGTGATGGATAAGGAGGAACAAAGAGGAGGAGGAGAAAAAAGATTCTGAAAGGAGAGCTGAATGATAAAGATACGTTTGTGACAAAGAGTAACATTCTAAGGAATAAAATCCCGTTTAATAATTCCCTTTCTGTCCATCAAATGTTACTGTATATGTTCTTAAATACTCTCTTGTGCACATACATCAATTATTCCATGGGTCCTTTCTTTTCTAGCCATGGAGATCTTTTGTCAAGCATACTATGTGATTGGATAAAGCCTCATTGAGGGCGGGCTTTGTAGTCTCCTTCAAGTGCACAGTCCAACTGTTGGTTGGTCGTCAGTTGAGTAGACAGACGACAGCATATCAAACACAGACATTGCAAACCATGCACTTTACTGACAAGATATCATGTTTTGAAATTGGTGGCATTCTCAAGGTGACCTTTTATTAATGAGTGAAGCTTAGTGAGCAGAATGAGGGACAGCAGCACCTGGCATGCAATGGGGAGAGGTCACGTGCAGATCAATACACCGATTAGCAGATCAGACAATGTAATTACCCGCATTTGATCAATACATGCCGAGTGAACGTCCCTCCTCTCCACACTTTTAATCAGCCGACAGAAATGATCTCCATGTCAGTGAGGCTATTGAAATGTTTAAGAGAGAGAACGTAGAGCTATCTCGTCTGTCGGCTACACATCAGACGACACGCTGCTTCATTTACCTAATCGTCAGATTAATAAACAGATGTGTAAATGAGCTGTGCTTGAAATAAACTCTTTTTTTGATGTCCTTAAAGACTTGTCTTTGGTCTAAATGAGGCATGACTTCATCTTGAAAATTACTTTTAGTTTTTTGATGACTGTAATTCTTGACTGGAGATGGATGGATCCCTTCAAATGGTGGTCGACCCTCTCTTCTTCAGTTATAAAGCAGTGAGTTGGAGATGGAACATTGTTTAAAACATTGTTTATTTTCCCTATGCTTGTCAATCTAACAAATATTCTCATTAGCAATTCTTCATGCGCATTCTAAATTATTCATATTCTAATTCATGCCAATATGTTGAAATGCATATGCTTCGGAGATCTGAGGCGGGAGTATACAAGGTTCAGTGGTAGCTGTAGCGGATGTTATTAACAAAAAACATTACCTGAGGACAACGATGCATTTAGACAACACTATCACTCCTAACTGCCAAATCCACTACTTTATCAAGGTTTTATTTTTTGTTTTCTAGATACTCGAGCTGAAACGAATGTTTTATAAATTCACCACCCAGTCCACACATCTACTAATTCAACCAATTTAGTCCAGTAGTGCCATCAGATTTAAACCTTTTAGAGTAAAGAAAATAAGCGATGAACGACTGAGTTTTCTCTCTAAGTTTAACCCTCTTACGCTGCAACCTAGTCTGTCTGAGTCTCTCATTCAGACCCTCTCAGGCCAATTCTGACGGCAAACATTGTCATGGAGAGTGCTGGGGAGGATAACAATGCTATCATATTATTTTAGATAACCGTACAAGAGGAGTTACGGGTTCTCATCCTGCATTTTGTATTCATGCGGCCGGCAGTCCTGATTTCCATCTCCTCACTCCCACTGGTCCACGGAGGAATCGTAAGCAAGTGAATGCACACGCAGCAGGGAAACCAGCGCTCTGTGAGAAAATTCCTTATAAGCACTGCCTCTTCCCAGAGGCATTCTGGGATCATGGAGATACTGGGAGGAATACATCCCACTGGATGATGAAAAGAGGGTTTGATCCTCTGTGTGAATACTGCATTCACACTTGCGGAGGGGAACACAGGAGGTGGTGAGGGAGAGAAGCAGAGACAGATACAGTGGAAGACAGTTTAAAGGAGAACAGTTTGTTTGAATCAATTTGAGTACAAACAACTTCAAACAACAAGACTCTCACACGTTTATGCCGGTACACAGGTTCATTAAAGATCCTAAAGACCCTCGACACACTCGCAAAGGCTGTAAAGACCGAGATCGAAGCAAATGAGACAGTAAAGGGAGGGCCATGGGGCCATGGGGCCTGCGCTCTAATCGCCTGCTTTAATGGCCACTGCATGCCCTTTAGATAGAAATGACCCTGTTAAACTTCGACCTCTAACGCCAAGGTGTGGTCGTTATTTGTCAACCAGCGGATACAAGGAATGATGGATTGAGGGACGGATCATTTATGATCTAAACCTAACCCTGTGAAGTAGTTTGGTCTTCCTTCATAAATCAGCATGCTATTACCATTAAATATGCGTTCCTACAGTAAGTGGCTTGCGTGCAGCCCGGAAAAGCGTGGACATAGCCTCCATATTCTCGGTACCTTGGGGGCCTACTGATGCAGACTACTGTAGCACCAACAAGGTTAATTTGCTGGTCAAGTTATCTCGAAACTAGTGCCACAGGCCAAGTATTAATTATGTATAGAAATAAAAAGAGTGTTTGAGAGGAGGGAAAGAAAGAAAAGTATGAAGAGTGAAAGAGAGATGGATAAAGGGAGGGAGAGGGAGAGGGTGAGAGAGTCTTAGAGAAAGAAAGAGAGAGAGAGAGAGAGAGAGAGAGAGAGAGAGAGAGAGAGAGAGAGAGAGAGAGAGAGGGCAATGCAATAGCTTGAAATATTAAAATGTCTTTTCTCCTGTGTGGATGTGTCAATATTCAAAAGATTCATCCCTGTGAAGCCTTATAAAAGGTGTACGACTCAAAGCGCAGAGATTTCTCTGGGACCAGGTTGGCGAGGAATGAAAGAAGCTCTTTTTGGCAAAGCTAGTCGCTGTCACAAATACTTCCAATCTTCTTTTGGCTGTTCAGTTATTTAATCTGTGAAGGTTATGCAACATTCTCCCTCCTCGCATACACAAGCGAGGCCCCTGAGTAACAGCTTAACCCAAATGCCTCTGACAGATACACCCGTTTTACTGTGCGTATCACATACTCAAGGCAGGAAGTCAATCCTCGATCCAGCATCCTGTTGCAGCTCCTTAGACGGTTGGAGCATCGAACTTCATGGGATAGTATCGCACATAGTGGGTGTTTGCTACATGTAATTGTGTTTTGCGTGCAACACTTAGGAAGCAAAAGAGGCTTGTTATCCCCCCTAGTTCAGTACTCGGTACATCTGAACCTTCAAGTGCTGAATTAATGGTGTGCATGATAATTTGCAGTTTTTTTTTCTAAACCAAGCCTTTGAAATCGTATACGTTGTTTATCCAGGCTATGCAGGCTCTCTCTCTCTTTTTCTCTCTCTCTCTTTCTCTCTCTCTCTCTCTCTCTCTCTCTCTCTCTCTCTCTCTATCAAACATTCAGGCATAAAACTAAGCTGTAAGTTACCCTGCGCTTAGACCTAATCATGTGTGGCTTCAATCGTATTTACAACTTCATATTGACACCTCTAACTGATCCTAATCCACAGACATTGCTGATACGTAAACAGAACACTATTCTCTCTGAAGACTAGATGAAAAACCGACATTTCAAAAGATAAACCAGCCCCCTGGGATGAAGACAGCAGCGTTATAAAGGAGGTCTTGCTCAGTGGCTTGAGGACAGATAGAAAGAAGCAACGAAAAATTCATTAAGAATTTTATTGATGAAGCCACAGTCAGCTGGAACCGTGTTTACCCAATGCCAGCACTATTAGCACGCTGCCGTGGAGCCATGCTAAGTAAGATCAATTATATCACAATACCTTCCATTTTACAGCAGGTGAACGGGGGCTCGCCGAGGGAGGACGAGGGGAGGTTCGGTGGCTCTGAATGTTCCTGCTGCTCAGGACAGCGGGGCTCCCTGCCACCCTTCACCGCCTGAACAATGAGTCCATCTGAAACCATCTGTGCATTCGGCCCTCCTCAGCATCGCCACATCCTGCCGCTCCCCGGAGGCCCGATGAGTATCTGACATGGCCATTGTGTTCCGTTTGTTCCAATGTGCTTTTCACCTTGACTGTCTCACCCCAGGTAACGGATACAGAGCCAGGTGATAGTCTGTTAATGCACAAGACAAAAAGGGGGCTTATTGATCGCTGTCAGGCCTAAACCTGAGAGCAGCACTTTTGTGTCTATGATGCCGATGCTGGCAAAGCTACTGGGTCTCATTATTGGAGAGCTAAATGGCAGTGATGCAGAGAGGCTGAATACTGTCTGATTGGCCTTGTTGAGGACAGCGAGGTCTGTATCAAGGAGCTGAGAGACTTCAAGAGAAGGCCTGCCATTACATTTAAATATCCTCTGATTTTTTCCTGTCTAGTCCGATACGTAACATTATTCTGTCTAATGACGCAACTGATTTTAAACATTAGGCCGACAATATTTCATGATACTTGATCCAAATATGTTTTAGACAGTGGCTGTTATCAAATTATTTATACTGGTGATGGTGAATGAGAATCATGCTAATAAGCTGGTGTTTGAATGAGCTATTTAACATCACAATGCATTAGTTTTTCTCTGTGTCATGCAGTGTTTGTGTGTGAGTTTGAAACAGCTGCCACATTCATTTCATAACCTGTCATGGAAGTGTCGCCAAACTTCTCACACTCTGCTTGCTGAACCGTGGAAACGTGTGACTGCGGAGCGCGCACACAAGCAACGTCTTCTCGAGAGATGCCGACAAACACAGAGAAAACCAAAGATAAATAACCCATGGAAGAGAGCGGAGTATCTTTCTGTGGCTTCGGGCGAATCCTGCCCGGCCCCTCTAAAACCTCCAACACATTACTGGCAACACGACAGTAACAGATCGAAAACTCTGAAGATCGTATTTTTCCACTGAGTGAGATGGAACAGACTCGTAATGACCAGCAAAACATCGGGGCTTGAGCTCGCATCGTCTTTGTCTCAGAAGATGAGCAGGAGGTGTCCTCCACTCAGTCTGCTGAAGAGACACTGCAGCATCACAGTGGGGATGGAGGAGGCAGATATGAGAGACAGTGGGGGAGTCTCCCTGCTGACTGCAAATAGGGAATTTGTCAGTTTAATACATCCTGGAACGTCACCAGGACCCCCTGCACCATGGAAGATATCCACAGGGTACTCCTTGTTAATGATTTCGGGGATGGTAAGCCAGGGCTCTCTCTGAAGATGCAGATCCATCCATCGAAGCAATCGTCACTTCTCAAGTTACTGTGTCCCACTTAAATCTCTTTGGTTTGCTTCTAATTAAGAATGTTCTCAGTGGGGGCCACTTTAACACAATCAAACAGGAAAGTGGTGATGAAATCACTTGTTCACACTATATACATACACATGCTGTGAGTAGTACATGCTAAATGATTAGCTCTTGTATGCATGGGCCGCTACAGTGCTAGGTGAGGCGTGTTACACGTGTCTGCCTTATCATACCCTATCACTATCATAATGATGAATTATGAACTATAATCATGTACAGCTTGACGACTCTGTAATACTTATGAACCTAGCTGACAGGCTGCTCTGTCACTGCGGTAGGTCAGGTCTTCGATGTGGGGTGGTTGAGAGGGACCAATAGCAATGCCAGGACAGGTTTCCTGTCTGGTGAGATTCAGGAGAACAGCCGCTAGCAGAGCCTCAGAGACTGAGAAACAAGCCGGAGCTGCGAGTATCACACACTGAAGACCATGCAGATGGTCGAGGGGAGTCATGCAGAAGCAGTGCTGCTTTTCCCTCGGTGACTACTAAAGTGCACACATTAATGTCAACATTGAAAAGAAGTCAGAACACCAAGAGGAAAATTGCTATAGCCGTCAATGTGCTGAACACAGCACATTGATATGCCACGTATTGGAACCAATGTATCGTTGTGATGTCACGTTGTTAACTTTGGACTGCTGGATTTCTCGTCCGCACAAATCTACCCTTGGGTACAAATGAAGAAACCTTGACCTTGCCACATACCATGGAAAAATGGTATGCCTGCGCATGTTAGCATAACACGGGTGTCAACGCCCAAGTAAATACTTACATTTACCCACATTTGCCTCAAGCCTGCTTGTCGGTTCAGAACAACGAACACTATCTGTAGCCCACATTGTTGAGGCAGCAGCGTCAGGCAGCCCTTACAAAACGTCTCTCTTGCAATTTTGCACGTGTTATTACTTGACCTCATTTTGTTCAGACACACATCAGATCACTGGTGCCAGAAATATCCTAAACAGCCCCTACACAGAAAGGGGTCTGGGGAATGGGATTTTTGGAGTTGGTTCCTGTGACTGACTATTTGACTGCCTAACCGCCTTACTGTCAGCCTGCCTGCCTGTCTGTCTGTCTGATTTCTTTACTGACTGTCTGACTGCCCACCTCACTGACTAACTGAATGAATGGCTGACGGAGTGGCAGATGTAAATCAGTGTTTATCTGTGGTCTGTGCATGGTAAGAGGAGAGCTGATATGGCATTGTGAGATGATAAAACTCTGACTGCTGTCACTGCAATGTCAGCTACCTCCTGTCAACAGCTTGATCAATGGTGTCCTCCATCACTGACACTGTGAAAAGATGGCCTCCATAGGATGCGTAGCATTCAGCACACTGATCCCGTGGCGTTGGTCTGCACTGTTTGTTTACAATCTTAACGCAGAGGGCATGACAGTTATTTTAAAACATAAAGAAACAAGGTTGTCAGAATTATCTCAAGTAGTGGATGGCATCATTTTCTGCAAAAACTATATATTCAGTACAAAAGAACAGCAACACATTTAGATAGGTAGGTAGTTTCATTTTGTTATGAAGAAAATACAATTTATTTTATTGGAGTACCTTTTGAACCATGGAAACGGAGGCGACTGAGTCTGGAGACCTGAGTTTCACCAAGTCCGATATAATTGCAGTCCGTCCATCTTAAAGCCGACGAGTGCTTCTCTTTCTTGTTTAGTTTTCGCCTCACTCCTTCCCAGTCAGGTTCTCTGAAGCAAATCATTGCAAAGGGCATGATAGCAAACCAAGATTGATTGACTGAGTGCGTAGAGGGGCCAGGTGCCACTACAAATACTTCACAAGCTGCATTTAAATGTTAATACCTTTGCTACTGAGCCCAGATTCCTTTTTTGTCCTGATGGAACCCAAATACAACCTCTAGAGATTAACAAGCGGTGTGAGACTGTGGAGCTGTCAGGAATCCCATATCCTGCCGTCTAGTCGGTCATCCTCACAGGTAAATACTGAAGTCATTACCAAGCAGCACAAACCCACTCAGTGACATGCAGAGGCTGTTGAAAACAGACAAACAAATACGTATTCATGTTTATCTGATGCATGCCTTTTGGATAGGTTTACATGAGACCTACATCGGCACCATTTCTCTTCGTATTTTGCAAATGTATTCCGAGCTACACTCTAATAAATACATGTGAAAGGAGGAGTAGTATGTAGAGTACCCATACTAACCTCTTCTGCCCGCCTCCGGCTTGAAGGACCATGGGAAAGGGCTTTGGGTTTGATATGGCATTGCTCCTCGGACACTCTCGGATATAAAGACCTGTTGAGTGGGGCTCTCACCCTCCACAATGTGTACAGAATACAGGCCAGTCAGTATGACTCCCTTGGGCTCATCATCCCATTCACCACCCGCGCCAACGTCCTTTTCCAGCAACTAGCAATGACTTGGAAAATAGTCGACAATGCTCCTCTCCGTTTAATGAATATATGCATACTGAGTGTGAGTATACATTTTACGTTGCAGCTATACATACTATGGCACACAAGTAAGGACAGACAATGCATAGCAATATAAATAGATGACTAGAGATGGAGACTTGCAGGTGTAAATTGTTTTTTTACAATGAATGCTTCAACAAAAATGCTTCCAGGTCTGGGGAATTTAACGTGGTGGCCTATTCTGTCGCTGGTGGGGCCCAGCGTGGCGACCAAACAGTCTGTGCTTCTCCTGGTTCTCCCTTGAGAGATGAGCTGTCGATCCGTATCGGGAGAGCTATCTACCTGAGACTGAATGCACCTGGGGTAGAGGCCATGTGGTATGGGCTGGCAGGTGGAAGTACAGATTGTTAATGAGCACACCCAAGCTCCTCCTCCTCCTGCTCTAGGGGTGCTACATGTGGTAGTCCTATGCTGACTGTTCCCAATTATGATGTGTTTCTGTTGGTCTTTCCTCTATATCTCTCTTCTTGTCCCCTCTCCATTCCTTTCCTCTATATCTCTCTTCTCCTCTCCTCTTCTTTCCTCTTCTCTGATACTTGGAGACCCCATCAAGCAACCACACTAGCTCATGGAATCCACCATAGCAAGACGACCAATAGACCTAATTAATCTTTCAATTGATTTTGCTACACATTCAAAGCACTTTTAACTGGCAGACATGTTTTATTATGTATTTACATGTGGATGATTGGCTACACTACCTCACAATGATGACTCATACTGAGAATAATAGAAGACAATGGGAGAACCATGTATCCATGAACCGCTCCAGACTCAATGAGAGGTTAGTGTTGTGCTGTTGCTATGACGTGTGGTCAGCTGCCACCTGTTCCTGGCCACAGGATTTCTCCTCAGGCCGGTGTTCCTGGGGTTCAGGGCTAGTTAGTCTGCTTTTCAGCTCTCTCTCCCACTGGCCCTACAAATAGAGAAAATATGTTTTGTTCGGGGCAATTTCTAACTGTATTCTTTCATTTCACAGTTTCCCCCTTGAGAAGACTCTCTCTCTCTCTTTCTCTCTCTCTCTCTCTCTCTCTCTCTTTCTCTCTCTCTCTCTCTCTCTCTCTCTCTCTCTCTCTCTCTCTCTTAGTCTAGTTCTGTTCAATACTGGTAGATAATAAAGCTCATTTGTGAGCCGTGTCAGGGAGACTTCTAAATTTAACATGCACTGATGCTCCTCATCGGTGTTCTGTGCTGCAATACACATCTCACTCAGTTCATCATTTTCATCCTTTTGTACCGGCGAAAATAGGGAAATACACTGTTATTGCATCAAATGGCCTGGTTGACTGCAGACAGTGAGTACACAAACAAAAAACAAAAAACAACGACCAATACAAACAGCAGGACGTTAAATCATTCAGGGCAGGTTATTTATGGTCATGTGTCACCATGTTTCCTCTGTGGTATGTTAATGTTCGATCTGCCATTCTCTCTGTACTCTCTCAGATTATTTCTCCCCTTTTCTACTCTAACTCTCTCCTTCTTATTCTCACTCTGCCCTCTCCTCTATCTTTCTCACTGCTTCTGTCTTCCAAATACCCCCCTACAAAGTGCATACACACGCCTGACAAACAGTCCTTATGCCTTTCTATGATGCCAGCATCTGTGAGACATGTTTTATGAATCCTATAAGCAGAGATCAGCAAAGCCCTCTCTGTTGAAGGGCTTGATCTGAGGTAATCTATCACAGCTAATGGCATTGATCAGGCTGATCATTTCAGCCGGCCATAGCGAGGGACGTGGGATGTCTCTGAGAATCCAATCATTTGGAAGCCTTTGGAAGCGTGTGGGAAGGTATGGATGGGAAAGGAGTGATTAGGTGAGATAAGCACATAGGATGACACTGGAATCATTAAATGTTTTATTCTGACATATATGTGTTGTATGTGCTTCTGTTTGTGATGTAGAATATGCATGTGCGTGTGTGTGCATGTGGGTGTCTGTATGGGTATAATGGTATATCTTCACAACCGCTAAAATATCTCCTTCTATGCTAAGGGGCCATTATAAGATAGAGCACTGTGTCTTTAAAGGCTCTGTGACTCCACAAAGATGTTCATGTTTCTTGCGCTTTTACAGCATACTTCTTGCTAAGAAGTAATCATTTTGTGTCCTGTAGCTTGTGTATAATGTGATGCACTTACATTGGCCTCCTCCAGTGCACCTTTATGAAATATGTATGTGTATGAATAGTGCTTTGATCACGTTCCCCCACTCTCATATCTCTGAGCTGTAAAGTGCAATCATCCTCTTCACTATCTGGTGTACAAACAGGACACAAAGCCCCACAATAATGGACTTTAAGCTCCCAGATAAGAGACTAAAATCACAGGATCTGTAGTAGTGGCTCTTTAACGCCCGAACCACCCGAACCACCCCTACACCCCCAACACAAACACTCCCAACCCCCCACCCCCCTCCATAGTAACTCTCGTCGTCTCGTCGAATGTATCTGGGCGTTAAATAGTAGCGGGGTTGCGACCCGGTCTTTCTTCCCATCCGCTGCGCTCTTCATACATGATAAAACACACATGAATAAAGCATAAGGCAGAGCTGGTCTGGGATGCTAGCAGCGCTAGCAGGGCTACGAGAGGGAGATGTCTGTGGCATTCACGTCTGTGAACGTGTATGTGTGTGTGTTTGTGTGCTAATGGAGGTTCCAGAAGAGAATGCTTGAGATAAGAAGCTGCCCTGTTCCAGTGTTACCCTGTGATTAGTACCTCATAGCAGCCCAGACCCTCTTAGACAGTACATTATTCATCTCCACAGTCAAGTCTACAGGGCTGTCTTTTACCCTGTGTGTGTGTGCCTTAGGCTTGGGGAACTGTTTCTGGGGCTTGTATTTAACCAAGCAAGATATAATGTCTATTAAAGTGACAGGTTTAGGTAAATAGTGACCTTTTGATATATTAAATATTAATGGAAATGTTATCCCAGTTTCCCAGGCATAAAAAAAAAGAAAATCCTAATTAAAAACAGTCAACAGGCACTTTAATGAAAAGAAGGAAATTAGTTTTCACATGAAATCATGTGTATGGAAGCTCAATGAGTATCACAATAATGTACTCTACGATAGATATCACCCATTAGCTTCAGTATATGGAGATACTGCTACTAAAAGAAAGGAAGGATTTAAATAAGGTCTCTTTTCAAATATTCCTGTGAAAGTTGACCTACCATTGGAATGCTATTCATATTTGTGGATCATTGAAAATATGTATTTCTTCAAAGTACCATGCATGCTTTAAGGTAATTTTGATCCTAAAATCATAAACTATGGTAGTGATAAATTAATGAGAAATACACAGGTTTCAGCATACTGGGAATAAAACCGTGTTTAATCCAGGGTCTTGGAATATTATCTTGATTTATAGAGTGCCAGGGTTGGAATACAGTGTGATTATAAAAGGATTAGATTATTGATTGCATTTGTATGTGAGCCAAAAGCAGGGATAGGGAGATGATGCTATCCACATGTCATCTTCCCCCATAGATCAAGCTAAACAAAGACACCAGTGCTGCATGGCTGGTGAGAACTGCAGGGGATAGGAAGGAGAAGTTCAATTGGTCTCACAACAGCTTTTTGCCTTAAGGAAGAGACCGGATCTCCCAGTCCAGTTACTCTACAACTAGTGTGGATGCAATTCAACTCAGTTAAGCAACAGGACTTCGAGCCCTTCCTGGAGGTTGTCTTTTGTAGTGCTGTTGGCTACCGAAACCCATCCTCACTCACCTGAAGCATTCATCAATATAACCAGCTGAAATGAAATGGCCTGAAGGTCAGGCACAGCTCGGTTCAACTGGAGATCACAAACACTCTAGAAGCATGTTTACTCACTTACCGCTAAATTGAAGAAAAAAAAAGGGAAAAAAACACATAACTCTGTGTTGTGAGTAAATATTGCCGTGTGTCTGACCTTGTCAGTCAGTGTGCTGTGGGCTCAACTGTATCTCCTGCTGCTCGGCAACAGTCACAAAGGAGAAAGTACAGGCAGCGGCTGTTGCGACCCAAGTCCACTGGCCAATCAGGAGTGTCTTTTTGCCAACAGCGCAAATGTCCTCCACGACCCACTGGCTTTGCAACAGAGTGCTACCACTATGATAGAGTACAGGTATGTGCTGGAAACACATGACTTCCCAGCCCAGCCCAGATAGGCTAGTGTGCCTCTATTTAAAGCTGTATGTGGGGGCCATGGCAGTCTGTCTCTCGATCAGATAGAGGGATGTGGGTCCCGTCCACTTTCAGATGAACAGGCATGCCATGTGTCAGACACACCTCCAAAATGGAAGTCAGATAGCTGAGTCACACACGCACGCTCAAGGCACATGCACGGCGCGCAAAGTGGGAGTTTTGGCGTCGAGAGACATGCTTTTAGTGAGGCTGCGGCAGTGTGTTTGGCTCGATAAGGATGCAGCACTCTGTCGCTGGAGTGTGTGAGTGTGTGTGGGCAGCCACTTCTCTTAGCCCCTGCCTCGCCGCCACTCTCCGCTTCCACCGGGTGGTCAAGTGGCAATCGGGAATGAATGGGTTAGCCAGAGCACCAGCACGGCACGGCAGTGGCATATTTATTCTTATATTATCGTAATATGGCCGGATGGATGAAGGAATCAAACGCTTCTTTCTCTCCCGGCTGGGGAGCTCGGCAGTTCATCTCTCCACAATAATGGAGGTCGCGTTTAGCCGATGGGAAGGGACGGCAGGAAAAGGAACGAAAAAACAGAGAAGCGGAAATATCATCTGCATTCTTTTAAAGAGTGTGGATGCTGATTATTCATGGGGAGGAGAAAGCATTCAATTTGATAGCTGGGTTGATGAATAGGAAATTGGAGACGGAAACGCTGCTGGCTGCAGGTGTCGTCAGGCTCGTGGCCCGTGCGGCCGAGACGCGGGCAGATGCTCCCCCTCGCGCTCTCAGGCCCATCCGGGATATCGCAATCATGAAGAATTTAGATTGCTTATCAAACAATGTGTTCCACTACTTTATCTTTGGATTGGGATCCGATCAATCGTAAATGGATAGGTTTCTATTTTTCACCCTCAACTCCCCCCCCTCCCCCCCCTCCCCACACACACACTGTGAAACCACCCAGACGGCGAGGCCTCGTGCCACTTCATGACGTTGACGTCACGTCTCTCCGCGGCGGGCCGTGTGCCGCCGAGCGAGGACCGTTACATCTTCATTAAGTCCGTTATCTCAGCTCACGCTGAAGCCCACTCCGAGATATCCAGTACGTATTGACCTTTCTTATCATGTGCTGCTCTCATATCCTCCTCCTCACCTCTGGTACTGGGGCCAAACTTAGAGTTTATGATGACTTTCATGACGGACCACAAGGCTTCGATGGTGAACTTTACGTGTCTGATTAGGATGACCTTTCGCCAGAACTCAAAAACGTTGCTTAATTAGATGGATTGAGCCTTTTCCGTTAAGTCTTTTTTTCCTCTAACTGTCCAAGTGAAAGAGCAGCTCCTGGTTTGGAAGGAAAAACTAACTTTTGTTTTCATCATCTGACAGAAAACCTTCTCCAAACCTATTTGAGGAGTTGCAGTCAAGAGAGACTGGATACTATGTGCACAGCATTAGTGTTCATAAATGTGTTGTATGCTCGTACGTGCATGCCTCTGTGTATGTGGTGAGAGTGTGTGAGTTAACGAAAGAGAAAAAAGAAATAAAAGAGAACGATAAGTGGGATAGAGAGGTTCAATTTGCAGCTCTTGGTGGGTAGGGAATATTAGAATCATGACACTTCTTCAAACTCAGGTTATTGGAAAGGTGTCATGTAGATCTTGTGAGAAGTCAATACACATGATGTAAAAAGGTCAAATTGATGACCGGGTCACTGTGACATCAAACCCCAGGACACACAGGAGGTTCTGGAATCAAGCTACATGGGTAATTAGACCATGTGGGATTTAACCACCTAGCCATGTTCTTCACAAGAATATGATACACAGAACGTTGTAAGTAAATTGATTGTTTTTCAGGGTCAAAAGCTGATGAATGAAGCACACCTCACTGTGTTTGCAGTGCATCCTAACTGTGGTCTGATTATGTTTCTACAAGTGTGATGTAAATGGTTGACGAGGGAAGCACTTTATCTTGACAGGTCTTACCGTCTTAAATCCTTCCTTTTCTGGTCAGAATGAGGGATCTGGTCAACCCCTTTGTGGGAATGGATTTGCTGATTGCCCTCTTCCATCTATCTCTCTTGGCCCAACAACCTCCCCCCCCCCTGCACCCCCATCAGTTCTGTCTGCACATCCAACCTAACCCCCAGCCACTCCCCCCCCTCCCCTAAGCTGTGGAACCAAAGAGCAGCCCACCTCATTTCAGCAGGCCTCAGCTGTATATAGGCCTGGGAATGCCAAGCTTTCTTTATCAGATTATCCCAGAAAGGACCCCTATCTGCCTGTGATTTACACAGATCGATTCTCCATTAAAAATGAACATCGCCTTAGAAGTACTTTGGGAGGACAGAAAGGCAGAGGCTGTGATGGAGGGGGTAAGAGTGAGTGAGAGAGACAAAGATGAATAGAGAGAGAGAGGTTGTGTGTGTACAGAGTGTGTGTGCGTATTGGATCGCGTGGTCTACCTGGGAAAATTAATTTGTGGCTGTTTGCAGAACCTTGCAGAAAACAGGAGGCACCAATTAATGGCTCATCCTTTAATTCTGCTGTCAAATGTGTTATCACCTCAGAGGTTATTGGAAACAAACACTAGACATAAGATAATACACCGAAAGTAACAGCCATTTGAGACAGAGGGTGTTCATGCCTTGCTGTGGCTCATGTGGCTTTAGACATATTTTATGCAAACTGTCAGTGGCACTGTAGCTTTCTCGGAAAGTGGCTTAAATCTCCTCTCGGCGGAGGCGAAGGCTGTTGTTGTTGGTCATATTTGTTTTTAGACTCTAACAAACAGAGGGCCTATGTTTTGGTGGGACACTGTCTCACACCTTCTCAGTCACAGGGAGGCTGCATGCCTGGTTTACCTCGCCTTCTTGTTGTACACACGACTCTTAAGACCTAAGATCACAACATCACACTTAAGATACAGTAAAACAAGCAGGTATTACATCTTCAGTTGGCAAACATCCAAGAGTAATGTAAACCAGGAGTTATTTGCATAGTAATCCTTAGTCTAATAAATTGTTGTCTGAGAACAAAATGTCACCACCACTATATAGCAATCATTCTATATGATTCATCTTAACATTCCAGTTAGAATCAGGACTGGGATATGCTTTACTGATGTGGTATTGAATAGTCAGAACTGTTTGGTTTCAGAGACCCATTGAGTCCCAGAGGATTTGAGAGTGGAAATATTGTATGCAGCTGAAGCTGAGATAACGGTAACGTTTTTTTGAAGTTTTTCACATGAAACAGGAACTGACACCTGATTGGCAGGTCCTTTCATGAATGATGTGTGATGACTCTGGGGAAATGCATTTCCAACAAAAAAACATTGTATAAAGTTTTCGCAATGTGACATATTCTTGGAAGTTCCTTTTCAGTGAAGCTCTTTGAAATTACATTTATGTTTTCAAAGACTATCTACAGCAGGAGGACCTTTCCTTTTAATGGAAATCCACATTCAGTCTCAGTAAACGTTATGTGACTTCCTGTGTTAGAAGTCACACCAGTCATTCTAATTGGAATTCCATTTAGATGTGAGATCGCGGTAGCCTGTGGAAAATGACTTATGTCTTATAACAGCCTTGTAATGGATGTAACTGTGGGGCACAACGTGGTTGTATGAAATCCACTTTAAGGGGGCGTTGATTTCATATATTTGTATTTTGTGGATTATTATGGATATAAAATATCTGGATTAAGTTTATCATTTTGTAGTAATACTTTTCTGGACACGTATGTATTACTGACTTATGTTCTTTAGGTGTAGATGCTTTTTGGTTCTACCTTAAAATTGGGAGAATTTGAGAGAAAATAAATCCTCAGTCCTCAAAGTCCTCAAGCAAACACAAGGCAGCATGATAATGCTTTACGGACACATGATTTATGGGAATGCATGTTCCTCATACAGTATATGGGGATGCTACTCATGTACACTCTATATACTGTACCATTTAAAATGCTGATTTGTGGCCCTAGGCCTATTTGTCTGTCAAAAGGTCAAATCCATGATGCTTTCTTTTATTTGTTGTGATTTTATGAGCTACCAGGCCTAATCATGTACTGTAGGTACGTCACTTTTAATACACAAATAAAACAAATATGCCCACTGAACAAATACAATGTGAATAGCAAAATGTGAGAGGAAACTTGGCCAGATTCTGATATCAGCCAAAGCTGTGCCCAACATACAAATCAATAGCATGCACTCATCTCCATATGTCTCGGTTGGGGATGAGGGAGGGTGCGTCAAATATTGGGCTGTGGAGAGCCTCTTATTTAGAAGCATCAGCAGTGGAAGGGAGGACTGTCACAACCCCCCGCCATCTCATCACACTCTGTTGATTATCTGCTCTCCAGAGCTTCTTATAGGAGGCCAGGCTGAAATTGGCAATTGATTACCCAATTGAACCCAACCACACGCTCTGCCCACTGTTTGAAATCGGAGAAGCCTGTATCATGTCAGAATCGATCGACGAGTCTGGGTCTGGCAGGCCCACGACGTTAGAATCCCCAGCTGAAGAACCAACGCTCCACATTCCGGTGCACTGCACTTGAACAACTACACTCAGCAATGGACTCTGCCGTTCGATGACAGCCACATTGCTTATTAATCGACCATGCACATGTAAATAACTAGAACGAGGTCATTACTAATCGTGCCGCTGCTATTATCATAAGAACCAACAGGACCAATTTTAGTTGGTCTTGATGAGCTTTGAATGCGGGACTCTCTTCGGGAGGGTGGTCTTGGCTACGGGAGAGCAGATCAATGGATTGATTAATCGACCTGAGCAGTGATATCAACCACAGCCAGAGAGCACTGACTCGTATCCTGCAGACTCCAGAGTTTTGTTTCTAATTACGTGACAAAGGTAACTTTTCCAGCTCCTCGCTGAGTCGGCACCATCCATTAATAACATGACTCTCCCTTGGATCAACAGGGGAGGGGGATTGGTGACACAGATTTACCCTGAATATCCCAAACACACTCAGTTACTGTACAACAGTTACTGTACACTAGTTACTGTACATTAGTTACTGTACACCAGTTACTGTACATTAGTTACTGTACATTAGTTACTGTACACCAGTTACTGTACACCAGTTATTGTACACCAGTTATTGTACACAAGTTACTGTACACCAGTTACTGTACACCAGTTACTGTACACTAGTTACTGTACACCAGTTACTGTACACAAGTTACTGTACACTAGTTACTGTACACTAGTTACTGTACACCAGTTATTGTACACCAGTTATTGTACACCAGTTATTGTACACATGTTACTGTACACCAGTTACTGTACACCAGTTACTGTACGTAGTTGTAGTGGTTTGGAACCACTTAACAATTTGTTCCAGCCTTAATATTGCCACTCTCTCTAAATGACTCCTGACTGTTCAGTAGACTTTGTATCCATTCTAATGTTTCCTGCTCAGTTCTTTTTTGTCATCCTGACTGCCAGACCCATCAAAAGTACCGGAGTTCAAATGGTTCACTGTGCTCCCAGATGGTGGATGTGGCCCAGCTCTCTCTGGAGCCTCTGAAGTGTTTCTGCAGAGTGTTCTGCTACAGTATGTGTTAGACTTGTTTTGTTCTCACACTGTGTAAATATTTGCATGAGTTGCTGAGAAGCCCCAGAGGGCAAACAGGGCATCTGACGATGTTACAAACAGCCATTACTCTTCACCCTCCATCTTTTTGAATGCAGTATATTATTATTGTAACTTTTTTGTTTTCCATTAAAGACGATCATCAAACACGCATTGTGTGTTTGTTCTCTGGCTGCTGCAAGGTTTTGCCTTGGTGGGTCTCCGTCCTCTCGTTAACCACATGTGACTGAGCAAGCGAAGCATGCAGCCAGTAAAGATTATGCTCATGATAGCGATGACTATGGATATCATGCGTCTCAAAATAAATATAAAAAAGGCCTGAGGGCATTCAGGCTCCCAGCATCTCTGGTTATTTAATAATTTATAATGCAAGCCTTATTGGCTGGGCACAAACCAGGATGTGATTCACAAGCATCGCTGCTATGATTGGCTGAGGCCGCACAGAGGGGGACTGCAGTGAACATGTAAAGTAGAGAGTGATCAGTGGACTGGTTACCCCTGTGCAAGCAATGCAAAGAATGCTCTCACATCACCACAATGTCAGCGTAACTATGCAATCTCTCCATCATAAATCGTTCGAAAGATTCCGTGTCTCCACCTGATACCAGCAGCAGATTCTCAATGTTGTGTGGAAAATCAATTCCACGTTTCAAAATCAAGGCAAAAAACAATTGTTCACAAAAGGAAATGACATAGTGTTGTTAGTGCTCACACATACTGTACATATCAACTTTCCATTAAAAATCCCCATTCCCTTCAATTATACCATTCAAATGCATAATAAATATGCTGGTCGTCGTTGTCGTCATCTGCCGCTTGTCCGGGGATCGGGTCGCCGGGGCAGCAACCTAAGCAGGGAGGCCCAGTCTTCCCTCTCCTAGGCCACTTCCACCAGCTCTTCCTGGGGGACCCCGAGGCGTTCCCAGGCCAGCCGAGAGACATAGTCCCTCCAGCGTTACTGCTGGTTATGCTGGTTACTGTACATTATGGTAATGCACAGCAAGCATTGCTGACAGAGAAAGCCGCACCGTTACGTATTATTTTACTGGGTTTCACTGTATAAATGATATATATATTAGGTACCAGTGGCTATGCCACAGGGGGGTACCATCAGTGTTCTGAGAAGTTTACAACCTTGAGGGTTGTCCTCAGACACAGTCGCCTACCTCTCACAATCAGGCGTCAGCTTCATTCAGCTCAGCAGTGTGAGAGTCGCGAGCCAATGGCTGGTCGGTTGATCCTCTTTTACTGGTGAAACAGTCCGAGATCCCGCTGCTAATTAGTCTCCTCAATCAAGTGCATTATCAGCCAGCAGAAGAAATTGCTCATGTCGCCGTGCAGGTTCAAAGACGACGTGTTCACTGATTCACCCGACTCATTTCCTACGTTCGTTTACTCTCATGCTGGGTTTGTAACGGCAGCGACTGAAACACCTCTGCTGTCGTCTTCTGCTCTGCCTCTCAATACTGTTGGCATTGGCAGCCGTGTGGATCGAGCGATAAAACCACCTGAAGGATGTGTGTCGCAGTGGTTTTTTCCGAGTGACAAAAAACTTCTGCATCTATTATCCGCCAGCTGCATGCAGCTAGCTGCATGATGAATAGGTATGTCTACCTTACAAACATAAATATATCGACTGACAAACAAATCCACTTCTTTGATGTTCATGTCCCCTAATTCTGAAAGCAGAATGTGATTTGTGGCTTCCGAGGCCTTGGATTGTACAGTATGGACATATTATTTAATGGCGGCCGAGGCAGCGTGGCCTTAGTGTCTCTTGCAGTCTGACACACGGCACGACCATTTCATTTACAGCCGGAGCATCTGAACAAAGGGAAGGCTGTGGACTCGGTGATCAGCATGCAGGCCACACAACTCAGCTCACCTGGGATTCTCATTAATGCCGAGATGGGGCGTCACACACACACACACACACACACACAGACACACAGAAACACACACACACAGGACACTCACATACAGACCAAACACCCTGTTGGGTTAAACACGACCAATTGCATCCTCAGCCTCCTACCCTTACACACATAGTGCACACACACACACTCACACTGTGCATGTGGTGTTTGTCCTCGCTGAGTTAAACACAGGCTGGCCCCCACCCCCCCCACCTCATCCACACCTACACACACCTCTCGACTCTCACACACACAGACTCTCACACACACAGACTCACACACTCTCAAACACACATGTCAACCAACTGCTGCCTTCTGACACCGTGTGACCGCACACAAGTCTAAGAGTCAAGGCGATGCCCTGTCTGAGGCTTGGGCTAATTGAGGAAAACAGGCAGAACAAGATATTAGAGACAGCATTATTATTCATACCTCACATCCTAATATCCCATCTGTGCTGCCTGTGTCAGTCATTACTAACTCTATGTCCCACACAGTTCCTCCAGCACCCCCCAACTATCTCCACAGAGACTAATACAGATCACAGCCTCTCCCAGTCTCTCTTCACACGCACCACAACAAGTGTGCACCTCACACACGCACACAGGTCTGCTACACATACAAAAAGGCACATATTGTGCACATAGACCGTACACGCACATGAAGCTTACATTGTCTGGGCTACACACCGCCCCCCCCTAATTCAAGATTTATAAAGCAATAATGATGGAAATCTCAGGAAATAGGCAGCAGAAACAGCTCCCACAGTGTCACATCCTCACCCTGTTTAGCAAGCCCAGACAGACATATTCAGCAACTACATGTGTTGACACCACACACACACACACACACAATCACACACACACAGACACACACACACACACCCCTGTGCTCCCTGGCAATGACACTGCTCACACATTTCCTTTCTGGAGTGCACTGATGGTTCTCTTTCCAGGCCCCTCCAGCAGATGCATGCTCTTGGCCTCCTGTCTAGCCCTACTGGCTGCCTGCCTACCTGGCTGCCTGGCTATCTTGCTGTCCTGCCTATGGCAAAGACCATTGTTTGGAGGTTATCCCTTCGGCTGTGGATTTTCCTAATCTACTTGAGGTGTGGAGATGCAGTGGACCTATGGGTTTTCTCTGACCCGGTCCTAATGATTAGCGGTGGCATGCCCTACAATTGCTAGTGACAGTGGTACAGGAGGCAAAATAGGAGGCTACAGCATCTCCAGTCCTTGGGTAGGCTTGGCAAACTTGCGCTGGGGATATTTTCATGGATGTGTGGGTGTATGTTCCAGATTTGTATTAGACTCTGTGCTGTATTTACTGTGTACCAGCCTGGTGTGTGTATGCTCTCATATAAAAAATGAATAGAAATCAAATGGACATAATATAGTCCATGAGTGGGTTTTGCTGTCCAGGTGACCTGCCTTTGTAGATTTCAATTCACATTTGGAGTGTTTACAATTTGGTTTTCCGTTAATGGTTCCGTATGGAGCCAACAAATAAATCAAATGAAATGCCAAATCAATTTCATAAGAGCAAGAATTGTATACTCCTTTTCTTATTTCAGAGATGTGCAGCATCTGCAATCAAGCTATCAATCACCTACTGTCTTGCATCCCCCTGTGCAACTCCCCCCAGCCCACTTCCTGCCAATCCCGCATGGCTCGACTCAATCAGGGGCCTGACAGGAGACGAGGAGAGAGGCGCTTTTAAAACAAAGACCCCCCACTCACTCACCAGCCACTCATGGCAAACTCCAGCTTCAGATTTGACTTTGGAGCTGTCAACTTGTTCCACAGAGATCACCCACGCGCTCTCTCCATTCACCTCACGCTGGAAACGGATGGTGCTCCCACAGTACACTTGAAGCACAGTGGCAAAGACCTCCATACTTTCAGGTACCGTTTTGATGCTCGCAAAAACGATTCTTTGTGCGCTGTTAAAAAGGTCTCCAAAGAGCAAATGTGAGTATGTCGACTGAAGCGATGGCGTTTGCAGCTTTTCTCATTTGAAAAGTGTTTTCCCTGCATTTGTTTTGTGCTTTGCGATCTGTCGAGCTCAGGGTAGAAATCTGTCGAGGCACGTTGCTGCAGTTCTGTCAAAGAGACATCATGGGCAAAATCTTCATAGGTGTTGAACTCATTTTAACTTGGCCATTTCCCATCCATTACTTTTACCCCAGTGGGTGTGTGGCCCACATTGCTAATTTCAATAATAACATGTAATGTGCAATGTCTGAAATATCGACACGACGATATTCACACAGAGTTTTGCAGGACCTAAAGATGCTTAACATGCATAGCATCTCCTATCTCTCTTCTTCCCATCAGACTGACGCCTCACTGCTGTCTGGTAGAGTATTTATAGAACGCGGTGCACTTCAAACACTTGTTGTTGCCTGTCTGTTTACAAAAAACCCTAGGTGCCGTCCCTGTGGTACTGTACAACACTCTTTCTGCCTGCTCCGTGTGGCTTTGGTTCATCACACTCATTTAGAATAAGGCAGATGTCAGGTCTTGGTGCCCTCCAAAACGCTCCTGAAGGACTTCTCTCATCATAGACATGCAGAGCTAATCATATAATTAATCTCTCATGCTCATCTGGGTTCCTGTGAAGGGCATTGTAACGCTATGAAGGCAAACCGGCCATTATGACTCGGGAATTGAGGAAGGGAGGTTCTACTCCAGCTAATTTCACAGGCTAAATGTATTTCACGTCACTCATGCCTTTCACTTTCTATTTCTGGCATAGGGTAGTCATGTGTATTCACTTTGGACAAGTAATCAACTTGTTTAGCCTCTCTGACCATGTCTTGTATATGCAGTATATGTGTGAATATACGGCATGTGATCTGCCTTCTACTTTCTCTCAACCCACATATACTGGCTGCTAGTCAAGATGCAGTTATCATTCCAGTGAAACTGCTCTGCTACATCCTAAATTGTGCTCTGTGAAGAACCAGAATCAGACTAAATTGGTCCTGCCTGTCCAGTTCTTTCAATTTGACAGTTGTCACGCTCGTGCCAACCTTAGTGGCCTACGATATTTAAACAATTATCCAGCATTGTAAAGAACTGTGAAAAAATAAAAATTGATCCAGTGAGTTCAGTGAGTTTATTGTGAAATTCCAATAGGCTGCTGCAATGTCTCTGACAAAAATTAATGTGATGTTTGCAGTTCGTTATTGGTTCCTGTAGGTCTCGGCCTGAGTTCCTGGTCCTGTCGATAAGATCTATTCGAAAAGTTGAGTGATGGGCCTTCATGGATTTCTGCCTGGCCAGGGCAGGAGGTGTGAATTATCTCCCCTGGCTAATCCACCCTCACCCCTCCTCCTCTTGGTCTTTTCGCTTCTCTCTTCATTATCTCCACTGCCACAGAGTAACCTGGCGAGGGAGAGCGCTTCGCTGGCCAGACACGTTCAGGAAACCAACAAGCCCATTCAGCAGGGCTTTGATGATATTGGGCCAGCAGGGGTTGGCTTTGTTATTAAAGAATCATCCCCAACGGTGACTACCAAAGGGCTGGCACTGGAAATAAGATCTGCATAAGGTCCCACATTAAGACATTCCAGACACGTCACGTTGTAAATTGCGATATGAACTGGTAACAGTCGACCGGTTCCTCTGGGATGAACAGAAGCCGACATAAATGCAGGATTCACAGTTTCTGCCCCCTGCGTCAAGGTGTGCTTCTGCTCATGTCCCTGAATGCATTCACAACCAATGATCTGTTACAAGGACTCCGAAAGACTCGGAAAAAGCCTCCAGGCTCCACTTTTACAGATCCTGCACTTTACTGATGGGGCAGGGAATGACTTTCTCAGAATTCACTGTGTGAAAATGAATTGGTGTGAAATTGTCACTGTTGTATTTGGTTGTAACTATGGTCACCAAATGTGTCACATATAGTATACGTGATGGTGAGGTATCCTATCCACTGAGTGAGATCTCTCACTGTCTATGTTTGTCTCTCTCGCACACTCTCTTCGATGCCTCTCCATGTCTTTTTCACAGGTTTACAGGTTACAGAATGAATGTTACAATCACCACTGTATGTGCAGATTAACTTATTGCATCTATTGGGAGTGAAGGTGTCACTTTCTGTTCGCAATAGAAGTGAATGTCTGTCACCCAGTATGTAACAACGCACATGCAACTGTTTATTGAAACGAAATAAACGGACAAACTGAAGGCTTGTTCAAAAACAACAATAAAAAGCAACAGCCTTGCTAAAAGAGTTAGATGTGTTTTATGATGAAACCACGCATCGCCCACCACCTCTGTCATCATTTCCCCGTCTGCTGTGATCTTCTTTACAGCACGCACCATTGCTTCGGTCACTAAAACAAAAATGGTGTTCTTCTCACATACTTGCTTTCACACATTCTCTACACGGAAATAACATATGTTACCAGACAACATTCTACATGGGGTATGGATTCACATCTGCCTTGAGACAAAAATAAAATATTGATCATAGTTTAATGCAGGTTAAACTGAATTTCCCAACAGATCTGGTATTAGTATGTATGTATATATATATGTATATGTAGAGCAGGCCTCGACTGATTTTAACTACAACATCTTATAACAAATGTGTGTGAAGTCACAATGTTGCTGTTAAATGTGGGCTTTGGCAGGGTTTGGAAAGCATATGTTGTAGCTCAGGTTGGTGTGACCTTCAAGCCTCTGCTCTGAGGCTGGACAGTGAGACATCAGCCTGGGCTTGCTCTCCTCAAAACACCGACGCCTCAGCCTCAAGTCACAGTGACAGGTGCAGCCAAGCGTGGCTAGTCAATGGCCGCCTCCCCAACGACCTACAGAGCTGCCACACTGCATCGTCTGGGTTTCCAACAAAACGAATATTGGCTGGAAGGTGAAAAAAGAAAGAAAATTCAGTCGGCTGCCTCATGTCAGTGAGGTGCAATTATCGGTGCTATCCCACGTTTTAATGAACCGTGTGGAAAGCTTGACTCACGGAACACCACCTGGTGAACTAATTTCACCTCAACCACTTTCGAAGTGGTTGATAAACGCTTTGCTAAACATCTCAGGCTGCCAGTGTTTATAAACACACGGCGCAGGAAGTGATTTATTTTTTGAAATAAATCAGAGTCTGTGATCAATAGCTACAAGGTGCCGTGCTGTTCCTCGGGGAACCACAGCTCTGCAGGCAGGTCTGCCGGTAAAGTATGACTGCTTGTTGCTGTGGGATTTCCTGTCTCCATATGCTACAGATGGCGAAAGCGGCAGCAGTGCGAGCTGTACCTTGTTTAGTCTCCCCGGTGAGCAGGTCTGGGACAGATGGAGTGACATTCAGGTGAGAGTGGGGCTGCTTGGCCATGTTGTGACCATCTTGTCCTCTCTCCACATCTGAATACTACACCTTCCCTTTTGTCTCCCGGAAGTGTGACCTGTAGATAACCTCTGGGAAATAGCACTTGCTGCAAATTGTCATATGCACATATTTTAAGCTGTGAGGTTCCATTGTTTCACGAGTGAGAAGATTGTTTTCCAGATCCATACTGTTACGATATAAATCTTTGAAATAGGGGTACTTTAACATTTTCTACAAAAGGGGCTATATACATTTCATTATTCAAAACATAGGAATCACAGAAGGGTTTGTAATGATTCTATGTCTCATTTTGAGATTGATATTTAAGAGGGTTGAAGAACATACAGCACCCGGCATACAGGCCACAAAGGCAGAAAATCAGATGGCTATTAAGATGCTTGCTTTAAACAGGCAGTAAAAAGACGGTACATACTGCTGCGAGAGTTCTGAAATAAGCTAAAGCTAAAAAGTATGTGTAGTGTAGTGTAGTGAAAGTTAGGATGGTGGAGAGGGAGAGAGAGATAAATAGAGAGAAACGAGAGAGAAAGGGGGGAGACATTGAGAAAAAGAGGGAGAGAGAGATAGAGACAGAGAGGGAGAGAGAGAGAGAGATGGGGGGGGGAGAGACGGAGCATGGAGAGAATATATAGAGAGAGATTCAAGGCCATCACCACACAATATTGTTCAGGTCCTTTAACCTTCTTGCTGCTCTGATAATCAGCATAAATTAATCCTTGGACGAAGAACGACAGCAGGGTGTGTGTGTGTGTGTGCGTGTGTATGTGTGTGTATGTGAGTGTGTGAGGATCAGTGTTCCGTTACAGGGGACGGAGGGAGATAAGAGGCACTCATGCCATGAGGAGGGTCAGATAGACAGTCAAAGGTCTGGGCTCATTTGCATATGGTGCCTGCAGAGACAGTCTGTCTAGGTGGAGTTTTATGAAAACAGAATGCTGCATTCTTCATCACTGCATACATGAATATGTTGACATCACCCCATCATCAGCAGATACATATACTATTCCGTCCAATCCGCATGTTAGATTAGCATCCGAGGTGTCAACATGAATGTGAATTTGAATGAATATGTACTCACCAAATTGACACAGTTAAGACAATAAAATGGCATCAATAGATAGTACATGCTTGGAAACGCATCAGCAAGTTCATGTATTTCAAATCTACACATGCTGATAATGTCTTGCCACCTTGCCCAGGATTTTGGGTGTCCTGTAGTACACGTGCACTTGGCCAAAAGAGGTGGATTCATTGTCTGTTGGAGTTGCTGGTATCACTTTTTTTCTTCTTTCAAATCGAATTCGTAGGGTTGTTTAGAATACCTCTGCCTAGCCTGGTTGAAAACGACAATAACTCACGTTGGGTGCAAGGGCAAAGTGCGCGCAGGTAGGTAGACAGACACGGTGTTAATGATCTGTCGTGTTTATTACAGTCCTGCGACGCCCACAGATGTAGGATTGATTTCATATTCACGTCAAACCTTTAGATGTAACCTATAGATGTGTTGCTATAAAGATGACACGTTTATTTTGGCATATATGACAAAAAGTGCTTCTCAACAACATTGCCTACACTATCTTTAAAGTTCAAGAAAGAGAAGGAAAGACTCCTTGGAAGCCGTATTTATTGCACTTGAGGATGGGGCTGGAGGTTGTGTATTCAGTACAAACAACCTACTGGCCTTTGTGGTCATCTTTTCAAAAGCCTCTGTTATATTCCTAAAATAAACACAGAGAAAGTGAGTGCAGTTCAGTTTTAAAAGATTTGGGGTCAATCTTAACACCTACAAGAGGGCATGAGAACTTTGCAATTTCCAGGGAGTTTAATACAATTTTCACAAAAGAAAAAATCAAACCTGAAGCCTATATCTGTCCAAAAATTCGACAGGTACTTTAGAACGTTAATTAACTTCACTATCAAGCTTCGTCTGTGGTGTTTGTCAGAGGACACAATGTATCATCTCATTTATATTCCTGACTATTTAGTCTGCTTCGGAGAGCTGGTCTGGCAGTATAACAGTCTGTATCATAACTCCCAAGTTCAAATACAAGTCTTGTTCTGGAACACGATCCCTGCTCCTTCCCTCCTCCTTCTCCTCCTTTATTTCCACACTCTGAAAACTGACAGTTGGAGCTGTTTTACTTGGAGGAGGCCCTGGTGGAACAACATTCTCCTTTTCGACAGGAAACCCCAGCAGCTGACTTCTATTAGGGAAATTGTGAGGAGTTCCGAATGAACAATCCTGTATTGTCAGGTACAATTACACATTGAATCCAACTCTCTGGGTGAGGAGGGTGAAATGATAAAATGAGATCCCATGCTGCAGTCTACCCTGCTGTCTCGCAGGTTTCACTTACAGGCTAACGATCCAGGAAGTTCAACTGGCGAGAGCGTGTCTGAGACTGTCAGGGTGGACCTATAAAAAGCACGAGACGATGGGAGCCAGGACAATGAGCCTTTTGATGCGTTTCGTGGGAGCATATGTGGGTCGGTCATGAATAAACAGACTCTCACTACTAACCCCGCTGACTTATGTAGCTCCATACTACCCTGTGGGGGATTGTCCGAACTTTATTTATCGGTCGCCCCAAGTTTTCACACTTTTATGGGCACAGGTCTGAACCCTGTCTGAATCGGAATGTGTGGAAGGTTTTCTGGTTGAACAAGCTCTGGTAACCTTATGGCTCTCTCTGAGTTTATTTGATACACATTTGAAAACAAGTCCATCCGTCGGTCCATCCTATCCCTGATCCCCCCCACTATCTTGCTGTGAGAAATCCCTATCTGCTCAGGGTCAGGCCCACCATGTCACAGCATTCAAATGTGCTCACCGAGGAGATGGCAAGCCTATGAGGAACCTAATGGAGAATGATTTATAGAAGGGCTCTGCCTTGCAGTTGGCCCAGAGCCCGTGTTCTAATCAAGCACCTGGTGCTGCTTGGGAAAGTTAATATGATATAAATGGATACTCTGGCATCACTGGGCAGCACTGGGGAGGCTGGCCAGGGCCAGGCCAGGCCGGACCTCCCAGTGGAGAGCGTGGGCCAGATGCTTACCGAGACTGGGGGAAGCAGCCAGGCTGGACTGGGGGGTGACAGGTAGCCCCCATGTGAGGCTCCAGAGGTGGGCTGAGGTCTGCTGGTCACAGCTGTTAAGACCTGCCTTGAAGCCAACCTTTTTGAGGGGATTCTGCGTGAAAAAAGAAAAGCCTAGCAACGATATCTGTGGTAAACAAAAACTGGTTTAATGTGTGCAATCATAACTCATGACTCTAGTCTGTAGCATAATGGGACCAACTGAGGTGTGTATCATTGTGTTAAATGATTTAACTGCAGGAATTTGCAGGAAGTTGTTGGAAGTAACTTAAAGACTAAATGAGGACATTCATGAGTTAATTCCTTTTCGTCATTAACAAAACAGTCACGACCGCATGACATAAAGAAACATTAACTCAGAACCCGATTTACCTCACCTGTGATACACGCTGCTTCCATTTTCACCAGAATACTTTTCATGTCTGCCGTTTTAAAATGGTGGACTGGGTAATGGAGTGATTTACATTCAGCTGTGGAGTGAGACGAAAAAGGAAACAGAGAATAGCTGCTGTGGTGGAAACTACTTTGTGCCTTCAGAGAGCAAGACTGCACCTGCAACGTAGGATTTGCCTTTACTATACAGCCCATTTGTCTTCACACCGCTCCAAGAAAAATGAAACTGACGCTTTTTTTTGTTGTAATGCCTTACATAAACATCACCGGTAAAATGGTCTGGCTTGAGAAAGGCAAAGGAAAAGGGAGAGGGAAAGATGGGTGGGGGTGGGGTGTTGGATTGTTGAAGTGAAGACGGAAATAAGGAGGGGAAAAAAGAGATTGAGAGATATTGTGTGCATGACAGTGAGAGACAAAGACAGAGGGAAAGAAATAATCAGACAGAGAGAAGATATAGAAAGTAAGAGACAGCGAGATAGAGAAAGAGAGAGACAGAGAGAGCGTGAATAACAGAGAGTGGGAGAGAGTTCTACTGAATGGAGAAGGAGGGGCAAGGAAATAAAGGGTCCATTCTTATAGCCCGACCACCCCAACCCTAGGGAGGTCTCAGTCTTGACAGCTCACTCCTACAAACAAGCTTGTCTGCCAGATCCCTCCGCCCTGCCTCCCCTCTCCTCACACACTGCAGGCCAACAAATCAGCTGTTGAATACACAAGACACCTATATCTCCTGACAATTCTGATGGGAGATTGAAGACGTGCAGGTAATAAACCCCGTCCAATAGATGTCCTGTGATACCTGAATACCAAAATGCCTTTCTGTACATTTCATGACAGTAATGTATAATCTTCTGAACTGTAAACTTCCCAGGTAATTCCTGCATCAGAAGTGTTTCTACTGTCACACCAGTGTCGAGGAGTGCTCCACAGATGTTGTCCCATTGTTGTTTGAAAATGATAATTGCACACATTACATTCCAGACTTCACAGTATTGCATGAGGTTAAAAGGCATTTATCTGTCCTTATGTGAAGTGGTGGTGAGGCTGAGTGTGCGTGCCATGCTGTACTATACTCGAGAGAAAATACATATTGAACAAACAACAACATATAGTTTTCTTTCCCACGGATGTAATCCCTTTCAACATAAAATGTGACCACATTATAAGTAAAGCATTAGACAAAAAGCTTTGCTCTGGCAAACCTAACGTCTATTTGGTGCAGAGCAAATATTTAGTCATTTTGAGTCATGTGTCTTTGTATATATATGTCATATTGAATGGATTTTTCCTTCAGACATTGGTGGTTTTCTAGTGTTTGTTCAAGAGGTAGAACTGAATACTGAGAACTGAGTATCACTGTGCACTGTTACCTATTCTATTGACCAAAAGGCCAACATATTCTGAATGTGGGTGTATACCATTTGATTTTACAAGAGTGTATCTGGGAATGAAACTGGTGATATATAATAGTAAGGCATTCTTTGTTTTCATGTTTCAACTGACTATTATCCAGAGGACAACACCTCCCTTGGAACTCTCTCTAATGGGTGTCATGGGGTTTGGATCAAGTCGTTTAATTGAATTACTCTGACCTCTCTGAGTAATATTAGCATCTTGAATGAAAACAGAAGGACTTTCTCTTCTCAAAATAAAGTCACTCGGCTGGTTAGTGTCACCTTTCTGTTTTGAGACGGTTTTAGATTTTATGTGGAATGTTGAACTCTCCAAAATGTAGTCATTTAGTATAGGCTTGAGGTGGAGGATTACAGTTTAAAGGAGAACAATGTTAGTGCTTTGAGTAAATGTGCAGGTGTGCTTCATTCTTTAAACTAAAACATCTACCTATAGTATCAGAGTACTTTTTTGTATCACTGTGTTATAAATCATATATGTTGCTACTTTTTAAGGGATTCTGCGTCTATTCAACTACAAACTAACAGTACACCTTTATGCTGCACAGCCTTGTAACACTTTATCATCTCAGGGTGTTATGACAACCCAATGAGCCATTAGAAAGGCATGCACTCTATAACACTGTATTAAAAAAAGACTTACATAAAGCCTATACAAAACCCAACCATTCAATAGAACATGCTTCTGCATCACAGTGCCAGATAGGGTGACATTCCACTTACCTGGTGACGTTAGGGTTAGGACCAGGCACTTCATTCGTGTGGCAGCGCTGGGTAACTCTCACAAATAGAACACAACAAAAAGTGTCGGTCTTTGCAAGGTTCAATCTTTGGACAGTGAGGTTACAGTTTACTATTGCCCGCCTCCCTCTATTTGATCTCCCTAGCATGTGTGCTTTTATGTTTAAATATGCTGTGTGTCTTCTCAGCAAAGCTTTCCATAACTGAATGCCTACAATTGTATTGGCACACTTCATTCTTCACTACAACTGCATTTTCAATGCATCCTTCAAAATGTGACAATTTGCTGACCATTGAATTACATATTTATACTCTTTGGCTTTCACCAGCGAATGAACATTGATTTGAGATCAACCAAAGTCTACCGTTATCCAGAAATATTGGATGTCGAATGACACTCCTACACATCCTTCATTCAGGGAGTTTTGCTTCTCGCTGTCCAAAAGCCAGAGAGGGAAGAGCCCGGCGGGTCGGAGAATGACCTGATCCTCAGTCTCCTCTCTTCCACATGCGTTGGCTGATGAGTTCTGACAGAGGATGAAGCTTGAGCCTCCACAGTCGTGGCCATGAGTGCACTTCTCTGTTACTAAGCCCATCCAAGGAGAAGCAAGCTCCAGCTCCCGGCCCCTGAAAACCATGTTCAACCACACAACTATTAAAATTCAAAGTCTCCAGACCGCAGTTACTTATGCAGCAGATACAGAGAGGGAGACATAAACACAGAGAAATATACAGTCCCCCAAAGAGGCTTTTGTAGTGAAGTGGACAATCCACGTGGGAAGAAAAGGGGAATGTGGATGCCGTATTCCCAGTCTGAGACACCATGGCCTATTTTATCGCGAATAGCATAAATGTGTGTCAAATTAGCTACAAGAAGACTGGTCCCATCCTTTCAAACACACCACTACCCTCCTTCACCACTGAGAAGATACATAGTAATTACAGTGCCATTAGACACTGCTCCACATTAAAACATAAAACATGAATATATATTCTCATATAGACTGATTAGGCACAGTGCTCTGGGTCACAGTAGTTTATGCAGTTCCTCTGAAGGTTTGGGGCAAATCCCTCAAATCTTATTCTAATAAAGACAGATAAACTGAGTAAATGGAGTGTGGCTTCCATGCTATCATCCTGAGGCCAGTCAAATTAGGCACACACACACATGCACACACACGCTCACACACACGTACACATACACACGCGTACACATACACAAACAAAGAGGCCCATGTACAAAGACAGATTCTTTTTACTATAAACTCTATGAGTATTATGTGAGTAATGCAGTAAAACTAATCTTATCTTGAAAATAACCTAGAAGGTTGTCTAAGTGTCTCCTTGCTCCCTTTCCACATCACCAGCTTACAGGCGGCTGCAGTCCCTGAAGACAGTAACAATGTCCTGAGGAAGAAGGAAGAAGGACCCTTTGCTGTGCACAGAGCCATTCCAGGAAGACGAAAATGCCACTGCACATTTGCAGTACATAGGCCACATGTTTCTTACGTTTTCTCTTCTAACTGATGGGCTAATCGATTACCTCGATGTTGTCGTTGCTTTCGACCAGTTCCAGTCAGTTTAGAGGAAAAGATAAAGAACAGCTGGTACACTTAGAAGCTAGAAGTTCTACCTTCAGAACTGTTACATTAAGTCTACTGTACCAGTTTAAAATGCTATGCACAATAAATATGCACCTGCACCTGGGAAGCTATTTTGAATTTCTCATATTTAGCATGTTTTCCTGCTTACTGGAAGTGGGCCTGCATGCTGCTCCAATCTGTATTCATTAGAGTGGGATCTTTCACTCACAGTAAATGTAAACATTACTCATCCAACAACAGATGCTTCAAACAGTCTGTAGACCGTACAGTAGTTACTACTGTACATTAGCCCTTCTTGATAAAAGGCAGACAAAAGGTGAGTTGTTCATCTGGGAATAGTCTGCCAGAGGAAGGATCAGGGTGGTCTTTGTGATGCATGGTCGCAGGGGGCAGCGGAGCTGGGCTGAGCTGGCTTGGCTTGGCTGGTGCATAGCTGTGTATGACAGTGATGGAGAGCAGGTAGACGAACCAGGTTGACTTCAAAGAGAACAGCAGATTAGACAGGACCACCTTGACACCGCGGCCCCGCTGGGAGCTGTGCAGGGCATGGGGGAAGCTGCCCCACCCCCCCACGCCCGACATCCTTGAAGGATGTGTGCTGGCTCCTGTCCATTTCTGGATACAGTACTTTTGAGTACTGTACTACTACAACTGAGTACATTCATGGCTTTAAAGTTGTGTATTACTTGATACGTTCAGTGCAGTTTTGCAGAGTTTATCACTCATGTCAGGACAAATGTAAAAACGGAGTGAGTTGTATTGTTGTTGAAACTTGTATAAATCCAAATATCGTTGACCATGGCAATGATTATAGCTTTCACAAATCAGCTTTATGGTATGTTACGTCACCTCGGCACCTTCATATAAGAAGGCAACAGACCCCTTTGAAGCCACTGATGTGAAGAAAGCAGTATTGTTTCTTCAACACTGTCTTCCTTGACAGATTGCCCTCAGAGGCACCATGTAAACAGATTACAGGGCATGCACGCACATCTTAACCTGGTTACCATCTTATCCATGTGACACAGATACTGCCATGAACACATCCCTCATAACCTCCAGTCATAAAGGAGATCAAATCAAACGTTCATTGATTCATGTTAGGAAATTACATTGTGGGAAATCGAATAATGAATCGCTCTAGAACAAGTCTCAAGACCTGGTGTGTGCTGTGTGCATATTTTACATTCAGATCCTTCTTTTTTAAATCCATTAGGCCATACTTGGGATCTTGTTTAGGACAGAGAGTATCCAAACAATATGCTGTATAGTTTTGAATACCAACACAAAACACTTGAGAAGACACACTTGGAATCAGAGAGAGCTGCTTGACCTTCCAGTCATCTAACAAAACACCCTTCATCCTCGTAAACACTCGTGTCCATGCTGCAAGTCTGCTCTGCTTTTTGAAATGGCAGTTATAATACATGTTTAGACAATTTGAAAGATAACACATTGTAGATTGCTGATACAGAGCAGATAGCTTTTGATGCTTTGCTTGAACCCCTTCAAAATTAGCTCGGGAATATTAAGATACAGTAAATCATAGCACAGGTGTTTATAACTGTGTTACGTCTTTACAGGAGATCAGGGAATCCTCATGTCAGAGAGAGACAGATGTGCTTGCGATCTTACATCTGATCAACTTATAAAACACCCGTCTGCACCTGGATTTGGTGTACTTCTCTATGGGCGAGAGAGTCGTAGGTTAGTAATAGGGTTTCATCTCATTATCTTCTCAATCTGATTAGCTGGAGCACAACATATCAGATCTCAGGTTGATGCGAAACACAACCCATTGGCCAGTTGTACAATCATCGGGTATAAACAGTGCCCTTGATCAGGATACATGCACTCTATTCCATACCATTGACCCTAATGCTTTACTGTACTGCCTATAAGATTTACATCTAATATTAATATTTGACAGTGTCTGTAATGTAAGGCTCTCAGTGTAGAGTCCAGGCACCCCAATCCCCTCCCCCTTCCACCCCCCTTCCTTCACTACGATTTAAAGCCTCAATAACGTGCTGGGGTGCTGTGAATATTAATGAGCCCTCATTCCAGGGCCTTCCTCTCTGGGTGCCAGGAATGGGAAATGCAGGCAGGAATCTAATAAGGCCTGATTGTCAACATGGCGCTGTTTGTTGTTTTGACTGCAATTAGACTCCCCGGCCCCCCTGTCTTGCTGCTGATGGGAGAAATGAGAGGCACAGTGGCAGCAGCAAATCATTATGACACAGAGGAATGAAGGTCAAGCGATTTTAAGGGGGAAAAGACAATTAAACTGAGGAGGAGTCCTTCGTGAAAAGGTTATACTGTGGTTCTTTGCAGCGTGCACTCATTCACGCTCACACTGGCACTCGCACACACGCAAGCATCAACATAAACACAGTGGAGAAAACACTACACGACTACATTGATGAAGATCTAAAAACTTCTGCCAATGCTTTGGCCTACTTTCTTTTGAATTTATTACCCACATTATCCTTGTAATTCTTCCTGCAGTGTCATTTAACAGTGGCGTTAGACAGTTCTACCCTCTACAAATGTCCATGGGATGACATGCATTTCACTTTCCTTAAAATACAATTTGTCAATTGAAATCTGCACCCAGTACACATAGGCCACAGTGGTAAGATTCCATAAGAGGTTGCATATACATGGAGAGTTTAACCTTGATCAAAACCTCTATTGAATTATTGAAGACTGCTTCAGGTTATGCGCTCCACTGGTTTGTAATCCACACAATGCAAAATAGTGATTGTATAAATCTCCCTGACCTACCTGTACTTGCCTGCCTGCAGCAAGATGTGAGACAAGTGAAACATAACCATTCTTTTTCATTTTCTAAAAGTGAAACATCAGCATTCACCATGCAGCCAATAATATGGAAATTACTTTCAGACATACTGTACTTATTTATCCTTTTCTCCAGAAAGGTCTACATTATCACCCCGCAAAATGTTTCAATAATGCATAATGGTTCCTAAGTTATTAGTTCTCAATGTCACTATCATTTTAATGTATGAAAGCGTCCTGCTACTACTCATCAACTGAATGGAAAAATCTCCAAAATCTACATAGGCATTAAAATGTTTCAAAGTGCCTCCCACAATGGGGCCGTTATAAGTTTATTTTCAAAAGGGTATAAAGTGGCTCACTCCTTTGATAATGCCCCAACGCCAGTCAGCAGGCTTGTCTTTCATTCCCTGCATCTCTTAAAAAACCTAAAAGGCTATTTGACTTTGGTGTCGTGTTTTGTTTCAGGCGATGCTGGCCCTGCTGTACAGTTTTAAGTGTGAACAGAGAGTGTTCCCCCTCTGTGTCAGGCTCTGGCTCATGCCTCAGGCGGGATAGAGAGACAATGGCCATGTCACAATATTCCTGCAGGAGATCTGGGGGCCTTAGCTGGACTCTAAAGACCAGCATCAAATGCCAACATTATTCCACAGCCAAAAAGAGCTTATTTTCTTCTCTGGTCTTCATGGTGTTGGCCCAAAAGGGAGGCAGCACGGTAGAGAATATTTACTTGAGGTAAAAATACAAATTAACTACATAAGAAGTGAAACAATGCAATTTCCAGTTCATATAGTTGTAGACATTTCTACAGGTTTTCCAGCAAGAGATGTGTAATTTTGTAACCTGGCAACATGACTGTGTTGGTTTTTCAGATGAGGATTCTCAGAGGTATCATTCTTTTTTTCATCAGAGTATGAAACATCTGACAGACAGCAGTGCTTTGACTCAAGTTGAATCAAGCAAGAACGTAAAAACTTTTGTGATGTCAATATAATTCTGTATACCAGTACCCATTAAATCTTTTTGTCTTTGCATTTATAATGCGGCACAACTACTTCTCTGATAAGGAAGCCACGGCATTCACATCAGGTGTTGTATTTCCCAGAATGCTTATGAGTAATGATGTAGGAGATGTGTTTTCTCAGTTGTAGGAGGAGATTACATACCCTCATACCTAGAGGGACGTGTTCACTTAGCCAGTAATTCATGGATGAAATGCAAATCGTTTATCTGACTCTGCCATCATCTTCTTCTTGTCTTTTTCTCCTACCCTTTACTCCTTCTCCTTCTCCTCCTCCTTTCCCATCTCTTCCCTTCTTCTTCTTCTTCTTCTAATTCTTCTTCTTCCAATTCTTCTACTACATCTCCTTCTTTTTCTTCTTCTTCTCCTCTTTCTCCTTCATTTTTTCCAGAGGCATTATCATCCTTTTGACTGTGGATTATTCCCAGGGATTTTAATTCATGAGATTATCTTGTTCCAAGATTTTGCCCTCTGGAAGAATTAATTGCTTAGTAAGATGGTGATAAGACACATTTGAAAAGAAAACCTGCTTGACTGTCCTCAGATGCATAGCCACTATAAAATACATGACCATTTATACATTTCAGAAACTGGAGAAGAAATTATAATATAAATAATTTGCCGGTTTTAGAGACAAGTAATTTACATGTTATTGCAATCTGTTCACACCTTGAATGTGTTTTCTTTTACTTTTTCTAAATAGCTTGTATGGAAGAAAATTAACAAGGTTAAATCAGGTTGCTGGAGAAACCCTCAAAGAGGGCAAAGAACATTCTCATTACTTTAGATAATATTTTTAGTTTTTTACAAACTTTGAAAGAATGTGAAAATGTCAAACAGTACATTCTCGCCCTCACTTGATTTCATGCTTCAATGTTCCCGGTAGATTACTGGTGACATGATAACATGTAGAAAGAAAGTGTTAATTGCAAGAGAGTAGGAAAGAGAGACTTAGGTTCCCTGCCTGTTTTGCAATAGTTGAATATGTTGATATACAGTAGTGTTATCATTCAATTCAAGGGCCAACAAACCCCTAAATATAAAATCCCATTTAATTCTCATTAAATAATAAAAATAGACACTGGGGGATATTTTAGATGAAGTTAACTTTTTAAGCAACTAATTACTTACACCAATTATCCAAGTAGATGAACAAATTATCACAGTTTGAGTCCATCTGGTGTATACTGTAAAACACTTTGAGTGTAGCAGACCATTTAAAGGTAAACCATGACACTTTTTTCATGCATCACTTTTTTCATGCACCTTATACTTACATCACAACATATTTCCATCTCATTCAAACTGCCCTCCTTCACCTAGAACCCTCATCCTTGTGGCATTAATAAACACTGTCTCCTAGATGCTAAAAAAGATATAACACAACGCCTACAATCACATTTGGCCACCACTGACACTTTACTTCACAACTGAGATCTGCTACGGTATGCACGCTTCAAAACCGAGAACATGCTGTGCTGATAGCGTACAGAGAGCCTTAAAGAGACAGTTGAAGAGACAGAAAGAGAGTTTCTGCCTTACAGAGAGAGAGACAGAGACAGAGAGAGAGAGAGAGAGAGAGAGAGAGGCCCCCTGGAACCTAGTTTACACAATGGTAGGTACAGTGTGCATTCAGTAGTGGCAGTTAGCAGAGCATGACAGAGTCACTGGCTGTCTTAGAGGAGTAGAGAGAGACAGGCTGTGGGAAGACAGGCTTCACAGGAGGAGGACTCAGCAGGGAGCTTCAGTAGGACCACCTCCTGATCCTCACCGGGAGGCCTCTTCAAGCCTTTAGGTTAGAGAGATTCTCCCCCCCCCCTCTCTCTATCTCTCTCTTTCTTCCATATCTGTCTCTCTTTCTCTAATTTCCATTTCTCGCTCTTTAAAAGCTGCATATTTTTTATCGGCTTGTGGGAAATGATGTTCTCTTTGTGGAGTAAAACATGGAATGAACGTGAGGTCTTTTTAATTGTTTTATCTTTTGTTACATATTCCACCCAAACTGGTACATAAAGTCTGGCTGTTTGTCCCCCCCAGTAATTGGACTACACAACTATGCATGTTTCCTGGGGGATCCTGCTGAAGCCCAAATTACTGTAGCACTTCACTAATGCAATTTCTACTAAATCACACATTTCCCCAGAGGTCCTTTATGATGTCCATAAAATGAAAATGGGAAATTCATATTGGATGTGACTTTGTGATTTCTACAGAGGCACTGAAAATGGCTTCAATTGAGATGTTCTTTCTTAATCCCACTGTCTAGTCACTTGGTTTTAATATCGCATAGATCTCAGCGGTGTCAAATAATCAGAGTAACATCACTTGACTTAATTAGCTTTTGACTTGCTTATTGCTGTCTGCATTATGCTGCAGAGGGCAAGCCACAGTCCCATGTTGCAGTACAACCTCCCAATATAAGTATATAAGTAACATGTTTGTATGTGATGATATATATTATTATATCTTTATTGATCTCTTTTGTGTTTTTTTCTTTCTTTTATATGTTAAATAGATTTGTAACTTGAACTAACCTGTGATGTTTGCTTGATAGGAGGTTTCAGTTTAGCTTGCTTAACTTGGACACAGTCCTATAGTCAAGTGAAGGCATGGGGACAAAACTGTCAAATAACTAATTACATGTGC